>JAVIAB010000008.1:26295004-26895004 GCA_032433765.1 Megaustenia siamemsis
TATGTAGTCGTGTTCTGTGCCTCGTGGTCTGTAGTCGTGTTCTGTGCCTCGTGGTCTGTGGTCGTATTATGTGCCTCGTGGTCTGTGGTCGTGTTCTGTGCCTCGTGGTTGTGGCCGTTTTCTGTGCCTCGTGGTCTGTAGTCGTATATGTGCCTCGTGTCTATGGTCGTGTTCTGTGTCTCGTTGTATTAATCGTGTTCTGTGCCTCGTGGTCTGTAGTCGTGTTATGTGCCTCGTGGTCTGTAGTCGTGTTCTGTGCCTCGTGGTCTGTGGTCGTGTTCTGTGCCTCGTGGTATGTAGTCGTGTTCTGTGCCTCGTTGTCTGTGGTCGTGTTCTGTGCCTCGTAGTATGTAGTTGTGTTCTGTGCCTCGTGGTCTGTGGTCGTGTTCTGTGCCTCGTGGTCTGTAGTCGTGTTATGTGCCTCGTTGTCTGTGGTCGTGTTCTGTGCCTCGTGGTATGTAGTCGTGTTATGTGCCTCGTTGTCTGTGGTCGTGTTATGTGCCTCGTGGTCTGTAGTCGTGTTCTGTGCCTCGTGGTATGTAGTCGTGTTCTGTGCCTCGTGGTCTGTGGTCGTGTTCTGTGCCTCGTGGTCTGTAGTCGTGTTATGTGCCTCGTGGTCTGTAGTCGTGTTATGTGCCTCGTGGTATGTAGTCGTGTTATGTGCCTCGTTGTCTGTGGTCGTGTTCTGTGCCTCGTGGTATGTAGTCGTGTTATGTGCCTCGTGGTCTGTAGTCGTGTCTGTGCCTCGTGGTAGTAGTCGTGTTATGTGCCTCGTGGTCTGTAGTCGTGTTATGTGCCTCGTGGTCTGTAGTCGTGTTCTGTGCCTCGTGGTCTGTGGTCGTGTTTGTGCCTCGTGGTCTGTAGTCGTGTTCTGTGCCTCGTGGTCTGTAGTCGTGTTCTGTGCCTCGTGGTCTGTGGTCGTGTTATGTGCCTCGTGTCTGTGGTCGTGTTCTGTGCCTCGTGGGTTGTGGCGTTTCTTGCCTCGTGGTCTGTAGTCGTGTTATGTGCCGTTGTCTATGGTCGTGTTCTGTGTCTCGTGGTCTATGGTCGTTTTCTGTGCCTCGTGGTCTGTAGTCGTGTTATGTGCCTCGTGGTCTGTAGTCGTGTTCTGTGCCTCGTGGTCTGTGGTCGTGTTCTGTGCCTCGTGGTATGTAGTCGTGTTCTGTGCCTCGTTGTTGTGGTCGTGTTCTGTGCCTCGTGGTTTGTGGTCGTGTTCTGTGCCTCGTGGTCTGTAGTCGTGTTATGTGCCTCGTTGTCTGTGGTCGTGTTCTGTGCCTCGTGGTATGTAGTCGTGTTATGTTCCTCGTTGTCTGTGGTCGTGTTCTGTGCCTCGTGGTATGTAGTCGTGTTATGTGCCTCGTTGTATGTAGTCGTGTTATGTGCTCGTGGTCTGTGTGTCGTAGTGTTCTGTGCCTCGTGGTATGTAGTCGTGTTCTGTGCCTCGTGGTCTGTGGTCGTGTTCTGTGCCTCGTGGTATGTAGTCGTGTTATGTGCCTCGTTGTCTGTGGTCGTGTTCTGTGCCTCGTGGTATGTAGTCGTGTTATGTGCCTCGTGGTCTGTAGTCGTGTTCTGTGCCTCGTGCATGTAGTCGTGTTATGTGCCTCGTGGTCTGTAGTCGTGTTATGTGCCTCGTTGTCTGTGGTCGTGTTCTGTGCCTCGTGGTCTGTGGTCGTGTTCTGTGCCTCGTGGTCTGTAGTCGTGTTATGTGCCTCGTTGTATGTAGTCGTGTTATGTGCCTCGTGGTCTGTAGTCGTGTTATGTGCCTCGTGGTCTGTAGTCGTGTTATGTGCCTCGTGGTCTGTGGTCGTGTTATGTGCCTCGTGTCTGTAGTCGTGTTCTGTGCCTCGTGGTCTGTAGTAGTGTCCTGTGCTCGTGGTTGTGTTATGTGCCTCGTGGTCTGTGGTCGTGTTCTGTGCCTCGTGGTATGTAGTCGTGTTCTGTGCCTCGTTGTCTGTGGTCGTGTTCTGTGCCTCGTGGTCTGGTCGTTTATGTGCCTCGTGGTCTGTAGTCGTGTTATGTGCCTCGTTGTCTATGGTCGTGTTCTGTGCCTCGTTGTCTGTAGTCGTGTTCTGTGCCTCGTGGTCTGTAGTCGTGTTATGTGCCTCGTGGTTGTAGTCGTGTTATGTGCCTCGTGGTCTGTGCGTGTTCTGTGCCTCGTGGTATGTAGTCGTGTTATGTGCCTCGTTGTCTGTGGTCGTGTCTGTGCCTCGTGGTATGTAGTCGTGTTCTGTGCCTCGTTGTCTGTGGTCGTGTTCTGTGCCTCGTGGTCTATAGTCGTGTTATGTGCCTCGTGGTCTGTGGTCGTGTTCTGTGCCTCGTGGTATGTAGTCGTGTTATGTGCCTCGTTGTCTCGGGTCGTGGTATGTAGTCGTGTTAGTGCCTCGTGGTCTGTAGTCGTGTTATGTGCCTCGTTGTCTGTAGTCGTATTATGTGCCTCGTGGTCTGTAGTCGTGTTCTGTGCCTCGTGGTCTGTAGTCGTGTTCTGTGCCTCGTGGTCTGTGTCGTGTTATGTGCCTCGTGGTCTGTGGTCGTGTTCTGTGCCTCGTGGTATGTAGTCGTGTTCTGTGCCTCGTGGTCTGTGGTCGTGTTCTGTGCCTCGTGGTATGTAGTCGTGTTCTGTGCCTCGTTGTCTGTGGTCGTGTTCTGTGCCTCGTGGTCTGTAGTCGTGTTATGTGCCTCGTTGTCTGTGGTCGTGTTCTGTGCCTCGTGGTATGTAGTCGTGTTATGTGCCTCGTTGTCTGTGGTCGTGTTATGTGCCTCGTGGTCTGTGGTCGTGTTCTGTGCCTCTTGGTATGTAGTCGTGTTCTGTGCCTCGTGGTCTGTGGTCGTGTTCTGTGCCTCGTGGTCTGTAGTCGTGTTATGTGCCTCGTGGTCTGTGGTCGTGTTCTGTGCCTCGTGGTATGTAGTCGTGTTATGTGCCTCGTGTCTGTGGTCGTGGTATGTAGTCGTGTTATGTGCCTCGTTGTCTGTAGTCGTGTTCTGTGCCTCGTGGTATGTAGTCGTGTTATGTGCCTCGTTGTCTGTGGTCGTGTTCTGTGCCTCGTGGTATGTAGTCGTGTTATGTGCCTCGTGGTCTGTAGTCGTGTTATGTGCCTCGTGGTATGTAGTCGTGTTATGTGCCTCGTTGTCTGTAGTCGTGTTATGTGCCTCGTGGTCTGTAGTCGTGTTATGTGCCTCGTGGTATGTAGTCGTGTTATGTGCCTCGTGGTATGTAGTCGTGTTCTGTGCCTCGTGTCTGTAGTCGTGTTATGTGCCTCGTGGTCTGTAGTCGTGTTGTGTGCCTCGTGGTCTGTAGTCGTGTTCTGTGCCTCGTGGTCTGTGGTCGTGTTTTGTGCCTCGTGGTCTGTAGTCGTGTTCTGTGCCTCGTGGTCTGTAGTCGTGTTATGTGCCTCGTGGTCTGTAGTCGTGTTCTTGCCTTGTGGTCTGTAGTCGTGTTCTGTGCCTCGTGGTCTGTAGTCGTGTTATGTGCCTCGTTGTCTGTGGTCGTGTTCTGTGCCTCGTTGTATGTAGTCGTGTTCTGTGCCTCGTGGTCTGTAGTCGTGTTATGTGCCTCGTGGTCTGTAGTCGTGTTCTGTGCCTCGTGGTATGTAGTCGTGTTCTGTGCCTCGTTGTCTGTGGTCGTGTTCTGTGCCTCGTGGTATGTAGTCGTGTTATGTGCCTCGTGGTCTGTGGTCGTGTTCTGTGCCTCGTGGTCTGTGGTCGTGTTTTGTGCCTCGTGGTCTGTAGTCGTGTTCTGTGCCTCGTGGTCTGTTGTCGTGTTCTGTGCCTCGTGGTCTTTGGTCGTGTTATGTGCCTCGTGGTCTGTGGTCGTGTTCTGTGCCTCGTGGTTGTGGTCGTTTTCTGTGCCTCGTTGTCTGTAGTCGTGTTATGTGCCTCGTGGTTATGGTCGTGTTCTGTGTCTCGTGGTCTATGGTCGTTTTCTGTGCCTCGTGGTCTGTAGTCGTGTTATGTGCCTCGTGGTCTGTAGTCGTGTTCATGTGCCTCGTGGTCTGTGGTCGTGTTCTGTGCCTCGTGGTATGTAGTCGTGTTCTGTGCCTCGTTGTCTGTGGTCGTGTTCTGTGCCTCGTAGGTATGTAGTTGTGTTCTGTGCCTCGTGGTTTGTGGTCGTGTTCTGTGCCTCGTGGTCTGTAGTCGTGTTATGTGCCTCGTTGTCTGTGGTCGTGTTCTGTGCCTCGTGGTATGTAGTCGTGTTCTGTGCCTCGTGGTCTGTGGTCGTATTATGTGCCTCGTGGTCTGTGGTCGTGTTCTGTGCCTCGTGGTCTGTGGTCGTTTTCTGTGCCTCGTGGTCTGTAGTCGTGTTATGTGCCTCGTTGTCTGTGGTCGTGTTCTGTGCCTCGTGGTCTATGGTCGTTTTCTGTGCCTCGTGGTCTGTAGTCGTGTTATGTGCCTCGTGGTCTGTAGTCGTGTTCTGTGCCTCGTGGTCTGTGGTCGTGTTCTGTGCCTCGTGGTCTGTAGTCGTGTTCTGTGCCTCGTGGTATGTAGTCGTGTTATGTGCCTCGTGGTTTGTGGTCGTGTTCTGTGCCTCGTGGTCTGTAGTCGTGTTATGTGCCTCGTTGTCTGTGGTCGTGTTCTGTGCCTCGTGGTATGTAGTCGTGTTATGTGCCTCGTTGTCTGTGGTCGTGTTCTGTGCCTCGTGGTATGTAGTCGTGTTCTGTGCCTCGTGGTCTGTGGTCGTGTTCTGTGCCTCGTGGTATGTAGTCGTGTTCTGTGCCTCGTTGTCTGTGGTCGTGTTCTGTGCCTCGTGGTCTGTGGTCGTGTTCTGTGCCTCGTGGTCTGTAGTCGTGTTATGTGCCTCGTTGTCTGTGGTCGTGTTCTGTGCCTCGTGGTATGTAGTCGTGTTATGTTCCTCGTTGTCTGTGGTCGTGTTCTGTGCCTCTTGGTATGTAGTCGTGTTCTGTGCCTCGTGGTCTGTGGTCGTGTTCTGTGCCTCGTGGTATGTAGTCGTGTTATGTGCCTCGTTGTCTGTGGTCGTGTTCTGTGCCTCGTGGTATGTAGTCGTGTTATGTGCCTCGTGGTCTGTAGTCGTGTTCTGTGCCTCGTGCATGTAGTCGTGTTATGTGCCTCGTGGTCTGTAGTCGTGTTATGTGCCTCGTTGTCTGTGGTCGTGTTCTGTGCCTCGTGGTCTATGGTCGTTTTCTGTGCCTCGTGGTCTGTAGTCGTGTTATGTGCCTCGTGGTATGTAGTCGTGTTATGTGCCTCGTGATCTGTAGTCGTGTTATGTGCCTCGTGGTCTGTAGTCGTGTTATGTGCCTCGTGGTCTGTGGTCGTGTATTGTGCCTCGTGATCACTAGTCGTGTTCTGTGCCTCGTGGTCTGCAGTCGTGTTCTTGCCTCGTGTTGTGTTATGTGCCTCGTTGTCTATGGTCGTGTTCTCTGTCTCGTGGTCTATGTTTGTTTTCTGTGCCTCGTGGTCTGTAGTCGTGTTATGTGCCTCGTGGTCTGTAGTCGTGTTCTGTGCCTCGTGTCTGTGGTCGTGTTCTGTGCCTCGTGGTATGTAGTCGTGTTCTGTGCCTCGTGGTCTGTGGTCGTGTTCTGTGCCTCGTGGTCTGTGGTCGTGTTATTTGCCTCGTCGTCTGTCGTCGTGTTCTGTGCCTCGTGGTCTGTAGTCGTGTTATGTGCCTCGTGGTATGTAGTCGTGTTGTTTGCCTCGTGGTCTGTAGTCGTGTTATGTGTTTCGTGGTCTGTGGTCGTGTTTTGTGCCTCGTGGTCTGTAGTCGTGTTCTGTGCCTCGTGGTCTGTAGTCGTGTTCTATGCCTCGTGGTCTGTGGTCGTGTTCTGTGCCTCGTGGTATGTAGTCGTGTTCTGTGCCTCGTCTTCTGTGGTCGTGTTCTGTCCCTCGTGGTATGTACTCGTGTTCTGTGCCTCGTGGTCTGTGGTCGTGTTCAGTGCCTCGTGGTCTGTAGTCGTGTTATGTGCCTCGTTGTCTGTAGTCGTATTATGTGCCTCGTGGTCTGTGGTCATGTTATTTGCCTCGTCGTCTGTCGTCGTGTTCTGTGCCTCGTGGTCTGTAGTCGTGTTATGTGCCTCGTGGTATGTAGTCGTGTTGTTTGCCTCGTGGTCTGTAGTCGTGTTATGTGTTTCGTGGTCTGTGGTCGTGTTTTGTGCCTCGTGATCTGTAGTCGTGTTCTGTGCCTCGTGGTCTATAGTCGTGTTCTGTGCCTCGTGGTCTGTGGTCGTATTATGTGCCTCGTGGTCTGTGGTCGTGTTCTGTGCCTCGTGGTCTGTGGCCGTTTTCTGTGCCTCGTGGTCTGTAGTCGTATTATGTGCCTCGTTGTCTATGGTCGTGTTCTGTGTCTTGTTGTATGTAATCGTGTTCTGTGCCTCGTGGTCTGTAGTCGTGTTATGTGCGTCGTGGTCTTTAGTCGTGTTCTGTGCCTCGTGGTCTGTGGCCGTGTTCTGTGCCTCGTGGTATGTAGTCGTATACTGTGCCTCGTTGTCTGTGGTCGTGTTCTGTGCCTCGTATTATGTAGTTGTGTTCTGTGCCTCGTTGTCTGTGGTCGTGTTCTGTGCCTCGTGGTCTATAGTCGTGTTATGTGCCTCGTTGTCTTTGGTCGTGTTCTGTGCCTCGTGGTATGTAGTCGTGTTATGTGCCTCGTTGTCTGTGGTCGTATTATGTGCCTCGTGGTCTGTAGTCGTGTTCTGTGCTTCGTGATATGTAGTCGTGTTATGTGCCTCGTGGTCTGTTGTCGTGTTGTTTGCCTCGTGGTATGTATTCGTGTTATGTGCCTCGTGGTCTGTAGTCGTGTTATGGGCCTCGTGGTATGTAGTCGTATTATGTGCCTCGTGGTCTGTGGTCGTGTTATGTGCCTCGTGGTCTGTGGTCGTGTTTTGTGCCTCGTGATCTGTAGTCGTGTTACGTTCCTTCGTGGTATGTAGTCGTGTTATATGCCTCGTGGTATGTAGTCGTGTTATGTGCCTCGTGGTCTGTAGTCGTGTTATGTGCTTCGTGGTATGTAGTCGTGTTATGTGCCTCGTGGTATGTAGTCGTGTTATGTGCCTCGTTGTATGTAGTCGTGTTATGTGCCTCGTTGTATATAGTCGTGTTATGTGCCTCGTGGTCTGTGGTCGTATTCTGTGCCTCGTGGTCTGTGGTCGTGTTTTGTGCCTCGTGATCTGTAGTCGTGTTCTGTGCCACGTGGTCTGTTGTCGTGTTCTGTGCCTCGTGGTCTTTGGTCGTATTATGTGCCTCTTGGTCTGTGGTCGTGTTCTGTGCCTCGTGGGTTGTGGCCGTTTTCTGTGCCTCGTTGTCTATAGTCGTATTATGTGCCTCGTTGGTTATGGTCGTGTTCTGTGTCTCGTGGTCTATGGTTGTTTTCTGTGCCTCGTGGTCTGTAGTCGTGTTATGTGCCTCGTGGTCTGTAGTCGGGTTCATGGCCTCGTTGTCTGTGGTCGTGTTCTGTGCCTCGTGGTATGTAGTCGTGTTCTGTGCCTCGTTGTTTGTGGTCGAGTTCTGTGCCTCGTAGTATGTAGTTGTGTTCTGTGCCTCGTGGTTTGTGGTCTGTGCCTCGTGGTCTGTAGTCGTGTTATGTGCCTCGTTGTCTGTGGTCGTGTTCTGTGCCTCGTGGTATGTAGTCGTGTTATGTGCCTCGTTGTCTGTGGTCGTTTTCTGTGCCTCGTGGTATGTAGTCGTGTTATGTGCCTCGTGGTCTCTGGTCGTGTTCTGTGCCTCGTGGTATGTAGTCGTGTTATGTGCCTCGTTGTCTGTGGTTGTGTTCTGTGCCTTGTGGTATGTAGTCGTGTTATGTGCCTCGTGGTCTGTAGTCGTGTTCTGTGCCTCGTGCATGTAGTCGTGTTGTTTGCCTCGTGGCCTGTAGTCGTTTTATGTACCTCGTGGTCTGAAGTCGTGTTATGTGCCTCGTGGTATGTAGTCGTGTTATGTGCCTCGTGGTATGTAGTCGTGTTCTGTGCCTCGTGGTCTGTAGTCGTGTTATGTGCCTGGTAGTCTGGAATCGTGTTTTGTGCCTCGTGGTATGTAGTCGTGTTATGTGCCACGTGGTCTGTTGTCGTGTTCTGTGCCTCGTGGTCTTTGGTCGTATTATGTGCCTCTTGGTCTGTGGTCGTGTTCTGTGCCTCGTGGGTTGTGGCCGTTTTCTGTGCCTCGTTGTCTATAGTCGTATTATGTGCCTCGTTGGTTATGGTCGTGTTCTGTGTCTCGTGGTCTATGGTTGTTTTCTGTGCCTCGTGGTCTGTAGTCGTGTTATGTGCCTCGTGGTCTGTAGTCGGGTTCATGGCCTCGTGGTCTGTGGTCGTGTTATGTGCCTCGTGGTATGTAGTCGTGTTCTGTGCCTCGTTGTCTGTGGTCGAGTTCTGTGCCTCGTAGTATGTAGTTGTGTTCTGTGCCTCGTGGTTTGTGGTCGTGTTCTGTGCCTCGTGGTCTGTAGTCGTGTTATGTGCCTCGTTGTCTGTGGTCGTGTTCTGTGCCTCGTGGTATGTAGTCGTGTTATGTGCCTCGTTGTCTGTGGTCGTTTTCTGTGCCTCGTGGTATGTAGTCGTGTTATGTGCCTCGTGGTCTCTGGTCGTGTTCTGTGCCTCGTGGTATGTAGTCGTGTTATGTGCCTCGTTGTCTGTGGTTGTGTTCTGTGCCTTGTGGTATGTAGTCGTGTTATGTGCCTCGTGGTCTGTAGTCGTGTTCTGTGCCTCGTGCATGTAGTCGTGTTGTTTGCCTCGTGGCCTGTAGTCGTTTTATGTACCTCGTGGTCTGAAGTCGTGTTATGTGCCTCGTGGTATGTAGTCGTGTTATGTGCCTCGTGGTATGTAGTCGTGTTCTGTGCCTCGTGGTCTGTAGTCGTGTTATGTGCCTCGTGGTCTGTAGTCGTGTTATGTGCCTCGTGGTCTGTAGTCGTGTTCTGTGCCTCGTGGTCTGTGGTCGTGTTATGTGCCTCGTGGTCTGTGGTCGTGTTCTGTGCCTCGTGGTCTGTGATCGTGTTATGTGCCTCGTGGTCTGTGGTCGTTTTTTTATGCCTCGTGGTCTGTTGTCGTGTTATGTGCCTCGTGGTCTGTGGTCGTTTTTTTATGCCTCGTGGTCTGTGGTCGTGTTCTGTGCCTCGTGGTCTGTAGTCGTGTTCTGTTCCTCGTGGTCTGTGGTCGTGTTCTGTACCTCGTGATGTGTAGTCGTGTTCTGTACCTCGTGGTCTGTAATCGTGTTATGTGCCTCGTGGTATTTGGTTGTGCTCTGTGCCTCATGGTCTGCGGTCGTGTTCTGTGCCTCGTGGTCTGTGGTCGTGTTCTGTGCCTCGTGGTCTGTGGTCGTGTTCTGTGCCTCGTGGTCTGTGGTCGTGTTCTGTGCCTCGTGGTCTGTGGTCGTGTTCTGTGCCTCGTGGTATGTAGTCTTGTTATGTGCCTCGTGGTATTGTTATTGAATTAATGAGTTATTTGCGGGTCATCAGCATTGCACTCCGAACATGTCCATAGGTGCTCAGATCCCTCCTCAGCAATTCCCTCAGTGTCCAGCGACTGACGTCTCCAGTTCTATTTTCGTTGTCTTGTGCTCTTCCCACATCTCGAAGGGCATTATGATGTCCGTCCGATCCATCGGTTCCCCTTCTCAACGACAGCGCAGCTAGCCAACCTGTCCGCTCTCTCATTTCCCCGTACTCCCACATGTCAGGGACATAGAAAAAGGTGACCTTACGTATTTTGGATTTCTGCAACGACTCTACCCATTGCATGCGTACAAAGCCCGCCTCCACTTTTTTTTTATCATGCTCATCGAATCACTCAGTATACATGCGTGGATGTAGTCTTGTGACTCTAACCATTTGAATGCCTTGGTCACTGCCATCACCTCCATTGTTGTGCTACTCGTGGTCATGGCGTATGCACCACTGTCTTCCTTGGCTATTGTGCCTGCCGAGCGTGCTGTAAATGCCCATGCACTTCTTTGGTGTCGTCTTACAGATGACTGCATCTTTCTCATCGGTATTATCGCAGATGAGACCTTTGACCTCAGCATTAACCAGGACCGAGTTCTGTTCCCTACTTTTCCTGTCGGGTGTGACAATACACGAGAAAGTCCCCTTGAATGACGTAGGCACCGCTATCCACTCCTCACCAACGATGATATGGTAAGCCCACAGACCTGTTTGTCGTGGTATGTAGTCATGTTCTGTGCCTAGTGGTCTGTAGCCGTTTTCTGTGCCTCGTGGTCTGCGGTCGTGTTCTGTGCCTCGTGTTCTGTGGTCGTGTTCTGTGCCTCGTGGTCTATGGTCGTGTTCTGTGCCTCGTGGTCTATGGTCGTGTTCTGTGCCTCGTGGTCTATGGTCGTGTTCTGTGCCTCGTGTACTGTGGTCGTGTTCTGTGCCTCGTGGTCTATGGTCGTGTTCTGTGCCTCGTGGTCTATGATTGTGTTCTGTGCCTCGTGGTCTATGGTCGTGTTCTGTGCCTCGTGGTCTATGATTGTGTTCTGTGCCTCGTGGTCTGTGGTCGTGTTCTGTGCCTCGTGGTATGTAGTCGTGTTCTGTGCCTCGTAGTCTGTGGTCGTGTTCTGTGCTTCGTAGTATGTAGTTGTGTTCTGTGCCTCGTGGTTTGTGGTCGTGTTCTGTGCCTCGTGGTCTGTAGTCGTGTTATGTGCCTCGTTGTCTGTGGTCGTGTTCTGTGCCTCGTGGTATGTAGTCGTGTTATGTGCCTCGTTGTATGTGTTCGTGTTCTGTGCCTCGTGTTGTGTAGTCGTGTTATGTGCCTCGTTGCATGTAGTCGTATTATGTGTCTCGTGGTCTGTGGTCGTGTTCTGTGCCTTTTGGTATGTAGTCGTGTTCTGTGCCTCGTGGTCTGTAGTCGTGTTATGTGCCTCGTGGTATGTAGTCGTGTTGTTTGCCTCGTGGTCTGTAGTCGTGTTGTTTGCCTCGTGGTCTGTAGTCAGGTGTTATGTGTTTCGTGGTCTGTGGACGTGTTTTGTGCCTCGTGATCTGTAGTCGTGTTCTGTGCCTCGCGGTCTGTAGTCGTGTTCTGTGCCTCGTGGTCTGTGGTCGTATTATGTGCCTCGTGGTCTGTGGTCGTGTTCTGTGCCTCGTGGTCTGTTGCCGTTTTCTGTGCCTCGTGGTCTGTAGTCTTATTATGTGCCTCGTTGTCTATGGTCGTGTTCTGTGTCTCGTTGTATGTAATCTTGTTCAGTGCCTCGTGGTCTGTAGTCGTGTTATGTGCGTCGTGGTCTTTAGTCGTGTTCTGTGCCTCGTGGTCTGTGGTCGTGTTCTGTGCCTCGTGGTATGTAGTCGTGTTCTGTGCCTCGTTGTCTGTGGTCGTGTTCTGTGCCTCGTAGTATGTAGTTGTGTTCTGTGCCTCGTTGTCTGTGGTCGTGTTTTGTGCCTCGTGGTCTATAGTCGTGTTATGTGCCTCGTTGTCTGTGGTCGTGTTTTGTGCCTCGTGTTATGTAGTCGTGTTATGTGCCTCGTTGTCTGTGGTCGTATTATGTGCCTCGTGGTCTGTGGTCGTGTTCTGTGCCTCTTGGTATGTAGTCGTGTTCTGTGCCTCGTTGTCTGTGGTCGTGTTCTGTGCCTCGTAGTATGTAGTTGTGTTATGTGCCTCGTGGTCTGTGGTCGTGTTCTGTGCCTCGTGGTCTATAGTCGTGTTATGTGCCTCGTTGTCTGTGGTCGTGTTCTGTGCCTCGTGGTATGTAGTCGTGTTATGTGCCTCGTTGTCTGTGGTCGTGTTCTGTGCCTCGTGGTAAGTAGTCGTGTTATGTGCCTCGTTGTCTGTGGTCGTGTTCTGTGCCTCGTGGTATGTAGTCGTGTTATGTGCCTCGTGGTCTGTAGTGGTGTCATGTGCCTCGTGGTATGTAGTCGTGTTATGTGCCTCGTGGTCTGTAGTCGTGTTATGTGCCTCCTGGTCTGTAGTCGTGTTATGTGCCTCGTGGTCTTAAAAAAAAAGTAAAGTACCCCGTCACACCAGTGGCGTATAGGGAAATATGGTGTTAGTGACCCTATATTTTACAGACCTTCGGCACATGATTTTTGGGGTAATGTGGTCAGTATTACGCCCTTGCTGCTTTACTTTCCCAGAAAAAAATCCGGTACCCATTTAATGCTGGGTGAAATCGGAAGCAGTCGGTTGGATCGAACCCTACCCCTTGTCCGTGGTAGTCCAGTTCACTAACCACTGAGCTATCGCGGCTCCCTCTCGTGGTCTGTAGTAGTGTTATATGCCTTGTTGTCTGTAGTCGTGTTCTCTGCCTCGTGGTCTGTAGTCGTGTTCTGTGCCTCGTGGTATGTAGTCGTGTTCTGTGCCTCGTGGTCTGTGGTCGTGTTCTGTGCCTCGTGGTATGTAGTCGTGTTCTGTGCCTCGTGGTATGTGGTCGTGTTATGTGCCTCGTGGTCTGTAGTCGTGTTATGTGCCTCGTGGTCTGTGGTCGTGTTCTGTGCCTCGTGGTATGTAGTCGTGTTATGTGCCTCGTGGTCTGTGGTCGTGTTCTGTGCCTCGTGGTCTGTAGTCGTTTTCTGTGCCTCGTGGTCTGTAGTCGTGTTCTGTGCCTCGTGGTCTGTGTCGTGTTCTGTGCCTCGTGGTCTATGGTCGTGTTCTGTGCCTCGTGGTCTATGGTCGTGTTCTGTGCCTCGTGGTCTGTGGTCGTGTTCTGTGCCTCGTGGTCTGTGGTCGTGTTCTGTGCCTCGTGTACTGTGGTCGTGTTCTGTGCCTCGTGGTCTGTAGTCGTATTATGTGCCTCGTGGTCTATGATTGTGTTCTGTGCCTCGTGGTCTATGGTCGTGTTCTGTGCCTCGTGGTCTATGTTGTGTTCTGTGCCTCGTGGTCTGTGGTCGTGTTCTGTGCCTCGTGGTATGTAGTCGTGTTCTGTGCCTCGTGGTTTGTGGTCGTGTTCTGTGCCTCGTAGTATGTAGTCGTGTTCTGTGCCTCGTGGTTTGTGGTCGTGTTCTGTGCCTCGTGGTCTGTAGTCGTGTTATGTGCCTCGTTGTCTGTGGTCGTGTTCTGTGCCTCGTGGTATGTAGTCGTGTTATGTGCCTCGTTGTATGTGTTCGTGTTCTGTGCCTCGTGTTGTGTAGTCGTGTTATGTGCCTCGTGGCATGTAGTCGTATTATGTGCCTCGTGGTCTGTGGTCGTGTTCTGTGCCTTGGTATGTAGTCGTGTTCTGTGCCTCGTGGTCTGTAGTCGTGTTATGTGCCTCGTGGTATGTAGTCGTGTTGTTGCCTCGTGGTCTGTAGTCGTGTTGTTTGCCTCGTGGTCTGTAGTCGTGTTATGTGCCTCGTGGTCTGTGGTCGTGTTTTGTGCCTCGGTCTGTAGTCGTGTTCTGTGCCTCGTGGTCTGTAGTCGTGTTCTGTGCCTCGTGGTCTGTGGTCGTGTTATGTGCCTCGTGGTCTGTGGTCGTGTTCTGTGCCTCGTGGTCTGTGTCGTTTTCTGTGCCTCGTTGTCTATGGTCGTGTTCTGTGCCTCGTTGTATGTAGTCTTGTTCAGTGCCTCGTGGTATGTAGTCGTGTTCTGTGCCTCGTTGTCTGTGGTCGTGTTCTGTGCCTCGTGGTATGTAGTTGTGTTCTGTGCCTCGTTGTCTGTGGTCGTGTTTTGTGCCTCGTGGTCTGTAGTCGTGTTATGTGCCTCGTTGTCTGTGGTCGTGTTTTGTGCCTCGTGTATGTAGTCGTGTTATGTGCCTCGTTGTCTGTGGTCGTGTTATGTGCCTCGTGGTCTGTGGTCGTGTTCTGTGCCTCGTGGTATGTAGTCGTGTTCTGTGCCTCGTTGTCTGTGGTCGTGTTCTGTGCCTCGTAGTATGTAGTCGTGTTATGTGCCTCGTGGTCTGTGGTCGTGTTCTGTGCCTCGTGGTCTGTAGTCGTGTTATGTGCCTCGTTGTCTGTGGTCGTGTTCTGTGCCTCGTGGTATGTAGTCGTGTTCTGTGCCTCGTTGTCTGTGGTCGTGTTCTGTGCCTCGTGGTATGTAGTCGTGTTCTGTGCCTCGTTGTCTGTGGTCGTGTTTTGTGCCTCGTGGTCTATAGTCGTGTTATGTGCCTCGTTGTCTGTGGTCGTGTTCTGTGCCTCGTGGTATGTAGTCGTGTTATGTGCCTCGTTGTCTGTGGTCGTGTTATGTGCCTCGTGGTCTGTGGTCGTGTTCTGTGCCTCGTGGTATGTAGTCGTGTTATGTGCCTCGTGGTCTGTAGTCGTGTCATGTGCCTCGTGGTATGTAGTCGTGTTATGTGCCTCGTGGTCTGTAGTCGTGTTATGTGCCTCGTGGTCTGTAGTCGTGTTATGTGCCTCGTGGTCTTTAAAAAAAAGTAAAGTACCCCCGTCACACCAAGTGGCGTATAGGGAAATATGGTGTTAGTGACCCTATATTTTACAGACCTTCGGCACATTATTTTTGGGTAATGTGGTCAGTATTACGCCCTTGCTGCTTTACTTTCCCAGAAAAAAATCCGGTACCCATTTAATGCTGGGTGAAATCGGAAGCAGTCGGTTGGGATCGAACCCTACCCCTTGTCCGTGGTAGTCCAGTTCACTAACCACTGAGCTATCGCGGCTCCCTCTCGTGGTCTGTAGTAGTGTTATATGCCTTGTGGTCTGTAGTCGTGTTCTCTGCCTCGTGGTCTGTAGTCGTGTTATGTGCCTCGTGGTGTGTGGTCGTGTTATGTGCCTCGTCGTCTGTCGTCGTGTTATGTGCCTCGTGGTCTGTAGTCGTGTTATGTGCCTCGTGGTATGTAGTCGTGTTATGTGCCTCGTGGTATGTAGTCGTGTTCTGTGCCTCGTGATCTGTAGTCGTGTTCTGTGCCTCGTGGTCTGTAGTCGTGTTCTGTGCCTCGTGGTCTGTGGTCGTGTTTTGTGCCTTGTGGATCTGTAGTCGTGTTCTGTGCCTCGTGGTCTGTAGTCGTGTTCTGTGCCTCGTGGTCTGTAGTCGTGTTCTGTGCCTCGTGGTCTGTGGTCGTGTTTTGTGCCTCGTGATCTGTAGTCGTGTTCTGTGCCTCGTGGTCTGTGGTCGTATTATGTGCCTCGTGGTCTGTGGTCGTGTTCTGTGCCTCGTGGATTGTGGCCGTTTTCTGTGCCTCGTAGTCTGTAGTCGTATTATGTGCCTCGTTGTCTATGGTCGTGTTCTGTGTCTCATGGTCTATGGTCGTTTTCTGTGCCTCGTGGTCTGTAGTCGTGTTATGTGCCTCGTGGTCTGTAGTCGTGTTCTGTGCCTCGTGGTCTGTGGTCGTGTTCTGTGCCTCGTGGTATGTAGTCGTGTTCTGTGCCTCGTTGTCTGTGGTCGTGTTCTGTGTCTCGTTGTATGTAGTCGTATTATGTGCCTCGTGGTCTGTGGTCGTGTTCTGTGGTCGTGTTCTGTGCCTCTTTGTATGTAGTCGTGTTCTGTGCCTCGTGGTCTGTAGTCGTGTTCTGTGCTTCGTGATATGTAGTCGTGTTATGTGCCTCGTGGTCTGTGGTCGTGTTCTGTGCCTCGTGGTCTGTAGTCGTGTTATGTGCCTCGTGGTCTGTGGTCGTGTTCTGTGCCTCGTGGTATGTAGTCGTGTTATGTGCCTCGTGGTCTCTGGTCGTGTTCTGTGCCTCGTGGTCTGTAGTCGTGTTATGTGCCTCGTGGTCTGTGGTCGTGTATTGTGCCTCGTGGTATGTAGTCGTGTTATGTGCCTCGTGGTCTGTAGTCGTGTTATGTGCCTCGTGGTCTTTAGTCGTGTATTGTGCCTCGTGATCACTAGTCGGGTTCTGTACCTCGTGGTCTGCAGTAGTGTTCTTGCCTCGTGGTCTGTGGTTGTGTTATGTGCCTCGTTGTCTATGGTCGTGTTCTGTGTCTCGTGGTCTATGGTCGTTTTCTGTGCCTCGTGGTCTGTAGTCGTGTTATGTGCCTCGTGGTCTGTAGTCGTGTTCTATGCCTCGTGGTCTGTGGTCGTGTTTTGTGCCTCGTGGTATGTAGTCGTGTTCTGTGCCTCGTGGTATGTAGTCGTGTTATGTGCCTCGTGGTATGTACTCGTGTTCTGTGCCTCGTGGTCTGTGGTCGTGTTATTTGCCTCGTCGTCTGTCGTCGTGTTCTGTGCCTCGTGGTCTGTAGTCGTGTTATGTGCCTCGTGGTATGTAGTCGTGTTGTTTGCCTCGTGGTCTGTAGTCGTGTTATGTGTTTCATGGTCTTGGTAGTATTTTGTGCCTCGTGATCTGTAGTCGTGTTCTGTGCCTCGTGGTTTGTAGTCGTGTTCTGTGCCTCGTGGTCTGTGGTCGTATTATGTGCCTCGTTGTCTATGGTCGTGTTCTGTGTCTCGTTGTATGTAATCGTGTTCTGTGCCTCGTGGTCTGTAGTCGTGTTATGTGCGTCGTGGTCTTTAGTCGTGTTCTGTGCCTCGTGGTCTGTGGTCGTGTTCTGTGCCTCGTGGTATGTAGTCGTGTTCTGTGCCTCGTTGTCTGTGGTCGTGTTCTGTGCCTCGTAGTATGTAGTTGTGTTCTGTGCCTCGTTGTCTGTGGTCGTGTTCTGTGCCTCGTGGTCTATAGTCGTGTTATGTGCCTCGTTGTCTGTGGTCGTGTTCTGTGCCTCGTGGTATGTGGTCGTGTTATGTGCCTCGTTGTGTGTGGTCGTATTATGTGTCTCGTGGTCTGTGGTCGTGTTCTGTGCCTCTTGGTATGTAGTCGTGTTCTGTGCCTCGTGGTCTGTGGTCGTGTTCTGTGCCTCGTGGTCCGTAGTCGTATTATGTGCCTCGTGGTATGTAGTCGTGTTATGTGCCTCGTGGTATGTAGTCGTGTTATGTGCCTCGGTGTATGTAGTCGTGTTATTGTGCCTCTTCGTCTGTCGTCGTGTTCTGTGCCTCGTGGTCTGTAGTCGTGTTATGTGCCTCGTGGTATGTATTCGTGTTGTTGCCTCGTGGTCTGTAGTCGTGTTATGTGCCTCGTGGTCTGTGGTCGTGTTTTGTGCCTCGTGATCTGTAGTCGTGTTATGTGCCTCGTGGTATGTAGTCGTGTTGTTTGCCTCGTGGTCTGTAGTCGTGTTATGTGTTTCATGGTCTGTGGTCGTGTTTTGTGCCTCGTGATCTGTAGTCGTGTTATGTGCCTCGTGGTATGTAGTCGTGTTGTTTGCCTCGTGGTCTGTAGTCGTGTTCTGTGCCTCGTGGTCTGTGGTCGTATTATGTGCCTCGTGGTCTGTGGTCGTGTTCTGTGCCTCGTGGTCTGTGGCCGTTTTCTGTGCCTCGTGGTCTGTAGTCGTATTATGTGCCTCGTTGTCTATGGTCGTGTTCTGTGTCTCGTTGTATTTAATCGTGTTCTGTGCCTCGTGGTCTGTAGTCGTGTTATGTGCGTCGTGGTCTTTAGTCGTGTTCTGTGCCTCGTGGTCTGTGGTCGTGTTCTGTGCCTCGTGGTATGTAGTCGTGTTCTGTGCCTCGTTGTCTGTGGTCGTGTTCTGTGCCTCGTAGTATGTAGTTGTGTTCTGTGCCTCGTGGTCTGTGGTCGTGTTCTGTGCCTCGTGGTCTATAGTCGTGTTATGTGCCTCGTGGACCGTAGTCGTGTTATGTGCCTCGTGGTCTGTGGTCGTGTTATGTGCCTCGTGGTATGTAGTCGCGTTATGTGCCTCGTTGTCTGTGGTCGTGTTCTGTTCCTCGTGGTATGTAGTCGTGTTATGTGCCTCGTTGTCTGTGGTCGTGTTCTGTGCCTCGTGGTAAGTAGTCGTGTTATGTGCTTCGTGGTCTGTAGTCGTGTTGTTTGCCTTGTGGTCTGTAGTCGTGTTCTGTGCCTCGTGGTCTGTGGTCGTGTTTTGTGCCTCGTGATCTGTAGTCGTGTTCTGTGCCTCGTGGTCTGTATTCGTGTTCTGTGCCTCGTGGTCTGTGGTCGTATTATGTGCCTCGTGTTCTGTGGTCGTGTTCTGTGCCTTGTGGTTGTGGCCGTTTTCTTTGCCTCGTGGTCTGTAGTCGTATTATGTGCCCCGTTGTCTATGGTCGTGTTCTGTGTCTCGTGGTCTATGGTCGTTTTCTGTGCCTCGTGGTCTGTAGTCGTGTTATGTGCCTCGTGGTCTGTAGTCGTATTCTGTGCCACGTGGTCTGTGGTCGTGTTCTGTGCCTCGTGGTATGTAGTCGTGTTCTGTGCCTCGTTGTCTGTGGTCGTGTTCTGTGCCTCGTGGTTTGTGGTCGTGTTCTGTGCCTCGTGGTCTGTAGTCGTGTTATGTGCCTCGTTGTCTGTGGTCGTGTTCTGTGCCTCGTGGTATGTAGTCGTGTTATGTTCCTCGTTGTCTGTGGTCGTGTTCTGTGCCTCGTGGTATGTAGTCGTGTTATGTGCCTCGTTGTATGTAGTCGTATTATGTGCCTCGTGGTCTGTGGTCGTGTTCTGTGCCTATTGGTATGTAGTCGTGTTCTGTGCCTCGTGGTCTGTGGTCGTGTTCTGTGCCTCGTGGTATGTAGTCGTGTTATGTGCCTCGTTGTCTGTGGTCGTGTTCTATGCCTCGTGGTATGTAGTCGTGTTATGTGCCTCGTGGTCTGTAGTCGTGTTCTGTGCCTCGTGCATGTAGTCGTGTTATGTGCCTCGTGGTCTGTAGTCGTGTTATGTGCCTCGTTGTCTATGGTCGTGTTCTGTGCCTCGTGGTCTATGGTCGTTTTCTGTGCCTCGTTGTCTGTAGTCGTATTATGTGCCTCTTGGTATGTAGTCGTGTTATGTGCCTCGTGGTCTGTAGTCGTGTTATGTGCCTCGTGGTCTGTAGTCGTGTTATGTGCCTCGTGGTCTGTGGTCGTGTATTGTGCCTCGTGATCACTAGTCGGGTTCTGTACCTCGTGGTCTGCAGTAGTGTTCCTTGCCTCGTGGTTGTGTTATGTGCCTCGTTGTCTATGGTCGTGTTCTCTGTCTCGTGGTCTATGTTTGTTTTTTGTGCCTCGTGGTCTGTAGTCGTGTTATGTGCCTCGTGGTCTGTAGTCGTGTTCTATGCCTCGTTGTCTGTGGTCGTGTTCTGTGCCTCGTGGTATGTAGTCGTGTTCTGTGCCTCGTTGTCTGTGGTCGTGTTCTGTCCCTCGTGGTATGTACTCGTGTTCTGTGCCTCGTGGTCTGTGGTCGTGTTATGTGCCTCGTGTTCTGTAGTCGTGTTATGTGCCTCGTTGTCTGTGGTCGTATTATGTGCCTCGTGGTCTGTGGTCGTGTTATTTGCCTCGTCGTCTGTCGTCGTGTTCTGTGCCTCGTGGTCTGTAGTCGTGTTATGTGCCTCGTGGTATGTAGTCGTGTTGTTTGCCTCGTGGTCTGTAGTCGTGTTATGTGTTTCGTGGTCTGTGGTCGTGTTTTGTGCCTCGTGGTCTGTAGTCGTGTTCTGTGCTTCGTGGTCTGTAGTCGTGTTCTGTGCCTCGTGGTCTGTGGTCGCATTATGTGCCTCGTGATCTGTGGTCGTGTTCTGTGCCTCGTGGTCTGTGGCCGTTTTCTGTGCCTCGTGGTCTGTAGTCGTATTATGTGCCTCGTTGTCTATGGTCGTGTTCTGTGTCTCGTTGTATGTAATCGTGTTCTGTGCCTCGTGGTCTGTAGTCGTGTTATGTGCGTCGTGGTCTTTAGTCGTGTTCTGTGCCTCGTGGTCTGTGGTCGTGTTCTGTGCCTCGTGGTATGTAGTCGTTTTCTGTGCCTCGTTGTCTGTGGTCGTGTTCTGTGCGTCGTAGTATGTAGTTGTGTTCTGTGCCTCGTTGTCTGTGGTCGTGTTCTGTTCCTCGTGGTCTATAGTCGTGTTATGTGCCTCGTTGTCTGTGGTCGTGTTCTGTGCCTCGTGGTATGTAGTCGTGTTATGTGCCTCGTTGTCTGTGGTCGTATTATGTGCCTCGTGGTCTGTGGTCGTGTTCTGTGCCACTTGGTATGTAGTCGTGTTCTGTGCCTCGTGGTCTGTGGTCGTGTTCTGTGCCTCGTGGTCCGTAGTCGTGTTATGTGCCTCTTGGTCTGTGGTCGTGTTCTGTGCCTCGTGGTATGTAGTCGCGTTATGTGCCTCGTTGTCTGTGGTCGTGGTATGTAGTCGTGTTATGTGCCTCGTTGTCTGTAGTCGTTTTCTGTGCCTCGTGGTAAGTAGTCGTGTTATTTGCCTCGTTGTCTGTGGTCGTGTTCTGTGCCTCGGGATATGTTGTCGTGTTATGTGCCTCGTGGTCTGTAGTAGTGTCATGTGCCTCGTGGTATGTAGTCGTGTTATGTGCCTCGTTGTCTGTAGTCGTGTTATGTGCCTCGTGGTCTGTAGTCGTGTTATGTGCCTCGTGGTATGTAGTCGTGTTATGTGCCTCATGGTATGTAGTCGTGTTCTGTGCCTCGTTGTCTGTAGTCGTGTTATGTGCTTCGTGGTCTATAGTCGTTTTGTTTGCCTTGTGGTCTGTAGTCGTGTTCTGTGCCTCGTGGTCTGTGGTCGTGTTTTGTGCCTCGTGATCTGTAGTCGTGTTCTGTGCCTCGTTGTCTGTAGTCGTGTTATGTGCTTCGTGGTCTGTAGTCGTGTTGTTTTCCTTGTGGTCTGTAGTCGTGTTCTGTGCCTCGTGGTCTGTAGTCGTATTATGTGCCTCGTTGTCTATGGTCGTGTTCTGTGTCTCGTTGTATGTAATCGTGTTCTGTGCCTCGTGGTCTGTAGTCGTGTTATGTGCGTCGTGGTCTTTAGTCGTGTTCTGTGCCCGTGGTATGTAGTCGTGTTCTGTGCCTCGTTGTCTGTGGTCGTGTTCTGTGCCTCGTTGTATATAGTCGTGTTATGTGCCTCGTGGTCTGTGGTCGTATTCTGTGCCTCGTGGTCTGTGGTCGTGTTTTGTGCCTCGTGATCTGTAGTCGTGTTCTGTGCCACGTGGTCTGTTGTCGTGTTCTGTGCCTCGTGGTCTTGGTCGTATTATGTGCCTCTTGGTCTGTGGTCGTGTTCTGTGCCTCGTGGGTTGTGGCCGTTTTCTGTGCCTCGTTGTCTATAGTCGTATTATGTGCTTCGTTGGTTATGGTCGTGTTCTGTGTCTCGTGGTCTATGGTTGTTTTCTGTGCCTCGTGGTCTGTAGTCGTGTTATGTGCCTCGTGGTCTGTAGTCGGGTTCATGGCCTCGTGGTCTGTGGTCGTGTTCTGTGCCTCGTGGTATGTAGTCGTGTTCTGTGCCTCGTTGTCTGTGGTCGAGTTCTGTGCCTCGTAGTATGTAGTTGTGTTCTGTGCCTCGTGGTTTGTGGTCGTGTTCTGTGCCTCGTGGTCTGTAGTCGTGTTATGTGCCTCGTTGTCTGTGGTCGTGTTCTGTGCCTCGTGGTATGTAGTCGTGTTCTGTGCCTCGTGGTCTGTGGTCGTATTATGTGCCTCGTGTTCTGTGGTCGTGTTCTGTGCCTCGTGGGTTGTGGCCGTTTTCTTTGCCTCGTGGTCTGTAGTCGTATTATGTGCCCCGTTGTCTATGGTCGTGTTCTGTGTCTCGTGGTCTATGGTCGTTTTCTGTGCCTCGTGGTCTGTAGTCGTGTTATGTGCCTCGTGGTCTGTAGTCGTATTCTGTGCCACGTGGTCTGTGGTCGTGTTCTGTGCCTCGTGGTATGTAGTCGAGTTCTGTGCCTCGTGGTATGTAGTCGTGTTATGTGCCTCGTGGTTTGTGGTCGTGTTCTGTGCCTCGTGGTCTGTAGTCGTGTTATGTGCCTCGTTGTCTGTGGTCGTGTTCTGTGCCTCGTGGTATGTAGTCGTGTTATGTTCCTCGTTGTCTGTGGTCGTGTTCTGTGCCTCTTGGTATGTAGTCGTGTTCTGTGCCTCGTGGTCTGTGGTCGTGTTCTGTGCCTCGTGGTATGTAGTCGTGTTATGTGCCTCGTTGTCTGTGGTCGTGTTCTGTGCCTCGTGGTATGTAGTCGTGTTATGTGCCTCGTGGTCTGTAGTCGTGTTCTGTGCCTCGTGCATGTAGTCGTGTTATGTGCCTCGTGGTCTGTAGTCGTGTTATGTGCCTCGTTGTCTATGGTCGTGTTCTGTGCCTCGTGGTCTATGGTCGTTTTCTGTGCCTCGTGGTCTGTAGTCGTATTATGTGCCTCTTGGTATGTAGTCGTGTTATGTGCCTCGTGATCTGTAGTCGTGTTATGTGCCTCGTGGTCTGTAGTCGTGTTATGTGCCTCGTGGTCTGTGGTCGTGTATTGTGCCTCGTGATCACTAGTCGGGTTCTGTACCTCGTGGTCTGCAGTAGTGTTCCTTGCCTCGTGGTTGTGTTATGTGCCTCGTGGTCCGTAGTCGTGTTATGTGCCTCTTGGTCTGTGGTCGTGTTCTGTGCCTCGTGTTATGTAGTCGCGTTATGTGCCTCGTTGTCTGTGGTCGTGGTATGTAGTCGTGTTATGTGCCTCGTTGTCTGTAGTCGTTTTCTGTGCCTCGTGGTAAGTAGTCGTGTTATTTGCCTCGTTGTCTGTGGTCGTGTTCTGTGCCTCGTGGTATGTAGTCGTGTTATGTGCCTCGTTGTCTGTAGTCGTGTTATGTGCTTCGTGGTCTGTAGTCGTGTTGTTTGCCTTGTGGTCTGTAGTCGTGTTTTGTGCCTCGTGATCTGTAGTCGTGTTCTGTGCCTCGTGGTCTGTAGTCGTGTTCTGTGCCTCGTGGTCTGTTGTCGTATTAGGTGTCTCGTGGTCTGTGGTCGTGTTCTGTGCCTAGTGGGTTGTGGCCGTTTTCTGTGCCTCGTGGTCTGTAGTCGTATTATGTGACTCGTTGTCTATGGTCGTTTTCTGTGTCTCGTGGTCTATGGTCGTTTTCTGTGCCTCGTGGTCTGTAGTCGTGTTATGTGCCTCGTGGTCTGTAGTCGTGTTCTGTGCCTCGTGGTCTGTGGCCGTTTTCTGTGCCTCGTGGTCTGTAGTCGTATTATGTGCCTCGTTGTCTATGGTCGTGTTCTGTGTCTCGTTGTATGTAATCGTGTTCTGTGCCTCGTGGTCTGTAGTCGTGTTATGTGCGTCGTGGTCTTTAGTCGTGTTCTGTGCCTCGTGGTCTGTGGTCGTGTTCTGTGCCTCGTGGTATGTAGTCGTGTTCTGTGCCTCGTTGTCTGTGGTCGTGTTCTGTGCCTCGTAGTATGTAGTTGTGGTCTGTGCCTCGTTGTCTGTGGTCGTGTTCTGTGCCTCGTGGTCTATAGTCGTGTTATGTGCCTCGTTGTCTGTGGTCGTGTTCTGTGCCTCGTGGTATGTAGTCGTGTTATGTGCCTCGTTGTCTGTGGCCGTATTATGTGTCTCGTGGTCTGTGGTCGTGTTCTGTGCCTCTTGGTATGTAGTCGTGTTCTGTGCCTCGTGGTCTGTGGTCGTGTTCTGTGCCTCGTGGTATGTAGTCGCGTTATGTGCCTCGTTGTCTGTGGTCGTGTTCTGTTCCTCGTGGTATGTAGTCGTGTTATGTGCCTCGTTGTCTGTGGTCGTGTTCTGTGCCTCGAGTTAAGTAGTCGTGTTATGTGCTTCGTGGTCTGTAGTCGTGTTGTTTGCCCTGTGGTCTGTAGTCGTGTTCTGTGCCTCGTGGTCTGTGGTCGTGTTTTGTGCCTCGTGATCTGTAGTCGTGTTCTGTGCCTCGTGGTCTGTAGTCGTGTTCTGTGACTCGTGGTCTGTGGTCGTATTATGTGCCTCGTGGTCTGTGTTCGTGTTCTGTGCCTCGTGGGTTGTGGCCGTTTTCTGTGCCTCGTGGTCTGTAGTCGTATTATGTGCCTCATTGTCTATGGTCGTGTTCTGTGTCTCGTGGTCTATGGTCGTTTTCTGTGCCTCGTGGTCTGTAGTCGTGTTATGTGCCTCGTGGTCTGTAGTCGTGTTCTGTGCCTCGTGGTCTGTGGTCGTGTTCTGTGCCTCGTGGTATGTAGTCGTGTTCTGTGCCTCGTTGTCTGTGGTCGTGTTCTGTGCCTCGTGGTTTGTGGTCGTGTTCTGTGCCTCGTGGTCTGTAGTCGTGTTATGTGCCTTGTTGTCTGTGGTCGTGTTCTGTGCCTCGTGTTATGTAGTCGTGTTATGTGCCTCGTTGTCTGTGGTCGTGTTCTGTGCCTCGTGGTATGTAGTCGTGCTATGTGCCTCGTTGTATGAAGTCGTATTATGTGCCTCGTGGTCTGTGGTCGTGTTCTGTGCCTCTTGGTATGTAGTCGTGTTCTGTGCCTCGTGGTCTCTGGTCGTGTTCTGTGCCTCGTGGTATGTAGTCGTGTTATGTGCCTCGTGGTCTCTGGTTGTGTTCTGTGCCTCGTGGTATGTAGTCGTGTTATGTGCCTCGTTGTCTGTGGTCGTGTTCTGTGACTAGTGGTATGTAGTCGTGTTCTGTGCCTCGAGCATGTAGTCGTGTTCTGTGAATCGTGGTATGTAGTCGTGTTATGTGCCTCGTTGTCTATGGTCGTGATCTGTGTCTCGTGGTCTATGTTTGTTTTCGGTGCCTCGTGGTCTGTAGTCGTGTTATGTGCCTCGTGGTCTGTAGTCGTGTTCTATGCCTCGTGGTCTGTGGTCGTGTTCTGTGCCTCGTGGTATGTAGTCGTGTTCTGTGCCTCGTCTTCTGTGGTCGTGTTCTGTCCCTCGTGGTATGTGGTCGTGTTTTGTGCCTCGTGATCTGTAGTCGTGTTCTGTGCCTCGTGGTCTATAGTCGTGTTCTGTGCTTCGTGGTCTGTGGTCGTATTATGTGCCTCGTGGTCTGTGGTCGTGTTCTGTGCCTCGTGGTCTGTGGCCGTTTTCTGTGCCTCGTGGTCTGTAGTCGTATTATGTGCCTCGTTGTCTATGGTCGTGTTCTGTGTCTCGTTGTATGTAATCGTGTTCTGTGCCTCGTGGTCTGTAGTCGTGTTATGTGCGTCGTGGTCTTTAGTCGTGTTCTGTGCCTCGTGGTCTGTGGCCGTGTTCTGTGCCTCGTGGTATGTAGTCGTATACTGTGCCTCGTTGTCTGTGGTCGTGTTCTGTGCCTCGTATTATGTAGTTGTGTTCTGTGCCTCGTTGTCTGTGGTCGTGTTCTGTGCCTCGTGGTCTATAGTCGTGTTATGTGCCTCGTTGTCTTTGGTCGTGTTCTGTGCCTCGTGGTATGTAGTCGTGTTATGTGCCTCGTGGTCTGTTGTCGTGTTATGTGCCTCGTGGTGTGTGGTCGTGTTATGTGCTTCGTCGTCTGTCGTCGTGTTATGTGCCTCGTGGTTGGTAGTCGTGTTATGTGCCTCGTGGTATGTAGTCGTGTTATGTGCCTCGTGGTATGTAGTCGTGTTTTGTGCCTCGTGATCTGTAGTCGTGTTCTGTGCCTCGTGGTCTGTAGTCGTGTTCTGTGCCTCGTGGTCTGTGGTCGTATTATGTGCCTCGTGGTCTGTGGTCGTGTTCTGTTCCTCGTGGGTTGTGGCCGTTTTCTGTGCCTCGTGGTCTGTAGTCGTATTATGTGCCTCGTTGTCTATGGTCGTGTTCTGTGTCTCGTGGTATGTAGTCGTGTTATGTGCCTCGTTGTATGTAGTCGTGTTATGTGCCCCGTGGTCTGTGGCCGTTTTATGTGCCTCGTGGTCTGTTGTCGTGTTGTTTGCCTCGTGGTATGTATTCGTGTTATGTGCCTCGTGGTCTGTAGTCGTGTTATGGGCCTCGTGGTATGTAGTCGTATTATGTGCCTCGTGGTCTGTGGTCGTGTTATGTGCCTCGTGGTCTGTGGTCGTGTTTTGTGCCTCGTGATCTGTAGTCGTGTTATGTTACTTCGTGGTATGTAGTCGTGTTATATGCCTCGTGGTATGTAGTCGTGTTATGTGCCTCGTGGTCTGTAGTCGTGTTATGTGCTTCGTGGTATGTAGTCGTGTTATGTGCCTCGTGGTATGTAGTCGTGTTATGTGCCTCGTTGTATGTAGTCGTGTTATGTGCCTCGTTGTATATAGTCGTGTTATGTGCCTCGTGGTCTGTGGTCGTATTCTGTGCCTCGTGGTCTGTGGTCGTGTTTTGTGCCTCGTGATCTGTAGTCGTGTTCTGTGCCACGTGGTCTGTTGTCGTGTTCTGTGCCTCGTGGTCTTTGGTCGTATTATGTGCCTCTTGGTCTGTGGTCGTGTTCTGTGCCTCGTGGGTTGTGGCCGTTTTCTGTGCCTCGTTGTCTATAGTCGTATTATGTGCCTCGTTGGTTATGGTCGTGTTCTGTGTCTCGTGGTCTATGGTTGTTTTCTGTGCCTCGTGGTCTGTAGTCGTGTTATGTGCCTCGTGATCTGTAGTCGTATTATGTGCCTCGTTGTCTATGGTCGTGTTCTGTGTCTCGTTGTATGTAATCGTGTTCTGTGCCTCGTGGTCTGTAGTCGTGTTATGTGCGTCGTGGTCTTTAGTCGTGTTCTGTGCCTCGTGGTTTGTGGTCGTGTTCTGTGCCTCGTGGTCTGTAGTCGTGTTATGTGCCTCGTTGTCTGTGGTCGTGTTCTGTGCCTCATGGTATGTAGTCGTGTTATGTGCCTCGTTGTCTGTGGTCGTTTTCTGTGCCTCGTGGTATGTAGTCGTGTTATGTGCCTCGTGGTCTCTGGTCGTGTTCTGTGCCTCGTGGTATGTAGTCGTGTTATGTGCCTCGTTGTCTGTGGTTGTGTTCTGTGCCTTGTGGTATGTAGTCGTGTTATGTGCCTCGTGGTCTGTAGTCGTGTTCTGTGCCTCGTGCATGTAGTCGTGTTGTTTGCCTCGTGGCCTGTAGTCGTTTTATGTACCTCGTGGTCTGAAGTCGTGTTATGTGCCTCGTGGTATGTAGTCGTGTTATGTGCCTCGTGGTATGTAGTCGTGTTCTGTGCCTCGTGGTCTGTAGTCGTGTTATGTGCCTGGTAGTCTGGAATCGTGTTTTGTGCCTCGTGGTATGTAGTCGTGTTATGTGCCTCGTGGTCTGTGGTCGTATTCTGTGCCTCGTGGTCTGTAGTCGTGCTATGTGCCTCGTGGTCTGTAGTCGTGTTCTGTGCCTCGTGGTCTGTGGTCGTGTTATGTGCCTCGTGGTCTGTGGTCGTGTTCTGTGCCTCGTGGTCTGTGATCGTGTTATGTGCCTCGTGGTCTGTGGTCGTTTTTTTATGCCTCGTGGTCTGTTGTCGTGTTATGTGCCTCGTGGTCTGTGGTCGTTTTTTTATGCCTCGTGGTCTGTGGTCGTGTTCTGTGCCTCGTGGTCTGTAGTCGTGTTCTGTTCCTCGTGGTCTGTGGTCGTGTTCTGTACCTCGTGATGTGTAGTCGTGTTCTGTACCTCGTGGTCTGTAATCGTGTTATGTGCCTCGTGGTCTTTGGTTGTGCTCTGTGCCTCATGGTCTGCGGTCGTGTTCTGTGCCTCGTGGTCTGTGGTCGTGTTCTGTGCCTCGTGGTCTGTGGTCGTGTTCTGTGCCTCGTGGTCTGTGGTCGTGTTCTGTGCCTCGTGGTATGTAGTCTTGTTATGTGCCTCGTGGTATGTAGTCTTGTTATGTGCCTCGTGGTATTGTTATTGAATTAATGAGTTATTTGCGGGTCATCAGCATTGCACTCCGAACATGTCCATAGGTGCTCAGATCCCCTCCTCAGCAATTCCCTCAGTGTCCAGCGACTGACGTCTCCAGTTCTATTTTCGTTGTCTTGTGCTCTTCCCACATCTCGAAGGGCATTTATGATGTCCGTCCGATCCATCGGTTGCCCTTCCTCAACGACAGCGCAGCTAGCCAACCTGTCCGCTCTCTCATTTCCCCGTACTCCCACATGTCCAGGGACATAGAAAAAGGTGACCTTACGTATTTTGGATTTCTGCAACGACTCTACCCATTGCATGCGTACAAAGCCCGCCTCCACTTTTTTTTTATCATGCTCATCGAATCACTCAGTATACATGCGTGGATGTAGTCTTGTGACTCTAACCATTTGAATGCCTTGGTCACTGCCATCACCTCCATTGTTGTGCTACTCGTGGTCATGGCGTATGCACCACTGTCTTCCTTGGCTATTGTGCCTGCCGAGCGTGCTGTAAATGCCCATGCACTTCTTTGGTGTCGTCTTACAGATGACTGCATCTTTCTCATCGGTATTATCGCAGATGAGACCTTTGACCTCAGCATTAACCAGGACCGAGTTCTGTTCCCTACTTTTCCTGTCGGGTGTGACAATACACGAGAAAGTCCCCTTGAATGACGTAGGCACCGCTATCCACTCCTCACCAACGCTGATATTGGTAAGCCCACAGACCTGTTTGTCGTGGTATGTAGTCATGTTCTGTGCCTAGTGGTCTGTAGCCGTTTTCTGTGCCTCGTGGTCTGCGGTCGTGTTCTGTGCCTCGTGTTCTGTGGTCGTGTTCTGTGCCTCGTGGTCTATGGTCGTGTTCTGTGCCTCGTGGTCTATGGTCGTGTTCTGTGCCTCGTGGTCTATGGTCGTGTTCTGTGCCTCGTGGTCTATTGTCGTGTTCTGTGCCTCGTGGTCTATGGTCGTGTTCTGTGCCTTGTGGTCTATGATTGTGTTCTGTGCCTCGTGGTCTATGGTCGTGTTCTGTGCCTTGTGGTCTATGATTGTGTTCTGTGCCTCGTGGTCTATGGTCGTGTTCTTTGCCTCGTGGTCTGTGATTGTGTTCTGTGCCTCGTGGTCTATGGTCGTGTTCTGTGCCTCGTGGTCTATGATTGTGTTCTGTGCCTCGTGGTCTATGGTCGTGTTCTGTGCCTCGTGGTCTATGGTCGTGTTCTGTGCCTCGTGGTCTATGGTTGTGTTCTGTGCCTCGTGGTCTATGGTCGTGTTCTGTGCCTCGTGGTCTATGGTCGTGTTCTGTGCCTCGTAGTCTATGGTCGTGTTCTGTGCCTCGTGGTCTATGATTGTGTTCTGTGCCTCGTGGTCTATGGTTGTGTTCTGTGCCTCGTGGTCTATGGTCGTGTTCTGTACCTCGTGATCTATAGTCGTGTGATGTGCCTCGTGGTATGTGGTCGTCTTCTGTGTTCCCATGGCTAGCTGTTTCGACCTTAGTGAATTTCCGCTGTTATGGTTCTTGTCCCGCGTGCTCATGTTTTTCCCAACTACCACCGAGAAATTTTAATTGTCGCTGGTGTCTATTTCTATTGTATGGAGATTGCCCTATGAGGGTAGTTTACTCAGAACTTTTTCTCTGGTCGGGTTAATTTATTACTTCAGACTTACAACCTAGATAATTGCATATACTGGCGAGGGATTTGATTAGGCAGTACTAATGTGGGTGGGTCCTTTTATGCTCTTCATTTGTGGGGGTGGGGGGTATATTATTAGGTCGAAAAACCTCGATTATACATACATATTTAACATCTGGCGGCAAGAGTGATTGTGTTGCATTATTGTTGGTGGATCCTTTTATTCAAATTATTTGTGGGCGGGGTTATATTACAACATTGGGTGGAAAAACCTCGACTATACATGCATATTTCATCTAGCGGGAGATACGCTGAGTCTGTCAGTGTACGCTCCCCTGTGCATACTGACGTGATGGGTGGAGTTAGAGCCCCTACTTTTTTCCCCTTAGCTGTTAGTCATTTGGTTTTCTTCAGCCAGAGACTGTGTTAGTTTATCTTATACAACGCATTCAATTTAATAATTAACCCATCTAACTCTTTATTTACACAACACCATCCAAATAACTCACCCACTCTCACAATTTTTAAAGATATCAAAATGCATTATTCCAATACGAGTCATTAGATACTATCCATATTCCAACCCTTAACTCCAACAATGGCGTCAGCTAATACTCCACATTATTATCAGTTGTGATTTGGACTTCTCTATTGTCCCTCAAAATTTGCTTATATCATCATCATCATGTGCCATACCGGTTGGCGTAACCGATCATGTCTTTCCACAATCTTTTATCTACAGTGCATCATATCAGTTCTGTTGTTGACTGTTTTCCATGCCATGACACCAAGATATCCAGTATTTTCTCTCTTTGTCGTCCGCGATCTCTCTTTCCTTTTATTTTGCCAGTTGTAACCAAGTATTCCAACTTTCCTCTTCTCATGATGTGCCCAAAAAATGTTGATTGTTTCTTTCTGATGTTTTTTAGGAGCTGCCTTTTTGTGTTAGCTTCTTTGAGAACTTCCACATTGGTCTTTTTAGCTATCCGGGGAACTTTCAACATTCTTCTGAGAAATCCCATCTCTGTGGCCTCTAATCTTCTTTTCATTTGTTTGTCTACTGTCCATGTTTCGTTTCCATATGTTAGAATTGGTTCTATATAGCACCGATGAACTTTCTTTCTCATTTCTATTGACATAGATTTGTTGCATAAGATATTTTTCATTTTCTGAAATGCTATTTTGGCCGGAGCTATTCTGCTTTTTATTTCCGTGGTGCGTCTTCCATCCGATGTTATTATTGTGCCCAAGTATTTGACGCGTTGCACTTGTTTCAGATTTGTCTCGTTTATTTTTATGCTGCATGCTGGTGATGATTGTTTTCTTCGATATGACCATTACTTCTGTTTTCTTACTATTCAGACTGAGACTTTTCTTGTTGCTTTCTTTTACTATTATGTCTATCATTTCTTGTAGTTCACTCTCTGTCTCTGGTATTAAGACTGTGTCATCCGCATATCGCAAATTATTTATGTTGTCACCGTTGACTTCAATTCCTTTTTTGTCTACTATTCATCTCATAATATGTTCGCTGTAAAGTGAAAACAAATCCTGCGACAGAACACAGCCTTGTCTGACTCCTTGTTTTATAAGTTGAAATTGTCCTGTGGTTATTAATTCGTATAGCTACTGTTTGTTGCCAGTACATGTTTTTTATGATTCGAAGATCCTTGCCATCAATGTTTAATTTCTCCAGCATATTGATTATTTACACATGCTTTACTTTATCAATTTTCCTATATAACCCATATATTATATTTTATTATACACCCTATGTACCGTCTCTCTCAAATGTTAACCAAAACGTGCAAATATTACCACTAACGTTTGATTTTTCGCAATCAATTGTTTTTTTTCCAATTGACATAATGCACCTTAGACATTGAATAATAAGAAGATCTAAGAAAACGTTTGCACATATACGACCCATTTACTATTGACATGATACAACTTTTGGCGTTGTTTACGGCAAAGCAGTATCAAATGTTTGCACATGTCAGCCAGAGATATCTCTCTCTCTCTCTCTCTCTGCGTTCAGGACTCAATCAGAGCAAGGATTCCAGACTCTCATATGAAGTCAGCTGTCAGGCTAAGTGTGTTGATCGCCCCCCACAGACAGAACATCACAATTAGAGTCTGTCAGATCCACTCTGACTGAACACCCGTTAATACGTTGCACTGTGTTCTGCGCCAGTGGCCCAGTGCATCCGATTTCAGCCAGCATTTTTTCAGGTTTGCTTTCCTTAGCCTTTGATTGTCCCCAATCTTCCTGCAAGGCAGCAGTTGATCTTTTCTGTCGGGGGATTCTGCCCTTAGATGGTCGGCCTTCCCAGGTTTACGAGCACCATCTGCCCGAGTCACTAGAGGTGACTAACACATACATGCGACTTGTAATATGAGGAAACTGCAACAAGGAACACATTTCATGCATAGCCTCCATTTGTTCCCGCCGCCTATCCCCATATACCGGTAAGTCACGTCCTCCCGAAAATGATGATCATCGTAGCACTTGATGATGTTAGGCCATCGTTGATGACTCCAATTCCGAACATATAGACACACAGTCAGTCGTCAATTTATTCTTGTTGCACATCAAACAGCAGACCGTAAGATTTGCGCACGGCCGGTTTAGGGAACCAATACGATGACGTAGGACACAATGTCGCCAAACTCATAATCTCAATACCTTTAGACTTATGTCTGATTACTCAAGTGTAAACAGTCTACGACGAACAATACACGAAGCAACTTCCCCAAAGAGACAAAACTGCGACTGACGAAGTAGTTTACATTAATGTGTAACGTGGAAATAACTTGCGTCAAAGAATCCCAATAACGGTCTTGAACAGCACTAATGTGACGTAAAGCACAGATGAAGTCTGGACGGTGGAATGTCTCACTCACAACACTTGATTCGTCAAAAACGGACTGTTGTCGACCTACGACCTCGTCTTAGCGACACAGATGTATCAAGCATATCATCATTTTGACTTTAACGCAGAAAAGTGCAATGAAGATCCGAAATTAATCAGACCCTGGGTGCATTTTCTGCAGCGATCGAGAGGACGTGGACTAGATCCGCCATCTTGGAAACGGAAGTCCAGCCAGAGATATTATAATATCAGTCATTGAACAATGGAGAATAGGCAATATTGTTAAGCTGGGCTGGACTCACTATTTAAGATTATGCTTTTGAGGAGAGAAAAGATCATTCAAAGAAATATATTAATACGAGAGAGAGAGAGAGAGAGAGAGAGAGCGAGCGAGAGAGAGAGAGGAGAGAATCATTCGGAAATACTTTTAGATGAACATTTTTCAGATATGAGAATGTTTTATGAAGATGACCCAGGAAGAGATTGTTGAGAGAAATGTGTACAGCCTTTAGATTAACAGTGCGGAATACTTTTAGTCTACGAGTGTGACAATTTCATAGGAGAAAGAGCTATTCATTACATGTTGTACAAAAAAATTATATTCTCATATATGTGATTTTGTATTAGCCAAAAAAGATGTGCTATTTTCTTACGGAGTGTGGAGAGTATCATACCACTAGTGCTTGCCTTAAACACAAATTGTACACTAACGACATATAGTTTGACAGATTCATAAACAGTCATAACCAGCATTTCCGGTTAATGAGAGACTTTCATATAAAAAGTAGACATTTAACCTGATGAATCTATCAATTGTATCCAGCGGACTGTGTAAATAATCGTGTATACGTAATGAAGACCGTTTCTTCGAGTAATTGCCTGCAGTGTTGAGAGCTAGTGTTGTTCTAGACATTTGGAGTTGTTGTTACTCGGTTGAATTATAATTACTCACGTTTTCTTTTCGCCACTGATACCGCACCTTTTGTGTAGTTTTTGATTGCTGCTTTTTATTGCACAATACTGAACATTTTTTTAAGGCAAGTTATATGGAGTTTGCTTTTTCTTTATTCTTCACAAATTAAATAAATACAAAAATCATTACAAGTACATAGCTCAACTTTTTAGTTGAGGCATAAATGTCGAGGAATATTTACCTCTAAAATCCTTATCTTGTTGATGAATAAAATTATGTCAAAAAGAAAAAAAAAACGGAAGGAGGGAAGGAGGAAGGAAGGAAGGGAAAGAGGGAGGGAGGGAGAAAGGTTGGAAGGGAGAGAGGGAGGGAGGAAGGAAGAAAGGAAGGGAGGGAGGGAGGGATGGAGGAAGGAAGGAAGGAAGGAAGGGAGGGAGGGAGGGAGGAAGGAAGGAAGGAAGGAAGGAAGGAAGGAAGGAAGGAAGGAAGGAAGGAAGGAAGGAAGGAAGGAAGGAAGGAAGGAAGGAAGGAAGGAAGGAAGGAAGGAAGGAAGGAAGGAAGGAAGGAAGGAAGGGGATATATGTATACCTGTGAGTAATTTTTCAACTTACTTAAAAATTATTGGTAGTGAAGATAATTTATTCTCTCACTTTTCTCAATTAAATGTTTCTGAATAATATTTCATAAAAAAATATGCAAAATATAATATATAAATAAAATCAATATATAAAATAAAGGCCTGGCTATTTGTTAATGCATTAAGAAATTACTGCCTACTACAACAGCAAAAATGCTACATTTATTTTATTATACAATTTAAAAAAACACTCTTGCTGAGCACGCGAACACACACACACATACACTGAACAGTATACACGAAACAAATGGCATACAAAACCTACCAGTGAATCTCCACACATGGAAAGCTATGAATTTTGTTCCATGTGCGTCGTCAGTTCCAGAGGAATTAATTAATCACCTAGTTTATGCTAATTAAAACTTAATTTTCATGTAGGTTGACCATATTTCCTTGAGACAAAAACGGTACGAACAGGGGTTATTCTCTCTCTCTCTCTCTCTCTCTCTCTCTCTCTCTCTCTCTCTCTCTTTGCGGTCAAGACTCAATCAGAGTAGGATTCCAGACTCTCTCATGAAGTCAGCTGTCTGTTTCTCTCTCTCTCTCTCTCTCTCTCTCTCTCTCTCTCTCTGCGGTCAAGACTCAATCAGAGTAGGATTCCAATCTCTAGCATGAAGACAGCTGTCTGTTTAAGTGAATTGACATCATAATTAAAGTCAATTAGAGTGTTAGATCCACTCTGCTTGAATACCTGTTAAAACGTTGCACTGTGTTCTGCGCCAGTGGCCCAGTGCATCCGATTTCAGCCAGCATTTTGTTCAGGTTTGCTTTCCTTAGCCTTTTATTGTCCCCAATCTTCCTGCAAGGAAGCAGATTGTCTTTTCTGTAGGGGGATTCTGCCCTTAGATGGTCTGCCCTCACAGGCTTTCGAGCACCATCTGCCCGAGTCACAAGAGGTGACTAACACAGACATGCACACACAAAGATATGAGATGTGACCAACACAGACATGCACACAGTGATACGGGGCATGACTAACACACACACACAAATATATATATGACACATGACTAACACAAATATGCACATAAAGATATGAGATATGACCAACATAGACATGCACACACAAAGATATGAGATGTGACTAACATAGCCATGCACACACAGGGAGATGAGATGTGGCATAAACAGACATGCACACACAAAGATAAAGATAGGAGATGTGACTAACATAGACATGCACATACAAATATATGTGATATGACTAAACACAAACACACAAAGGTATGAGACATGACTAACACAGACAGACACACACGAAGATGAGATGTGACTAGCATGGACATACACACAAATATATGAGATATGACTAACATAGACAAGCACACACAAAGGTATGAGATGTGACTAACATAGACATGCTCACAAAGATATGAGATATGACTAACACAGACATACACGCACAAAGATATGATACATGACTAAGACAGATACACACTAAGATATGAGATGTAACTAAACACAGACACACACAAAGATATGAGACATGATTAACACGGACACACGTATTAACGGGTGTACAATCGGAGAGGATCTGGTAGACTCTAATTGTGATGTTTTGTCTGTGGGGGCGATCAACACACTTAACCTGACAGCTGACTCCATGTGAGAGTCTGGAATCCTACTCTGATTGAGTCCTGATCGCAGAGAGAGAGAGACATGGACACACGCCAAGATATGAGATATGACTAACATGACACACACCAAGATATAAGTCATGGCCAGCACACACACACACACACACAAGCTAAGATATGAGCCATAGCTAGCACAGAAACACATTAAGATATGAGCCATGGCTTCACGGAAACATACCAAGATATGAACCATGACTAGCACAGAAACACATCAAGATATGAGCCATGGCTAGCACGGAAATACACCAAGATATGAACCATGGCCAGCACAGACACACACTAAGATATGAACCCCTGCCAGCACAATCACCCACCAAGATATGAGCCATGGCTAGCACGGATATACACTAAGATATGAACCATGGCCAGCACAGACGCACACCAAGATATGAACCATGACCAGCCCAGACACACACCAAGATATGAGCCATGGCTAGCACATACACCTACCAAGATATCAGCCATGACCAGCACATACACCCACCAAGATATGAGCTACGACTAACATATACACTTGGTAACTTCCACTAAAGTTTGTCTGAGGTTCTTGGTAAAGTTTATACTGATGACCACGAAGATCCTAAACTTGCAGGCATGGTGGGCGTGGCCGACATGCAGGATGATCAGTCGGATAAGACCTTCAGAGAATGTAAATTTCATGTCCCCTGAGTTTTGAGTCCGCATCAGATAGCACAGTCTGGCCACGAGGCTGGGTGCGTTCATGATGATGTAAGACAGAGACAAGGCAAAGAGCAGCCTAACCACACGAACCTGGGCGCTAGCTCGCACTGAGCTCCACCTAGGATCGTTGTTCAGTTTCAGCTCGGAAACTTGCAGCATCGGTAGGCCACTGAGCTTCTTCCACCGGGACTTGTGTATGATGGACAGAACGATCGTGAAGAGCATGACAGTAGTGGTGATCAGCAGTAGTAGCAACGTTACTACCAAGTCAAAGTAGGTTATTATGTGCAAGAACATCAGCCTTGCACTTGGCAAACATTTCTCCAGACCTATCTCATTTGGCGTTACCTCAGCAGCAACAGCAGTGGCTGTTATTATCAAGGTTATTTACTAATTTCGTTCATTTAGACAGCGTCCGTTTAGTCTGCGATGCAGCGAGAAAGCACGATAAGATGGTGGTCCGAGCTTATACTCCAGGCATTGTGCTAGCAAAAGTTAAAATATAACGGCCACCGTTGCGAATGAACGAAATTATGCAAATTCAGATCTTGGCCGTTGGGCTTTGTTCAAACGCAAACAAGCGCCCATCTTGGTGCGTCCATCTTCAAGCTGTCTGTTTAAGTGATTCGATTGCCCCATATAGTTTCTTTTCCATGGAGGTGGGTGTGGACCACATTGCTCTTCTCAGGTCTGTGTGGGGTGGGGGGGGGGTATTCAATCGGAAAAGGGTTATTCAATACTCTTTATTCATGAAAAGCCTTTAATGGGTACCGAATTTTTGTCTGGGAAAGTAATGTGGCACGGGCATAATACTGACCACATTACCCCAAAAATCATGTGCCGAAAGTCTATAAAATGTATGTCCACTAACACCATATTCAATATACGCCGCTTGGCGTGACGGGGTACTTGACTTTTATTCATGAAAAAGTTTGATGATAAAAGCATATAAATATTAGTTGCTTAAATAGAGAACTTAATTCTTCGCCAGTGACAGAACCCACGCAAAATTGTAGTTAGAGGTAGCGGTTGGCAGTATTCATTATACATTATACTACCATTATAATATCAATATTTCTCAGGTGGAGAAATCTTACCCATCCAATATCGATGTTTCAACGCCTTATCATAAACATGTTGTTAATATCATCATCACTGCACACCGGATGAATCCATCTTCTTCTTCTTCTTCTACTTTTTTAGCTCCCTGTGGAGCATAGGTCTTCAACAAACACTTTCCTAGTCGTTCTGTTTTTTGTCATTCTTTTAAGATCATTCCATGTCTTCCCCATCATCTTCATCTCTGCTTCTCTATCTGTGTTCTCCAAGAATTCCTTGGTCTTCCTCTTTGTCTTTTGCCCTGGAGATTCCAAAAAAGGGCATGTTGTGTAATACTCTCAGTTGGCTTCCGTAGTGTGTGTCCTATCCAGTGCCATCGTCTTCGCTGTATCTCTTTATCCACTGGTATTTGACTGGTACATTTCCATAATTCTATGTTAGTGATTTTTTCCTGCCATTTCCATCCTTTTATTATGCGTAAGCACCCATTTATGAAAGTCTGTATCTTCGTGATTGTCAATTTTGCTGTTCTCCATGTTTCACAACCATATAATAGGACCGCCTTAACATTTGAGTTAAAATTTTTATTTTTGTATTTAACCTAATTTCTTTGGATTTCCATATGTTTCCCAGTGCAATGAAAGCTCCTCTTGCTTTTGATATATCCTTATTTTGGTATCATTTTCTGTTCCTCCCTCTTTATCTATATTACTACCCAGATGTATGTAAGATTATACATCTAATATAGGTATTTCACCTAGTTTTAGGATGAATTCATAGGTGCTCTGCTATCCTCATCAAGAATCTACAGAAAATCCCAGGAGAGAAATAAGGCTCATATGCACGCACTCTGTATAATAAAACTTATCTCACCGAGACGACGCTCTTTAATAACATGAGTCTTATTGTCTCAGCACTTAATCTAGATTTATCAATTAACCACAGACCGCTCATGGGAGAAAATATCTTCTCAACATGTGCGATATTTACCCTAAGACAACGAAGAGATTCTACAATATTACAAATGTCTTGAAAGTATCTGTTCGTTTCAGACAAAAAAAGTATCCAAATATCAGTTCTATGTATGTTTTCTTCACTTCATGTATAAAGCTGTCTCACAATTGTAGATTTTATCAAATAATCAAATACACGAGTTTCTTCTGTGTCTGTGCGTGCGATGAGTTCCTTTCAAGCTGTTCGGTATTCCTTTTTATTTATGCATCTTCCTTAGAAGAACACAGATTTGAACTTCTCTGTGTATCCTAAGCGCTACTTCCTTCAAATCTGATTTCATAAAAATTATTCTGCTACCTTAAAAAGAAAATCTAGCTAAATTAAATTGTTCCGAACCTACTAACATATTATGTCTTTTTTTTTTTTTCTTAAGAGAATAGTTACAAACGCTTGACTTTCTCTTGACTCTGTTACAACATTGTCAATGTTCATAGCTATTTCTAATATTATCTTCTCCAATTAAGCAATATGTGTTTGGAATGTAGACTCTTGATCTCTTGCAAATTTAAAATTAAAAAAAGATATATTATTATTTAAATCTACGGGGCGGCCAGAAACAATCATCATCATGTAGCATATCCTTTGCAGAACATTGCATTCACCACAGCCCGTCTGGAAGAATCTCTTGTCTTTAGCTAGAAGATCTTCCACTTCTTCTGTTGTTATGTTCAAGGTCTATGTGATTCTTGAAACCACCTTCTTCTTGGTCTGCCCTTGATGCATCTCCCAGGAATCTTGCCTTCCATTATTGTTCTTTCGAGCCTGCTGTGTCTTTTGACGTGACAGTAGTATTTTAATTTTTTCTCCGTGGAATGATATTTATAAGCCAGCTCTTTTTAATGTTTAAATCTTGTAATATGTGTCTTCATTGTTCTCTTTCATTTTCTAAGATATCTTAAGGATTTTTCTGCAGCATTTCGTTTCGAATAAATCGATTTTCTTCCTAGCTGTTTGCGAGATTGTCCATGATTCACAACCCTATGTTGCTATCGATAAAATACATATCCTCATAATTCTAATTTTGCTGCCTTGCTGGTTTTGTGTCATATGCTCTTCATGGCATTTAATTTTTGTATTGATATTGCTAATCTTCATTTGATCTCCTTCTGAAAGTCTCGATTGTTAGGTAACATATCCCAGATATTAATAATTTGTTACAATTTCAAGCTCTTCACTGTCGATAATAATTTTGGTTTGGCTTTTTGTTTAGTCAATGGACATTATCTTAGTTTTCTGATAGGAACGATGGAAAACTATGATGTGCCTTTTCTGAAGGTGTGCATGATCAGCATACTTCCATGACAACAATTCTCAATTTTCTCTGTTTTGTGCAAGATGCGAGGTATGTGTTATCCTAGATAGTTCTCAATTCCCCGCCAATTTATTATTATCAGTTTTGTTTCTCCAAGATTGTTGCGTTCTAATTGTGTGAAATTGTACTCCAAGAAACCCATTCTTAATGGAAATATCAATGGGCTTGAGTCAGTCAAAAACAGGAAGATACGTGCATGCGTGTCTGTAATAACTCGGAGTGACAAATGCAATATTTTCACCTTTGATTTTATAGGTTATAGATATAACAAAGAGACATTGCTGAATGCGGCAGTCTTTGCCTATGACGTCTTCGAAGGCTTCCACAGACGAGAGGAGGCATGTGCTGCTGCTATAGATCTGGAGGATGCATACAACAGGGTACCATTTGAATATCTCATGCATATGCTTCTCAAACTGGCGGTGCACCCCTTCCTCATTAGATGGATCGCTGCGGCACTGTTTCAGAGGAAGGTGTTACTCAATGTGGAAGTTGATCTTCCGAGCCAACATCCATTTGTCCAGGGCTGCCACAAGGCTCACCATTGTCACCAGTTCTTTTTAACGTGTACACAATAACGATCACGGAACAATAACTGGATGGGAGGGGAAGAACTATGACTTTTGCTGATGATATTCTGGTATATCGACAGGGAAGAGACAGACGGGGAATCGCCTCCACAATGCAAGACGAACTCGATCGCATTTCTTCCTGGTGTGGGGTTTCAGGTGCCTTGGGTTAATCATAATAAAGCATCAGTTTCAGGGTTCTCCCTTAACAATCATATCGTTAATAGGGACACAGGTAGTACGAATGGGAGCTGATGAGGTGACCAGGGACAAGTTGATGACGTACCTCGGAGCTAAGTTTGATCGTAGCCTGTGTTTTCGGGACCACGTTGACCATGTGATAACAAAATCCCGCAAAGGATTAGCCGTCTTGAAGGTCATGGCAGCTGCCAACATCGAGCAGAGGCTACTTACTCTTCTGTTCCAGGGAATTAGTCCTCGCACCAATCGAGTATGCCCTGGCAATTCTTACTGTCAGTAAGACTCAAATTGATAGGTTGGAGAAAATACAGAATGAATCTATGCGCATTATCTTGGGATGCACAAGGGACACTCCCTGTGTAGCAATGAGGTATCTTCTTGACTTTCCAACCATGGATGACAAAATCAAGATCTGGAGGGCACAAGCATAGCTGAAGATTAGTGCAGATAACGAGCATCCATTGCATCACGAGCTCAACACAGTGAAAGGTGCCAGACTAAAAAGAGGCAAATCATGGGTGGGTCGAACAGAAGATGTCACCAAACAGGTCTGTGGGCTTATCAATATTAACGTTGGCGAGGAGGGGCAGTCATCTATACAGACGGACCTGTAAGACGACACCAAAGAAGTTCATTGGCATTTACAGCACGCTCGGCAGACAGAATAGTCAAAGCAGACAGTGGTGCATACGTCATGACCACGAGTAGCATGACGATGGAGGTGATGACAGTGACCAGGGCATTCAACTGGTTAGAGTCACAATACTACACCCACGCCTGTATACTGAGTGATTCGATGAGCATAATTAAAAAAAGTGGAGGCGGGCTCTGTACGCATGCAATGGTTAGAGTCATTGCAGATGTAAGAAATACGTAAGATCACCTTTGTCTATGTCCCTGGACATGCGGGAGTTCGGGGAAATGAAAAAGCGGACAGGTTAGCTAGCTGCGATGTCGTTGAGGACGGGCAACCAATAGATCGGGCGGACATCATCAATGCCCTCCAAGATGTGGGAAGAGCACAGGACTTTGACAAACACAGATCCACATCACTTCTTCGGATGATGGAGATGGGAGTTAAGATGGGCACAGCCAGAAATGAGAAACTTAGTGGGTGTGTAAGAAAACTTATCAACCAACACAGAACTGGAGTCTTCAGTCGCTGGACACTGCGGGACTTGCTGAAGAGGGGATCTGAGCACTTATGGACATGTGCGGAGTGCAATGATGATATCAACCTTTGATTTTTTTTTAAAAAGCTTCATCCTTAAAAATTCCTATCCTCTCAATCTAGTAAGGAAAAGGGTTGTAACTGTCGATTTGTTATTTACATGTGCATAAGATACTCACTTTCCATAATATGTTCTATGTTACAAAGTTTTTTCCAATCAAACTGCGGGTGGCATTGTGAACACATGTCGTTATGGGAAATACGAAATGCGTCATAAAGAGAACAATATTTTAAGTTTAAAGTAAAAAGCAGGAGCTTCACACACAAAAAAGTGGTCTGAAAATGAAAAGATAAAGAAAAAAAATAGTGTAGGCTGTTAAATTAATGAAATCGCATAGGGGTCGTACATGAAGTTTCTTGACTAAATTGTAAAAATTAACAAGTGACGAACTTACACTGCATGTGTTTTAACGGGTGTTCAATCAGAGTGGATCCGGCAGACTCTAATTGTGATGTTCTGTCTGTGGGGGCGATCAACACACTTAACCTGACAGCTGACTTCATGTGAATGTCTGGAATCCTACTCTGATTGAGTCATGATCGCAAAGAGAGAAGACACTGCATGTCTATTTCTCAGATTCCTTGTGAGCCTTTGATGCACCAACATTATGAGATGTTCACAATCTTTATTAATTCTTCCTTCTTGTGTTATATAGCATTCGCAATTTTAACATTTTCCCTGTCCACTCTTTATCATGGGTGTCCGGTTAGCGCAATCGATAGGCGGTTGGCTTACCACGGCAACAGCCGGGGTTCGTAATCCTGGCGAGGACACCTGGGTTTTACTAATTCCCTAAAAATTAGTAGGAGCCGCGATAGCTCAGTGGTTAGTGAACTGGACTACTACGGACAAGGGGTAGGGTTCGATCCCAACCGACGGCTCCGGGTTCACCCAGCCTTAAATGGGTACCGGATTTTTTCTGGGAAAGTAAAAGCAGCACGGGCGTAATACCGACCACATTACCCCAAAAATCATGTGCTGAAGGTCTGTAAAATATAGGGTCACTAACACCATATTTCCCTATACGCCACTTGGCGTGACGGGGGGTACTTACTTACTCTTTATCATAAAATTTCTCTTCGACTATCGTCGTTCACGATATACGCTCTACCTTATATGATAAACTTAGCTAGGCTGCTAAGTAAGTAAATTGCCCAAGCCAGAATAATTATTTTCTTGATCAATGTAAGAAAATCTATAACATTTCATCAACTTTTACGTCTCTAATGTAGTCTCTTATACGGGATGTCTGAGTGTCTATTGTAGCATCTCATTTCTCCTACATAATTCTACAATTAAACTCCATGTTTCGCGGGCATACAATATGACATTCATTCACATTAAAAATCTTGAATTTTAGGTTAATTTATTTGTCTTGCCAAATTTGTGTCTGCCTTCGAATGTAATTGTTGACTGTGCTTTTTTTTTTTAATTTGTTTGGTTTTAATTTTGAAAACACCGTTACTGCTGGGCACTGAATATTTGATTGGTTTTACAGAATTGACTATTTCCCTAAGGTGTGATTTTCGTTGTCACGTTTCAAACATTTTTGTTAATTTACGTGGATTCCCATGATGTATTTGGTTAAGGCCTGGTATTGTTTACTTATTAGTACGAATATAGGAACAATATTTATTCAATTGTTAATTGTCGGCACAACACAGATGCATGCTATACAACAATTGTGATCGTCAAAAGCTTCACTCAATATTTAATATAGAAAGGTTATAAAAATGACAGTAGACATCATTAACGCACTCCAGCTCCATTTAATATGTGAAACCAGTCTTTAATCTTCATTTTGACAAACACTGTGTTGGTTGCTTGAATATGCAGTTATATTACCTGCTGCAGAAATCATAGTTCTCCATTGATGAACGTCAAATGTCGCGCAAGAAGAACAGCATTGTTTGTTACGCCAGTATAAAATAATATCTCCAAGGTGCCAATTTAAGTCTGGGTGAGTCTGAAAACCGTCGATCACCATCGAATCCGCTTTCTTGTCCTTTGTAGTCCAATTCACTAACTACTGCGATGCTGCGGTTCTAAATACTTATCGGCCCTATCGGAATTCAAATACGCATTTTCATGATCTGAAGCAGGACAAGTTATCGCATTCCACTCGCTTTCTTTTAAATGAAACGGTATATTGTAGAAAATGTTTATTGTGGCTGGATAAAGAGTATAGAGAGATAAAAAATTGAAGTTATTAAAATTTCAAAATGGTGTCGAAAACGATATTATATAAAGAAGACGGAAAAATGTTTAATAAGAAATCTATCGTTTATTTGTGCTGAATTGTGGCAGTGTATCACTTTCATCGAAGTTACCAAATGTCGCGACCACGGGGTCTGTGTGGCCACTTACAACTTTGTAAGCGCTACCACCATTAATGACATCAGCATCACCACGATAATCATCAGCAGCAGAATTAGATATGCCAGTTCGTTTACTGCCGCTTGCCTTTACTGGCCGCTCATTCATGTCTTCGCTATCGTCTTCTGTGTCTTCTATTGTTATTTTTATTTCTCCGTCACGCCGCTTGATTGTAATAGCTCGTCTGTACCACGTGATATATCCTACCGCCCCCATGAGCATTAGATAGCCTGTACACAAGAGCACCCCTAAAATACTGTCAGACCTAACTATTGGGATGGTCGAGACAGGCATGCAGTTGTAGTGGAGAATGCTTGTCTTTGATGACTTGGACTTTTCCAGCAGGTACACGCAAATAAGGTACTTGGTATTGGAAGTCAAAAAATGAAATTGAAACGAAGTTATTGATGTGTGCATTTTTTCGGAAACGATTTTCCCATTAGAAGTTTCACATAGAACAGTGGACTCAACAATACTGTCTGGGTAGGTGGCATTTGCAAGAGCCCACTGGACATGAATTGACGATGTTGTAGCTTGCAGAACATCAATATTCAGTTGCCCAAACATCCTGCGGTCGAACGGCTCGTTGAAGTGCTGAAACAGTGTGATTTTGTGGTCATAATTGTCAATCTCGTCGATAGAGTAAACTGTTGATGTTACATATTTAGGCGAGCACAGAAGGAACACCAGAACTTGGAGAGTAAAATAAACCGGCTGCCGCTGAACATGATTTGCCATTTTTTCAAAGTGCGTGTTTTCACCTAAATTGGAAATTCAAATAAAAATTATTTTAATAACATAGTGATATTGGAATATATTTCAAACTGCAATTGTATCAATGTACTGGAAAGTCTAAGCAATATTAGTTTTTAATCTTATTCTATAAAGGGCAAATGTTTAATGGTAGCTTTTTTGGTGGTGGTTGAGACATTAGATGCAACATTGCTAGACTAGGGACTTTTAACTACCACAATAAATGAGCTACGTAATGAGTGAAATAATCTCATTTCACAAATAATTATCATTGACATTTTGTGGATATAGAAATAAACTTTGTAAAATATGTTGCCATGCGAATTAATAAAAACCAAACATGACATAATGGCAGCATTTTTCACAATACACGGAACACAAAATACAACAGACATGAGGGAAACAAATATCCATACAGAACTGAAACTCGGGCAATCCATTGAGGATATACGCATATACATACTTTATACTTAGGGAGATAAATTGATGTTCATAGTAGGTTAAGCAAGGCGAACTCGGAGTTTATTATGACTGAATAGTCGCATTCATGAAAAACGGTCTTGTCCGTATGTAGTTAATTTAGTTGTTGACTGATAATTCTCTTTACCCACCGGACATGTCCATAAGTGCTGAGATCTCCTCCAAGTATGTACCTCGTTGTGTGGAGACTGATGGATCCAGTTCGGTGTTGCCGTCTGTGTTTCTCCTCGCATCGCTCATTTATGGCATCCCCAAGTTTGACCTTATGCTTGTGCAGTATGAATATGATTGTAGATTCATTGATTGAGTGAATGCAGTGCACCCTGCCACCTTGATGGCATTCAGAATGTCACCACGATCCACTGCACGGCTGATGTTTCCACCCAGGCTGTCAACTTGTTCGCTTCCTCTCACACCCGGAGTGTCCAGGAACGAAGATGAAACAGATCCCAGTCAGATCTGAGTTCTTTAGTAACTCCAACCATTGCCTTCGTGGCCAGCCTCCTCCGTTTTTCATGAGCGCACTCATCAAGTCACTCAGAAAGCACACTTGAGTAAAAAAATTGTTTCTAGCCAGGTCATTGCTTTAGTTACTGTCATGATCTCCATGGTCAAGCTACTGGTAATTATCGCGAAAGCACCCTTTCCTATGTAGAACAGGTATAGTTGAATTATGCGGTTGATGCTTTTGCTACAACTGCTTTTCGAGCATTTTTTTTCTGGCCATGTTTGTTGTCAATTTTAATGTAACTCTTTACTAGTACGCTCTATTTATGTATAGATATCTCAGAAAATTATCTACTTGGTTTTCGATTTAAAATTATGGTATTCAGTTTCGTTCTCCGTCTGTGTTTGCTTATCTACAAAGTCTTTTATTTATGACTGTCTTCTGATAACTTGGTTAATTTCTATAGCACATACCTTATTAGCTCTTTCCAAGTTGTCATTTATACATAGGTATCTGTATTTTGTGATAAAGCTGTCTTTAGATACTTAAGGAAAAGCAGATTCTAGTTCTCCGGTTTGTGCGACGGGGCCAAGATGGCTGTCTAGAAAAATCAGGACAGGTTTAGGACATTTTACTTCAGTATGTTCTCAAATTATTCTTTCTGGTTTACATTTTCGTTTGCGGAGACAGCAGTGGTATAGTCGCATTTACCTGACCCCAAAGTAGACATGGTTGTGGTGCCTGCGCACGAAGGTTGGTGCTGTGGGCAACTGACTGTTGATCGAAGTGGAACGATGTCAGCCCGGCTTTGTCATGAGACGGGACGTATGATCTGTGCTCGGCTACAAATTCGCCACCAGCTGGACAGCGGTCGAGTCAAGTGTTTCACTGAAATGAACGTCTGACTTAATTTGTTCTAACAGCGATTTTTGGGGCATACTCGCTGATCACGAGGTCTACACAGAGTTTATGCAGGCGCATGAATGTCGTGTTGTCCGCGACGGCCGTTACAGCGATCGCGAGCTGCGTGCCTTTTTTCCAAAATACAATACAGTAATTAGAACAGCATGAACGCCTGGTTGGTTGCTGCAACGATGGCGTAGCAGATATAGGAATGCTCCAACTGTAGTGACGCAATCCCGTTCTAATGTCCAAAAGTTCTAGTCTAATGTTATGTCTTAGTAAAAAAAATCGTTATCGAAGATCTTTCTTGCTATATCTACACTATGGTTTAGTTTAGTTTAGTTTAGTTTAGTTTAGTTTAGTTTAGTTTAGTTTAGTTTAGTTTAGTTTAGAACAAGTTCATGAGTGCTCAAATCTCTTCCGAAGAGAAGCTATCAACATTTGGCAGCTAACGACACTGGTGATGCGTCGGCTGATAAATCTTCTTTGGATTTCTGCTTAGCGCTCTCGTCTGACATCTCCTATCTTGAATTCAAAACAAACGAGGAAATTAGAGAAATCGCAATTCAACCACTAATATCTTCAGTAATAAAGAAAAGACGATGGTCATATGTTGGACATATGATGAGAATTCAATTCAATAGATAAATATGATTTAAAAGAAGAAAAAATAAAAAAAATTGATAAAAATGGCTGGAGGTAAAAGAAAATTATAAAAGTGATTTTAAAGTAGATTCTTGATATCGGGATATCTAAGGGGATAAATTTTGTGATCTGGACTAACATTTTGGACTTTGAATATAACTATCTGCTCGTTGTGTCCAACTAGTATGGGTATGGGAGTAGATTTATTTTTAGGGTTTTGAGGTCGACATTTTTAATATGAGCCAAAATTTGTGTGTTCTGGTGGTAAACTTTTTGTGATTTGACCTAACATTTTTGGACTTTGAACTTTCTGCTCGTTGTATCTAACTATTATGAGTATGGGAGTAGATTTTTAGGGGTTTGAGGTCGACTTTTTGAAGATTTTTAGATTTCGAGTTCAACTTTTTGATTATGAGCCTGAATATTTGTGCTTTGTGGCTAAAGTTTTGCTATTTGGCCTAACTTTTTAGACTGTATATAATTAGTTGGTCGTTGTGTCTAACTAGTATGAGTATCCATAATTCATAAGTAAAAGAGAACTCTAGAATTGCCACCTGTTTACATTCTCATGTTTTAGTTTTTAACAATGGCAATGCTAATGAAAATACACCAGAGCTTCAGGGGCGTAATATTTAACGATTTTCTCGTTTTATCAGGTGGGATGATACAGTTGCAGTAAACTTTATTATTAAAATATTATTATACGGTCTTTTTTTTTCTAAGTGTGTTCCGGATTTAGAGTTATGGTTATGGTTGTATGAGAGTTATAATATGAGACCATTATAATTTCGACACATCTTTTGATCTAGCGTTGTGCAAATTTTATATTTACTCTCCTCTAGCTGTAATTTTTTCCTAAATTCCGTTAAATTAACAAATATTTATTCTCTTCTCTTGTGGAAATTTTATTAGTTTTAATACGGCTTGGTACATTTTCTTTTACAATCGAGATGTGTTGTTTCACTTGTGTGTGTGTGAGAGAGAGAGCGAGAAAATGTGTGTGCGTGTGTGTAAATTTGCTTCTCGAAAATCTACTCCAGCCTTACCATTTCAATCTGTCAATGGGTGGATAGTTTGGAAGTCTTTCTTTGTCTACTTATTGAACGTCTTTACAACTTTCTGATAGTCATTCCTTACATCACTGCTGGTGTTAGCATTTATTTTAATGGTGATATAACTAACTTTAGGGCACCAGAAAGCGGTAATCTTTTCACCGGTTCTGCGAGGAAGTATATTTTACATTTTTGTGGGCATTAATAGTCACTCTTTTCGCCGTCTCCGCTGAAAATATAGTTTCCATGTTGTTTTATTCTGAATGATAATTTTATCCGGAAAATACAAAATTCAATGTTTATTCAAGTTCAGAAGAGCTGCTTCACTGCTGTTAGCCAGTCTTTAAGGTGGACATGGGTTCTGGACCGTACGACCGAATGGCACATGGGTCTAGACCAGTGGTAGCCATTAAGGTTCATTGAGGACCGGATTATGCCATGGCTAGGACCAAAGAAACTTAGAGAATCGCAAAAAATTACATGATATCATTTATATATATATATATATATATATATATATATATATATATATATATATATAGCAATACAGACAAAGAAGGTTGATCGATGGCTTGATCCATAAGTTTTGGAAGTAGCGATCTCTGCAATATGTGTCATTTTGGCACGCAAGGTTTCTGTTTTTTGAGATTGTGGTTCTGTCCTATGTGTCGTCTTCGGCTCGAAAGGACAATATATATATATACATAAAGCTTGCACTTTGACCATATATTTTGTTATTGGCAACAAGATTACTAATTGTTTATTTCAAAATTGTTTCTATATTATTTCAGTGTGAGGTTTGTAGCTTGTCACAATTTTTCACGAGTGATTTGAAGTCCATTTGTGACGTAGTGATTTGCAGAATATGGGATAATGCTTATTCAGTTATTCTGTTCCTGGTCTTGGATTTAATTAGCTTCATGACATAAAATGTTGTCTCGCAGAGATATGTGTTATCAAATATAAAGCATAAGTGCTACTAAAATATAGAGCACACCCTATAGCCCAATTCTTACAAGTGGATAACACTCATTTAGCAGCAATTTGCACGAGTCAGTCACTGGCGCCTTTAATGTAATGGGGAAGTGGTCACACTAAAGTTCACATAATTCTAGTTGAAGTTCACATAACTAGTTGAAGTTCACATACCTCTAGTTGAAGTTCACATAACTAGTTAAAGTTCACATACCTCTAGTTGAGGTTCACACAACTCTAGTTGAAGTTCACATACCTCTAGTTGAAGTTCACATAACTCTAGTTGAAGTTCACATACCTCTAGTTGAAGTTCACATACCTCTAGTTGAAATTCATATAACTCTAGTGGAAGTTCACATACCTCTAGTTGAAGTTCACATAACTAGTTGAAGTTCACATACCTCTAGTTGAAGTTCACATAACTGGTTGAAGTTCACATACCTCTAGTTGAAGTTCACATAACTCTAGTTGAAGTTCACATAACTAGTTGAAGTTCACATAACTCTAGTTGAAGTTCACATACCTAGTTAAAGTTCACATACCTCTAGTTGAAGTTCACATAATTCTAGTTAAAGTTCACATAACTAGTTGAAGTTCACACACCTCTAGTTCAAGTTCACATAACTCTAGTTAAAATTCACATACCTTTAGTTGAAGATCACATAAGTCTAGCTGAAGTTCACATAACTACAGCTGAAGTTCACATAACTATAGTTGAAGTTCACATAACTCTAGCTGAAGTTCACATAACACTAAAAGAAAACTACATAACTATATTTGAAGTTCGCAAAAATCTGGTTGAAGTTATAATGATTGATACTCCACTGTGCACTTAAATGGCATATTAACAAATTCCATTTGAGAACGAAACATTTCAAAATCTTGAACTCGTCGGTAAAATTAAATGTTCAACGCCAGCTGTGAACTAATGAAACTAGCACTTTCTATCTGCGAAAACAACTGTTGACAACTTTCTATCTCTGACAACAATTGCTTCCAAATTGCTGTCTCTGACAACAATTGATAACATCTTTCTGTCTCTGACAAACATTTATTTACAAGTTTCTATCTCTGATAACAAATTGCTTACAAATTTCTATCTCTGATAACAAATTGCTTACAAATTTCTATCTCTGAAAACAATTGCTTACAACTTTCTATATCTGACAACAACTGCTTACAACTTTCTATCTCTGGCAACAATTGATAGCAACTTTCTATCTTTCACAAGTGATAACATCTCTCTGTCTCTGACAACAATTGCTTACAACTTTCTATCTTTGACAAAAATTGGTTACAACTTTCTATCTCTGACAACAATTGCTTACATCTTTCTATCTCTGACAACAACTACTTACAACTTTCTATCTCTGACAACAATTGGTTACAACTTTCTATCTCTGACAACAATTGGTTACAACTTTCTATCTCTGACAACAATTGGTTACAACTTTCTATCTCTGACAACAATTGGTTACAACTTTCTATCTCTGACAACAATTGCTTACATCTTTCTATCTCTGACAACAATTGCTTACATCTTTCTATCTCTGACAACAACTGCTTACAACTTTCTACCTCTGACAACAATTGGTTACAACTTTCTATCTCTGACAACAATTGGTTACAACTTTCTATCTCTGACAACAATTTGATTACATCTTTCTATCTCTGACAAAATTTGCTTATAGCTTTCTATCTATGTCAAGAGCTGTTCACAAGTTTCTATTTCAGACAACAACTGCTTACAACTTTTTATCTCTAACATCAATTGAAAATATCTTCCTGTCCCTGACCACAACAACTGCTTACAACTTTCTATCTCTGACAACAATTGGTTACAACTTTCTGTCTCTGACAACAATTCCTTACAACTTTTTATCTCTAACATCAATTGAAAATAACTTCCTGTCCCTGACCACAACAACTGCTTAGAACTTTCTATCACTGACAACAATTGCTTACAACTTTCTATCTCTGACAACAATTGGTTACAACTTTCTATCTCTGACAACAATTGCTTACAACTTGTTATCTCTAACATCAATTGAAAATAACTTCCTGTCCCTGACCACAACAACTGCTTACAACTTTCTATCTCTGACAACAATTGCTTACATCTTTCTATCTCTGACAACAACTACTTACAACTTTCTATCTCTGACAACAATTGGTTACAACTTTCTATCTCTGACAACAATTGGTTACAACTTTCTATCTCTGACAACAATTGGTTACAACTTTCTATCTCTGACAACAACTGCTCACAACTTTCTACCTCTGACAACAATTGGTTACAACTTTCTATCTCTGACAACAATTGGTTACAACTTTCTATCTCTGACAACAATTTGATAACATCTTTCTGTCTCTGACAAAATTTGCTTATAGCTTTCTATCTATGACAAGAACTGTTCACAAGTTTCTATTTCAGACAACAACTTCTTACAACTTTCTATCTATGACAACAATTGCTTACAACTTTTTATCTCTGACAACAATTGCTTACAACTTTCTATCTCAGACAACAATTGGTTACAACTTTCTATCTCTGACAACAATTGCTTACAACTTTTTATCTCTAACATCAATTGAAAATATCTTCCTGTCCCTGACCACAACAACTGCTTACAACTTTCTATCTCTGACAACAATTGGTTACAACTTTCTATCTCTGACAACAATTCCTTACAACTTTTTATCTCTAACATCAATTGAAAATAACTTCCTGTCCCTGACCACAACAACTGCTTACAACTTTCTATCTCTGACAACAATTGGTTACAACTTTCTATCTCTGACAACAATTCCTTACAACTTTTTATCTCTAACATCAATTGAAAATAACTTCCTGTCCCTGACCACAACAACTGCTTAGAACTTTCTATCACTGACAACAATTGGTTACAACTTTCTATCTCTGACAACAATTGGTTACAACTTTCTATCTCTGACAACAATTCCTTACAACTTTTTATCTCTAACATCAATTGAAAATAACTTCCTGTCCTTGACCACAACAACTGCTTACAACTTTCTATCACTGACAACAATTGGTTACAACTTTCTATCTCTGACAACAATTGGTTACAACTTTCTATCTTTGACAACAATTGCTTACAACTTTCTATCTCTGACAACAATTCCTTACAACTTTTTATCTCTGACAACAATTGGTTACAACTTTCTATCTCTGACAACAATTCCTTACAACTTTTTATCTCTGACAACAATTGGTTACAACTTTCTATCTCTGACAACAATTCCTTACAACTTTCTATCTCTGACAACAACTAGTTACAACTTTCTATCTCTGACAACAATTCCTTACAACTTTTTATCTCTAACATCAATTGAAAATAACTTCCTGTCCCTGACCACAACAACTGCTTAGAACTTTCTATCTCTGACAACAATTGCTTACAACTTTCTATCTCTGACAACAATTGGTTACAACTTTCTATCTCTGACAACAATTGCTTACAACTTTTTATCTCTAACATCAATTGAAAATAACTTCCTGTCCCTGACCACAACAACTGCTTTGAACTTTCTTTCACTGACAACAATTGATAACATGTTTCCGTCTCTGACAACAATTGCCTACAACATTCTATTTCTGACAACAATTGCTTACATCTTTCTGTCTCTGTCAACAACATCTGTTTACAACTTTCTATTTCTGACAAGAACTGCTTACAACTTTCCATTTATGACAACAGTTTCTTACAACTTTCTGTTTCTCTCAACACCTGCTGACAACTTTCTTCCTTTGATAACAACTGTTTACAACTTTCTATCTCTGACAAAAATTGCTTATAATTGGCTGTCTCTGACAACAAATTCCTTACAACTTTCTATCTCTATGTCAAGAACTGTTCACAAGTTTCTATTTCAGGTAACAACTGCTTACAACTTTCTATCTCTGAAAACAACTACTTACAACTTAATACTTTTTACAACAACTGCTTACAACTTTATATCCCTATTAACAAGTGAAAACATCTTTCTGTCACTGACAGCAATTTATTACATCTCTCTGTCTCTGTCTACAACAATTGCTTACAACTTTCTATCTCTCATAGCAACTGTTCACAAATTTCTATCTCTACCAACAATTGATAACAACTTTCTGTCTCTCAACACAATTGGTTACAACTTTCTATCTCTGACAACAATTGGTTACAACTTTCTATCTCTGACAACAACTACTTACAACTTTCTATCTCTGACAACAACTACTTACAACTTTCTATCTCTGACAACAATTGGTTACAACTTTCTATCTCTGACAACAATTGGTTACAACTTTCTATCTCTGACAACAATTGGTTACAACTTTCTATCTCTGACAACAATTGCTTACATCTTTCTTTCTCCGACAACAATTACTTACAACTTTCTATCTCTGACAACAATTGCTTACAACTTTCTATCTCTGACTACAATTGCTTACAACTTTCTATCTCTGACAACAATTGGTTACAACTTTCTATCTCTGACAACAATTGGTTACAACTTTCTATCTCTGACAACAATTGCTTACATCTTTCTATCTCTGACAACAATTGCTTACATCTTTCCATCTCTGACAACAATTGCTTACATCTTTCTATCTCTGATAACAATTGCTTACAACTTTCTTTTTCTGACAACAATTGCTTACATCTTTCTATCTCTGACAACAATTGCTTACATCTTTCTATCTCCGACAACAATTACTTACAACTTTCTATCTCTGACAACAATTGGTTACAACTTTCTATCTCTGACAACAATTGGTTACAACTTTCTATCTCTGACAACAATTGGTTACAACTTTCTATCTCTGACAACAATTGCTTACATCTTTCTAACTCTGACAACAATTGCTTACATCTTTCTATCTCTGACAACAATTGGTTACAACTTTCTATCTCTGACAACAATTGCTTACAACTTTTTATCTCTAACATCAATTGAAAATAACTTCCTGTCCCTGACCACAACAACTGCTTAGAACTTTCTATCACTGACAACAATTGATAACATTTTTCCGTCTCTGACAACAATTGCCTACAACATTCTATTTCTGACAACAATTGCTTACATCTTTCTGTCTCTGTCAACAACATCTGTTTACAACTTTCTATTTCTGACAAGAACTGCTTACAACTTTCCATTTATGACAACAGTTTCTTACAACTTTCTGTTTGTCTCAACACCTGCTGACAACTTTCTTCCTTTGATAACAACTGTTTACAACTTTCTATCTCTGACAAAAATTGCTTATAATTAGCTGTCTCTGACAACAAATTCCTTACAACTTTCTATCTCTATGTCAAGAACTGTTCACAAGTTTCTATTTCAGGTAACAACTGCTTACAACTTTCTATCTCTGAAAACAACTACTTACAACTTAATACTTTTTACAACAACTGCTTACAACTTTATATCCCTATTAACAAGTGAAAACATCTTTCTGTCACTGACAGCAATTTATTACATCTGTCTGTCTCTGTCTACAACAATTGCTTACAACTTTCTATGTCTCATAGCAACTGTTCACAAATTTCTATCTCTACCAACAATTGATAACAACTTTCTGTCTCTCAACACAATTGGTTACAACTTTCTATCTGTGACAACAATTGGTTACAACTTTCTATCTCTGACAACAACTACTTACAACTTTCTATCTCTGACAACAACTACTTACAACTTTCTATCTCTGACAACAATTAGTTACAACTTTCTATCTCTGACAACAATTGCTTACATCTTTCTATCTCTGACAACAATTGCTTACATCTTTCCATCTCTGACAACAATTGCTTATATCTTTCTATCTCTGATAACAATTGCTTACATCTTTCTTTTTCTGACAACAATTGCTTACATCTTTCTATCTCTGACAACAATTGCTTACATCTTTCTATCTCCGACAACAATTACTTACAACTTTCTATCTCTGACAACAATTGCTTACAACTTTCTTTCTCTGACAACAATTGATAACATCTTTCTGTCTCTGACAAACATTTATTTACAAGTTTCTATCTCTGATAACAAATTGCTTACAAATTTCTATCTCTGATAACAAATTGCTTACAAATTTCTATCTCTGAAAACAATTGCTTACAACATTCTATATATGACAACAACTGCTTACAACTTTCTATCTCTGGCAACAATTGATAGCAACTTTCTATCTTTCACAAGTGATAACATCTCTCTGTCTCTGACAACAATTGCTTACAACTTTCTATCTTTGACAAAAATTGGTTACAACTTTCTATCTCTGACAACAATTGCTTACATCTTTCTATCTCTGACAACAACTACTTACAACTTTCTATCTCTGACAACAATTGGTTACAACTTTCTATCTCTGACAACAATTGGTTACAACTTTCTATCTCTGACAACAATTGGTTACAACTTTCTATCTCTGACAACAATTGGTTACAACTTTCTATCTCTGACAACAATTGCTTACATCTTTCTATCTCTGACAACAATTGCTTACATCTTTCTATCTCTGACAACAACTGCTTACAACTTTCTACCTCTGACAACAATTGGTTACAACTTTCTATCTCTGACAACAATTGGTTACAACTTTCTATCTCTGACAACAATTTGATTACATCTTTCTATCTCTGACAAAATTTGCTTATAGCTTTCTATCTATGTCAAGAGCTGTTCACAAGTTTCTATTTCAGACAACAACTGCTTACAACTTTTTATCTCTAACATCAATTGAAAATATCTTCCTGTCCCTGACCACAACAACTGCTTACAACTTTCTATCTCTGACAGCAATTGGTTACAACTTTCTGTCTCTGACAACAATTCCTTACAATTTTTTATCTCTAACATCAATTGAAAATAACTTCCTGTCCCTGACCACAACAACTGCTTAGAACTTTCTATCACTGACAACAATTGCTTACAACTTTCTATCTCTGACAACAATTGGTTACAACTTTCTATCTCTGACAACAATTGCTTACAACTTGTTATCTCTAACATCAATTGAAAATAACTTCCTGTCCCTGACCACAACAACTGCTTACAACTTTCTATCTCTGACAACAATTGCTTACATCTTTCTATCTCTGACAACAACTACTTACAACTTTCTATCTCTGACAACAATTGGTTACAACTTTCTATCTCTGACAACAATTGGTTACAACTTTCTATCTCTGACAACAATTGGTTACAACTTTCTATCTCTGACAACAACTGCTCACAACTTTCTACCTCTGACAACAATTGGTTACAACTTTCTGTCTCTGACAACAATTGGTTACAACTTTCTATCTCTGACAACAATTTGATAACATCTTTCTGTCTCTGACAAAATTTGCTTATAGCTTTCTATCTATGTCAAGAACTGTTCACAAGTTTCTATTTCAGACAACAACTTCTTACAACTTTCTATCTATGACAACAATTGCTTACAACTTTTTATCTCTGACAACAATTGCTTACAACTTTCTATCTCAGACAACAATTGGTTACAACTTTCTATCTCTGACAACAATTGCTTACAACTTTTTATCTCTAACATCAATTGAAAATATCTTCCTGTCCCTGACCACAACAACTGCTTACAACTTTCTATCTCTGACAACAATTGGTTACAACTTTCTATCTCTGACAACAATTCCTTACAACTTTTTATCTCTAACATCAATTGAAAATAACTTCCTGTCCCTGACCACAACAACTGCTTACAACTTTCTATCTCTGACAACAATTGGTTACAACTTTCTATCTCTGACAACAATTCCTTACAACTTTTTATCTCTAACATCAATTGAAAATAACTTCCTGTCCCTGACCACAACAACTGCTTAGAACTTTCTATCACTGACAACAATTGGTTACAACTTTCTATCTCTGACAACAATTGGTTACAACTTTCTATCTCTGACAACAATTCATTACAACTTTTTATCTCTAACATCAATTGAAAATAACTTCCTGTCCTTGACCACAACAACTGCTTACAACTTTCTATCACTGACAACAATTGGTTACAACTTTCTATCTCTGACAACAATTGGTTACAACTTTCTATCTCTGACAACAATTGCTTACAACTTTCTATCTCTGACAACAATTCCTTACAACTTTTTATCTCTGACAACAATTGGTTACAACTTTCTATCTCTGACAACAATTCCTTACAACTTTTTATCTCTGACAACAATTGGTTACAACTTTCTATCTCTGACAACAATTCCTTACAACTTTCTATCTCTGACAACAATTGGTTACAACTTTCTATCTCTGACAACAATTCCTTACAACTTTTTATCTCTAACATCAATTGAAAATAACTTCCTGTCCCTGACCACAACAACTGCTTAGAACTTTCTATCTCTGACAACAATTGCTTACAACTTTCTATCTCTGACTACAATTGGTTACAACTTTCTATCTCTGACAACAATTGCTTACAACTTTTTATCTCTAACATCAATTGAAAATAACTTCCTGTCCCTGACCACAACAACTGCTTAGAACTTTCTATCACTGACAACAATTGATAACATGTTTCCGTCTCTGACAACAATTGCCTACAACATTCTATTTCTGACAACAATTGCTTACATCTTTCTGTCTCTGTCAACAACATCTGTTTACAACTTTCTATTTCTGACAAGAACTGCTTACAACTTTCCATTTATGACAACAGTTTCTTACAACTTTCTGTTTCTCTCAACACCTGCTGACAACTTTCTTCCTTTGATAACAACTGTTTACAACTTTCTATCTCTGACAAAAATTGCTTATAATTGGCTGTCTCTGACAACAAATTCCTTACAACTTTCTATCTCTATGTCAAGAACTGTTCACAAGTTTCTATTTCAGGTAACAACTGCTTACAACTTTCTATCTCTGAAAACAACTACTTACAACTTAATACTTTTTACAACAACTGCTTACAACTTTATATCCCTATTAACAAGTGAAAACATCTTTCTGTCACTGACAGCAATTTATTACATCTCTCTGTCTCTGTCTACAACAATTGCTTACAACTTTCTATCTCTCATAGCAACTGTTCACAAATTTCTATCTCTACCAACAATTGATAACAACTTTCTGTCTCTCAACACAATTGGTTACAACTTTCTATCTCTGACAACAATTGGTTACAACTTTCTATCTCTGACAACAACTACTTACAACTTTCTATCTCTGACAACAACTACTTACAACTTTCTATCTCTGACAACAATTGGTTACAACTTTCTATCTCTGACAACAATTGGTTACAACTTTCTATCTCTGACAACAATTGGTTACAACTTTCTATCTCTGGCAACAATTGCTTACATCTTTCTTTCTCCGACAACAATTACTTACAACTTTCTATCTCTGACAACAATTGCTTACAACTTTCTATCTCTGACTACAATTGCTTACAACTTTCTATCTCTGACAATACTTGGTTACAACTTTCTATCTCTGACAACAATTGCTTACATCTTTCTATCTCTGACAACAATTGCTTACATCTTTCCATCTCTGACAACAATTGCTTACATCTTTCTATCTCTGATAACAATTGCTTACAACTTTCTTTTTCTGACAACAATTGCTTACATCTTTCTATCTCTGACAACAATTGCTTACATCTTTCTATCTCCGACAACAATTACTTACAACTTTCTATCTCTGACAACAATTGCTTACAACTTTCTTTCTCTGACAACAATTTCTTACAACTTTCTATCTCTGACAACAATTACTTACAACTTTCTATCTCTGACAACAATTACTTACAACTTTCTATCTCTGGCAACAACAGCTTACATCTTTCTATCTCTGACAACAATTGTTTACATCTTTCTATCTCTGACAACAATTACTTACAACTTTCTATCTCTGACAGCAATTGCTTACAACTTTCTATCTCTGACAACAATTGCTTACATCTTTCTATCTCTGACAACAATTGCTTACATCTTTCTATCTCTGACAACAATTGCTTACATCTTTCTATCTCTGACTACAACTACTTACAACTTTCTATCTCTGACAACAATTGGTTACAACTTTCTATCTCTGACAACAATTGGTTACAACTTTCTATCTCTGACAACAATTGGTTACAACTTTCTATCTCTGACAACAATTGGTTACAACTTTCTATCTCTGACAACAATTGCTTACATCTTTCTAACTCTGACAACAATTGCTTACATCTTTCTATCTCTGACAACAATTGGTTACAACTTTCTATCTCTGACAACAATTGCTTACAACTTTTTATCTCTAACATCAATTGAAAATAACTTCCTGTCCCTGACCACAACAACTGCTTAGAACTTTCTATCACTGACAACAATTGATAACATTTTTCCGTCTCTGACAACAATTGCCTACAACATTCTATTTCTGACAACAATTGCTTACATCTTTCTGTCTCTGTCAACAACATCTGTTTATAACTTTCTATTTCTGACAAGAACTGCTTACAACTTTCCATTTATGACAACAGTTTCTTACAACTTTCTGTTTGTCTCAACACCTGCTGACAACTTTCTTCCTTTGATAACAACTGTTTACAACTTTCTATCTCTGACAAAAATTGCTTATAATTGGCTGTCTCTGACAACAAATTCCTTACAACTTTCTATCTCTATGTCAAGAACTGTTCACAAGTTTCTATTTCAGGTAACAACTGCTTACAACTTTCTATCTCTGAAAACAACTACTTACAACTTAATACTTTTTACAACAACTGCTTACAAATTTATATCCCTATTAACAAGAGAAAACATCTTTCTGTCACTGACAGCAATTATTACATCTCTATGTCTCTGTCTACAACAATTGCTTACAACTTTCTATCTCTCATAGCAACTGTTCACAACTTTCTATCTCTACCAACAATTGATAACAACTTTCTGTCTCTGACAACAACTACTTACAACTTTCTATCTCTGACAACAATTGGTTACAACTTTCTATCTCTGACAACAATTGCTTACATCTTTCTATCTCTGACTACAATTGCTTACAACTTTCTATCTCTGACAACAATTGGTTACAACTTTCTATCTCTGACAACAATTTGATAACATCTTTCTGTCTCTGACAAAATTTGCTTATAGCTTTCTATCTATGTCAAGAACTGTTCACAAGTTTCTATTTCAGACAACAACTGCTTACAACTTTCTATCTATGACAACAATTGCTTACAACTTTTTATCTCTGACAACAATTGCTTACAACTTTCTATCTCTGACAACAATTGGTTACAACTTTCTATCTCTGACAACAATTGGTTACAACTTTCTATCTCTGACAACAATTGGTTACAACTTTCTATCTCTGACAACAATTGCTTACATCTTTCTATCTCCGACAACAATTACTTACAACTTTCTATCTCTGACAACAATTGCTTACAACTTTCTATCTCTGACAACAATTGCTTACAATTTTCTATCTCTGACTACAATTGCTTACAACTTTCTATCTCTGACAACAATTGGTTACAACTTTCTATCTCTGACAACAATTTGATAACATCTTTCTGTCTCTGACAAAATTTGCTTATAGCTTTCTATCTATGTCAAGAACTGTTCACAAGTTTCTATTTCAGACAACAACTGCTTACAACTTTCTATCTATGACAACAATTGCTTACAACTTTTTATCTCTGACAACAATTGCTTACAACTTTCTATCTCTGACAACAATTGGTTACAACTTTCTATCTCTGACAACAATTGCTTACAACTTTTTATCTCTAACATCAATTGAAAATATCTTTCTGTCCCTGACCACAACAACTGCTTACAACTTTCTATCTCTGACAACAATTGGTTACAACTTTCTATCTCTGACAACAATTCCTTACAACTTTTTATCTCTAACATCAATTGAAAATAACATCCTGTCCCTGACCACAACAACTGCTTACAACTTTCTATCTCTGACAACAATTGGTTACAACTTTCTATCTCTGACAACAATTCCTTACAACTTTTTATCTCTAACATCAATTGAAAATAACTTCCTGTCCCTGACCACAACAACTGCTTAGAACTTTCTATCACTGACAACAATTGGTTACAACTTTCTATCTCTGACAACAATTGGTTACAACTTTCTATCTCTGACAACAATTGGTTACAACTTTCTATCTCTGACAACAATTCCTTACAACTTTTTATCTCTAACATCAATTGAAAATAACTTCCTGTCCTTGACCACAACAACTGCTTAGAACTTTCTATCACTGACAACAATTGGTTACAACTTTCTATCTCTGACAACAATTGGTTACAACTTTCTATCTCTGACAACAATTGCTTACAACTTTTTATCTCTGACAACAATTGGTTACAACTTTCTATCTCTGACAACAATTCCTTACAACTTTTTATCTCTGACAACAATTGGTTACAACTTTCTATCTCTGACAACAATTCCTTACAACTTTTTATCTCTAACATCAATTGAAAATAACTTCCTGTCCCTGACCACAACAACTGCTTAGAACTTTCTATCTCTGACAACAATTGCTTACAACTTTCTATCTCTGACAACAATTGGTTACAACTTTCTATCTCTGACAACAATTGCTTACAACTTTTTATCTCTAACATCAATTGAAAATAACTTCCTGTCCCTTACCACAACAACTGCTTAGAACTTTCTATCACTGACAACAATTGATAACATGTTTCCGTCTCTGACAACAATTGCCTACAACATTCTATTTCTGACAACAATTGCTTACATCTTTCTGTCTCTGTCAACAACATCTGTTTACAACTTTCTATTTCTGACAAGAACTGCTTACAACTTTCCATTTATGACAACAGTTTCTTACAACTTTCTGTTTCTCTCAACACCTGCTGACAACTTTCTTCCTTTGATAACAACTGTTTACAACTTTCTATCTCTGACAAAAATTGCTTATAATTGGCTGTCTCTGACAACAAATTCCTTACAACTTTCTATCTCTATGTCAAGAACTGTTCACAAGTTTCTATTTCAGGTAACAACTGCTTACAACTTTCTATCTCTGAAAACAACTACTTACAACTTAATACTTTTTACAACAACTGCTTACAACTTTATATCCCTATTAACAAGTGAAAACATCTTTCTGTCACTGACAGCAATTTATTACATCTCTCTGTCTCTGTCTACAACAATTGCTTACAACTTTCTATCTCTCATAGCAACTGTTCACAAATTTCTATCTCTACCAACAATTGATAACAACTTTCTGTCTCTCAACACAATTGGTTACAACTTTCTATCTCTGACAACAATTGGATACAACTTTCTATCTCTGACAACAACTACTTACAACTTTCTATCTCTGACAACAACTACTTACAACTTTCTATCTCTGACAACAATTGGTTACAACTTTCTATCTCTGACAACAATTGGTTACAACTTTCTATCTCTGACAACAATTGGTTACAACTTTCTATCTCTGACAACAATTGCTTACATCTTTCTTTCTCCGACAACAATTACTTACAACTTTCTATCTCTGACAACAATTGCTTACAACTTTCTATCTCTGACTACAATTGCTTACAACTTTCTATCTCTGACAACAATTGGTTACAACTTTCTATCTCTGACAACAATTAGTTACAACTTTCTATCTCTGACAACAATTGCTTACATCTTTCTATCTCTGACAACAATTGCTTACATCTTTCCATCTCTGACAACAATTGCTTACATCTTTCAATCTCTGATAACAATTCCTTACAACTTTCTATCTCTCTGTCCAGAACTGTTCACAAGTTTCTATTTCAGGTAACAACTGCTTACAACTTTCTATCTCTGAAAACAACTACTTACAACTTAATACTTTTTACAACAACTGCTTACAACTTTATATCCCTATTAACAAGTGAAAACATCTTTCTGTCACTGACAGCAATTTATTACATCTCTCTGTCTCTGTCTACAACAATTGCTTACAACTTTCTATCTCTCATAGCAACTGTTCACAACTTTCTATCTCTACCAACAATTGATAACAACTTTCTGTCTCTCAACACAATTGGTTACAACTTTCTATCTCTGACAACAATTGGTTACAACTTTCTATCTCTGACAACAACTACTTACAACTTTCTATCTCTGACAACAACTACTTACAACTTTCTATCTCTGACAACAATTGGTTACAACTTTCTATCTCTGACAACAATTGGTTACAACTTTCTATCTCTGACAACAATTGGTTACAACTTTCTATCTCTGACAACAATTGCTTACATCTTTCTTTCTCCGACAACAATTACTTACAACTTTCTATCTCTGACAACAATTGCTTACAACTTTCTATCTCTGACTACAATTGCTTACAACTTTCTATCTCTGACAACAATTGGTTACAACTTTCTATCTCTGACAACAATTAGTTACAACTTTCTATCTCTGACAACAATTGCTTACATCTTTCTATCTCTGACAACAATTGCTTACATCTTTCCATCTCTGACAACAATTGCTTACATCTTTCTTCTCTGATAACAATTCCTTACAACTTTCTATCTCTCTGTCAAGAACTGTTCACAAGTTTCTATTTCAGGTAACAACTGCTTACAACTTTCTATCTCTGAAAACAACTACTTACAACTTAATACTTTTTACAACAACTGCTTACAAATTTATATCCCTATTAACAAGAGAAAACATCTTTCTGTCACTGACAGCAATTTATTACATCTCTCTGTCTCTGTCTACAACAATTGCTTACAACTTTCTATCTCTCATAGCAACTGTTCACAACTTTTTATCTCTACCAACAATTGATAACAACTTTCTGTCTCTCAACACAATTGGTTACAACTTTCTATCTCTGACAACAATTGGTTACAACTTTCTATCTCTGACAACAACTACTTACAACTTTCTATCTCTGACAACAACTACTTACAACTTTCTATCTCTGACAACAATTGGTTACAACTTTCTATCTCTGACAACAATTGGTTACAACTTTCTATCTCTGACAACAATTGGTTACAACTTTCTATCTCTGACAACAATTGCTTACATCTTTCTATCTCCGACAACAATTACTTACAACTTTCTATCTCTGACAACAATTGCTTACAACTTTCTATCTCTGACAACAATTGCTTACAACTTTCTATCTCTGACTACAATTGCTTACAACTTTCTATCTCTGACAACAATTGGTTACAACTTTCTATCTCTGACAACAATTTGATAACATCTTTCTGTCTCTGACAAAATTTGCTTATAGCTTTCTATCTATGTCAAGAACTGTTCACAAGTTTCTATTTCAGACAACAACTGCTTACAACTTTCTATCTATGACAACAATTGCTTACAACTTTTTATCTCTGACAACAATTGCTTACAACTTTCTATCTCTGACAACAATTGGTTACAACTTTCTATCTCTGACAACAATTGCTTACAACTTTTTATCTCTAACATCAATTGAAAATATCTTTCTGTCCCTGACCACAACAACTGCTTACAACTTTCTATCTCTGACAACAATTGGTTACAACTTTCTATCTCTGACAACAATTCCTTACAACTTTTTATCTCTAACATCAATTGAAAATAACTTCCTGTCCCTGACCACAACAACTGCTTACAACTTTCTATCTCTGACAACAATTGGTTACAACTTTCTATCTCTGACAACAATTCCTTACAACTTTTTATCTCTAACATCAATTGAAAATAACTTCCTGTCCCTGACCACAACAACTGCTTAGAACTTTCTATCACTGACAACAATTGGTTACAACTTTCTATCTCTGACAACAATTGGTTACAACTTTCTATCTCTGACAACAATTGGTTACAACTTTCTATCTCTGACAACAATTCCTTACAACTTTTTATCTCTAACATCAATTGAAAATAACTTCCTGTCCTTGACCACAACAACTGCTTACAACTTTCTATCACTGACAACAATTGGTTACAACTTTCTATCTCTGACAACAATTGGTTACAACTTTCTATCTCTGACAACAATTGCTTACAACTTTCTATCTCTGACAACAATTCCTTACAACTTTTTATCTCTGACAACAATTGGTTACAACTTTCTATCTCTGACAACAATTCCTTACAACTTTTTATCTCTAACATCAATTGAAAATAACTTCCTGTCCCTGACCACAACAACTGCTTAGAACTTTCTATCTCTGACAACAATTGCTTACAACTTTCTATCTCTGACAACAATTGGTTACAACTTTCTATCTCTGACAACAATTGCTTACAACTTTTTATCTCTAACATCAATTGAAAATAACTTCCTGTCCCTGACCACAACAACTGCTTAGAACTTTCTATCACTGACAACAATTGATAACATGTTTCCGTCTCTGACAACAATTGCCTACAACATTCTATTTCTGACAACAATTGCTTACATCTTTCTGTCTCTGTCAACAACATCTGTTTACAACTTTCTATTTCTGACAAGAACTGCTTACAACTTTCCATTTATGACAACAGTTTCTTACAACTTTCTGTTTCTCTCAACACCTGCTGACAACTTTCTTCCTTTGATAACAACTGTTTACAACTTTCTATCTCTGACAAAAATTGCTTATAATTGGCTGTCTCTGACAACAAATTCCTTACAACTTTCTATCTCTATGTCAAGAACTGTTCACAAGTTTCTATTTCAGGTAACAACTGCTTACAACTTTCTATCTCTGAAAACAACTACTTACAACTTAATACTTTTTACAACAACTGCTTACAACTTTATATCCCTATTAACAAGTGAAAACATCTTTCTGTCACTGACAGCAATTTATTACATCTCTCTGTCTCTGTCTACAACAATTGCTTACAACTTTCTATCTCTCATAGCAACTGTTCACAACTTTCTATCTCTACCAACAATTGATAACAACTTTCTGTCTCTCAACACAATTGGTTACAACTTTCTATCTCTGACAACAATTGGTTACAACTTTCTATCTCTGACAACAACTACTTACAACTTTCTATCTCTGACAACAACTACTTACAACTTTCTATCTCTGACAACAATTGGTTACAACTTTCTATCTCTGACAACAATTGGTTACAACTTTCTATCTCTGACAACAATTACTTACAACTTTCTATCTCTGACAACAATTGCTTACAACTTTCTATCTCTGACTACAATTGCTTACAACTTTCTATCTCTGACAACAATTGGTTACAACTTTCTATCTCTGACAACAATTGGTTACAACTTTCTATCTCTGACAACAATTGCTTACATCTTTCTATCTCTGACAACAATTGCTTACATCTTTCCATCTCTGACAACAATTGCTTACATCTTTCTATCTCTGATAACAATTGCTTACAACTTTCTTTTTCTGACAACAATTGCTTACATCTTTCTATCTCTGACAACAATTGCTTACATCTTTCTATCTCCGACAACAATTACTTACAACTTTCTATCTCTGACAACAATTGCTTACAACTTTCTTTCTCTGACAACAATTTCTTACAACTTTCTATCTCTGACAACAATTGCTTACAACTTTCTATCTCTGACAACAATTACTTACAACTTTCTATCTCTGGCAACAACAGCTTACATCTTTCTATCTCTGACAACAATTGTTTACATCTTTCTATCTCTGACAACAATTACTTACAACTTTCTATCTCTGACAGCAATTGCTTACAACTTTCTATCTCTGACAACAATTGCTTACATCTTTCTATCTCTGACAACAATTGCTTACATCTTTCTATCTCTGACAACAATTGCTTACATCTTTCTATCTCTGACAACAACTACTTACAACTTTCTATCTCTGACAACAATTGGTTACAACTTTCTATCTCTGACAACAATTCCTTACAACTTTTTATCTCTAACATCAATTGAAAATAACTTCCTGTCCCTGACCACAACAACTGCTTAGAACTTTCTATCACTGACAACAATTGGTTACAACTTTCTATCTCTGACAACAATTGGTTACAACTTTCTATCTCTGACAACAATTGGTTACAACTTTCTATCTCTGACAACAATTCCTTACAACTTTTTATCTCTAACATCAATTGAAAATAACTTCCTGTCCTTGACCACAACAACTGCTTACAACTTTCTATCACTGACAACAATTGGTTACAACTTTCTATCTCTGACAACAATTGGTTACAACTTTCTATCTCTGACAACAATTGCTTACAACTTTCTATCTCTGACAACAATTCCTTACAACTTTTAACTCTGACAACAATTGGTTACAACTTTCTATCTCTGACAACAATTCCTTACAACTTTTTATCTCTAACATCAATTGAAAATAACTTCCTGTCCCTGACCACAACAACTGCTTAGAACTTTCTATCTCTGACAACAATTGCTTACAACTTTCTATCTCTGACAACAATTGGTTACAACTTTCTATCTCTGACAACAATTGCTTACAACTTTTTATCTCTAACATCAATTGAAAATAACTTCCTGTCCCTTACCACAACAACTGCTTAGAACTTTCTATCACTGACAACAATTGATAACATGTTTCCGTCTCTGACAACAATTGCCTACAACATTCTATTTCTGACAACAATTGCTTACATCTTTCTGTCTCTGTCAACAACATCTGTTTACAACTTTCTATTTCTGACAAGAACTGCTTACAACTTTCCATTTATGACAACAGTTTCTTACAACTTTCTGTTTCTCTCAACACCTGCTGACAACTTTCTTCCTTTGATAACAACTGTTTACAACTTTCTATCTCTGACAAAAATTGCTTATAATTGGCTGTCTCTGACAACAAATTCCTTACAACTTTCTATCTCTATGTCAAGAACTGTTCACAAGTTTCTATTTCAGGTAACAACTGCTTACAACTTTCTATCTCTGAAAACAACTACTTACAACTTAATACTTTTTACAACAACTGCTTACAACTTTATATCCCTATTAACAAGTGAAAACATCTTTCTGTCACTGACAGCAATTTATTACATCTCTCTGTCTCTGTCTACAACAATTGCTTACAACTTTCTATCTCTCATAGCAACTGTTCACAAATTTCTATCTCTACCAACAATTGATAACAACTTTCTGTCTCTCAACACAATTGGTTACAACTTTCTATCTCTGACAACAATTGGTTACAACTTTCTATCTCTGACAACAACTACTTACAACTTTCTATCTCTGACAACAACTACTTACAACTTTCTATCTCTGACAACAATTGGTTACAACTTTCTATCTCTGACAACAATTGGTTACAACTTTCTATCTCTGACAACAATTGGTTACAACTTTCTATCTCTGACAACAATTGCTTACATCTTTCTTTCTCCGACAACAATTACTTACAACTTTCTATCTCTGACAACAATTGCTTACAACTTTCTATCTCTGACTACAATTGCTTACAACTTTCTATCTCTGACAACAATTGGTTACAACTTTCTATCTCTGACAACAATTAGTTACAACTTTCTATCTCTGACAACAATTGCTTACATCTTTCTATCTCTGACAACAATTGCTTACATCTTTCCATCTCTGACAACAATTGCTTACATCTTTCTATCTCTGATAACAATTCCTTACAACTTTCTATCTCTCTGTCAAGAACTGTTCACAAGTTTCTATTTCAGGTAACAACTGCTTACAACTTTCTATCTCTGAAAACAACTACTTACAACTTAATACTTTTTACAACAACTGCTTACAACTTTATATCCCTATTAACAAGTGAAAACATCTTTCTGTCACTGACAGCAATTTATTACATCTCTCTGTCTCTGTCTACAACAATTGCTTACAACTTTCTATCTCTCATAGCAACTGTTCACAACTTTCTATCTCTACCAACAATTGATAACAACTTTCTGTCTCTCAACACAATTGGTTACAACTTTCTATCTCTGACAACAATTGGTTACAACTTTCTATCTCTGACAACAACTACTTACAACTTTCTATCTCTGACAACAACTACTTACAACTTTCTATCTCTGACAACAATTGGTTACAACTTTCTATCTCTGACAACAATTGGTTACAACTTTCTATCTCTGACAACAATTGGTTACAACTTTCTATCTCTGACAACAATTGCTTACATCTTTCTTTCTCCGACAACAATTACTTACAACTTTCTATCTCTGACAACAATTGCTTACAACTTTCTATCTCTGACAACAATTGCTTACAACTTTCTATCTCTGACAACAATTGGTTACAACTTTCTATCTCTGACAACAATTAGTTACAACTTTCTATCTCTGACAACAATTGCTTACATCTTTCTATCTCTGACAACAATTGCTTACACTTTCTATCTCTGACAACAATTGCTTACATCTTTCTATCTCTGATAACAATTCCTTACAACTTTCTATCTCTCTGTCAAGAACTGTTCACAAGTTTCTATTTCAGGTAACAACTGCTTACAACTTTCTATCTCTGAAAACAACTACTTACAACTTAATACTTTTTACAACAACTGCTTACAAATTTATATCCCTATTAACAAGAGAAAACATCTTTCTGTCACTGACAGCAATTATTACATCTCTCTGTCTCTGTCTACAACAATTGCTTACAACTTTCTATCTCTCATAGCAACTGTTCACAACTTTCTATCTCTACCAACAATTGATAACAACTTTCTGTCTCTCAACACAATTGGTTACAACTTTCTATCTCTGACAACAATTGGTTACAACTTTCTATCTCTGACAACAACTACTTACAACTTTCTATCTCTGACAACAAATACTTACAACTTTCTATCTCTGACAACAATTGGTTACAACTTTCTATCTCTGACAACAATTGGTTACAACTTTCTATCTCTGACAACAATTGGTTACAACTTTCTATCTCTGACAACAATTGCTTACATCTTTCTATCTCCGACAACAATTACTTACAACTTTCTATCTCTGACAACAATTGCTTACAACTTTCTATCTCTGACAACAATTGCTTACAACTTTCTATCTCTGACAACAATTGCTTACAACTTTCTATCTCTGACAACAATTGGTTACAACTTTCTATCTCTGACAACAATTTGATAACATCTTTCTGTCTCTGACAAAATTGCTTATAGCTTTCTATCTATGTCAACAACTGTTCACAAGTTTCTATTTCAGACAACAACTGCTTACAACTTTCTATCTATGACAACAATTGCTTACAACTTTTTATCTCTGACAACAATTGCTTACAACTTTCTATCTCTGACAACAATTGGTTACAACTTTCTATCTCTGACAACAATTGCTTACAACTTTTTATCTCTAACATCAATTGAAAATATCTTTCTGTCCCTGACCACAACAACTGCTTACAACTTTCTATCTCTGACAACAATTGGTTACAACTTTCTATCTCTGACAACAATTCCTTACAACTTTTTATCTCTAACATCAATTGAAAATAACTTCCTGTCCCTGACCACAACAACTGCTTACAACTTTCTATCTCTGACAACAATTGGTTACAACTTTCTATCTCTGACAACAATTCCTTACAACTTTTTATCTCTAACATCAATTGAAAATAACTTCCTGTCCCTGACCACAACAACTGCTTAGAACTTTCTATCACTGACAACAATTGGTTACAACTTTCTATCTCTGACAACAATTGGTTACAACTTTCTATCTCTGACAACAATTGGTTACAACTTTCTATCTCTGACAACAATTCTTACAACTTTTATCTCTAACATCAATTGAAAATAACTTCGATTCCTTGACCACAACAATTGCTTACAACTTTCTATCTCTGACAACAATTGGTTACAACTTTCTATCTCTGACAACAATTGCTTACAACTTTCTATCTCTGACAACAATTGCTTACAACTTTCTATCTCTGACAACAATTGGTTACAACTTTCTATCTCTGACAACAATTGCTTACAACTTTCTATCTCTGACAACAATTGCTTACAACTTTCTATCTCTGACAACAATTCCTTACAACTTTTTATCTCTGACAACAATTGGTTACAACTTTCTATCTCTGACAACAATTCCTTACAACTTTTTATCTCTAACATCAATTGAAAATAACTTCCTGTCCCTGACCACAACAACTGCTTAGAACTTTCTATCTCTGACAACAATTGCTTACAACTTTCTATCTCTGACAACAATTGGTTACAACTTTCTATCTCTGACAACAATTGCTTACAACTTTTTATCTCTAACATCAATTGAAAATAACTTCCTGTCCCTTACCACAACAACTGCTTAGAACTTTCTATCACTGACAACAATTGATAACATGTTTCCGTCTCTGACAACAATTGCCTACAACATTCTATTTCTGACAACAATTGCTTACATCTTTCTGTCTCTGTCAACAACATCTGTTTACAACTTTCTATTTCTGACAAGAACTGCTTACAACTTTCCATTTATGACAACAGTTTCTTACAACTTTCTGTTTCTCTCAACACCTGCTGACAACTTTCTTCCTTTGATAACAACTGTTTACAACTTTCTATCTCTGACAAAAATTGCTTATAATTGGCTGTCTCTGACAACAAATTCCTTACAACTTTCTATCTCTATGTCAAGAACTGTTCACAAGTTTCTATTTCAGGTAACAACTGCTTACAACTTTCTATCTCTGAAAACAACTACTTACAACTTAATACTTTTTACAACAACTGCTTACAACTTTATATCCCTATTAACAAGTGAAAACATCTTTCTGTCACTGACAGCAATTTATTACATCTCTCTGTCTCTGTCTACAACAATTGCTTACAACTTTCTATCTCTCATAGCAACTGTTCACAAATTTCTATCTCTACCAACAATTGATAACAACTTTCTGTCTCTCAACACAATTGGTTACAACTTTCTATCTCTGACAACAATTGGTTACAACTTTCTATCTCTGACAACAACTACTTACAACTTTCTATCTCTGACAACAACTACTTACAACTTTCTATCTCTGACAACAATTGGTTACAACTTTCTATCTCTGACAACAATTGGTTACAACTTTCTATCTCTGACAACAATTGGTTACAACTTTCTATCTCTGACAACAATTGCTTACATCTTTCTTTCTCCGACAACAATTACTTACAACTTTCTATCTCTGACAACAATTGCTTACAACTTTCTATCTCTGACTACAATTGCTTACAACTTTCTATCTCTGACAACAATTGGTTACAACTTTCTATCTCTGACAACAATTAGTTACAACTTTCTATCTCTGACAACAATTGCTTACATCTTTCTATCTCTGACAACAATTGCTTACATCTTTCCATCTCTGACAACAATTGCTTACATCTTTCTATCTCTGATAACAATTCCTTACAACTTTCTATCTCTCTGTCAAGAACTGTTCACAAGTTTCTATTTCAGGTAACAACTGCTTACAACTTTCTATCTCTGAAAACAACTACTTACAACTTAATACTTTTTACAACAACTGCTTACAACTTTATATCCCTATTAACAAGTGAAAACATCTTTCTGTCACTGACAGCAATTTATTACATCTCTCTGTCTCTGTCTACAACAATTGCTTACAACTTTCTATCTCTCATAGCAACTGTTCACAACTTTCTATCTCTACCAACAATTGATAACAACTTTCTGTCTCTCAACACAATTGGTTACAACTTTCTATCTCTGACAACAATTGGTTACAACTTTCTATCTCTGACAACAACTACTTACAACTTTCTATCTCTGACAACAACTACTTACAACTTTCTATCTCTGACAACAATTGGTTACAACTTTCTATCTCTGACAACAATTGGTTACAACTTTCTATCTCTGACAACAATTGGTTACAACTTTCTATCTCTGACAACAATTGCTTACATCTTTCTTTCTCCGACAACAATTACTTACAACTTTCTATCTCTGACAACAATTGCTTACAACATTCTATCTCTGACTACAATTGCTTACAACTTTCTATCTCTGACAACAATTGGTTACAACTTTCTATCTCTGACAACAATTAGTTACAACTTTCTATCTCTGACAACAATTGCTTACATCTTTCTATCTCTGACAACAATTGCTTACATCTTTCCATCTCTGACAACAATTGCTTACATCTTTCTATCTCTGATAACAATTCCTTACAACTTTCTATCTCTCTGTCAAGAACTGTTCACAAGTTTCTATTTCAGGTAACAACTGCTTACAACTTTCTATCTCTGAAAACAACTACTTACAACTTAATACTTTTTACAACAACTGCTTACAAATTTATATCCCTATTAACAAGAGAAAACATCTTTCTGTCACTGACAGCAATTTATTACATCTCTCTGTCTCTGTCTACAACAATTGCTTACAACTTTCTATCTCTCATAGCAACTGTTCACAACTTTCTATCTCTACCAACAATTGATAACAACTTTCTGTCTCTCAACACAATTGGTTACAACTTTCTATCTCTGACAACAATTGGTTACAACTTTCTATCTCTGACAACAACTACTTACAACTTTCTATCTCTGACAACAACTACTTACAACTTTCTATCTCTGACAACAATTGGTTACAACTTTCTATCTCTGACAACAATTGGTTACAACTTTCTATCTCTGACAACAATTGGTTACAACTTTCTATCTCTGACAACAATTGCTTACATCTTTCTATCTCCGACAACAATTACTTACAACTTTCTATCTCTGACAACAATTGCTTACAACTTTCTATCTCTGACAACAATTGCTTACAACTTTCTATCTCTGACTACAATTGCTTACAACTTTCTATCTCTGACAACAATTGGTTACAACTTTCTATCTCTGACAACAATTTGATAACATCTTTCTGTCTCTGACAAAATTTGCTTATAGCTTTCTATCTATGTCAAGAACTGTTCACAAGTTTCTATTTCAGACAACAACTGCTTACAACTTTCTATCTATGACAACAATTGCTTACAACTTTTTATCTCTGACAACAATTGCTTACAACTTTCTATCTCTGACAACAATTGGTTACAACTTTCTATCTCTGACAACAATTGCTTACAACTTTTTATCTCTAACATCAATTGAAAATATCTTTCTGTCCCTGACCACAACAACTGCTTACAACTTTCTATCTCTGACAACAATTGGTTACAACTTTCTATCTCTGACAACAATTCCTTACAACTTTTTATCTCTAACATCAATTGAAAATAACTTCCTGTCCCTGACCACAACAACTGCTTACAACTTTCTATCTCTGACAACAATTGGTTACAACTTTCTATCTCTGACAACAATTCCTTACAACTTTTTATCTCTAACATCAATTGAAAATAACTTCCTGTCCCTGACCACAACAACTGCTTAGAACTTTCTATCACTGACAACAATTGGTTACAACTTTCTATCTCTGACAACAATTGGTTACAACTTTCTATCTCTGACAACAATTGGTTACAACTTTCTATCTCTGACAACAATTCCTTACAACTTTTTATCTCTAACATCAATTGAAAATAACTTCCTTCCTTGACCACAACAACTGCTTACAACTTTCTATCACTGACAACAATTGGTTACAACTTTCTATCTCTGACAACAATTGGTTACAACTTTCTATCTCTGACAACAATTGCTTACAACTTTCTATCTCTGACAACAATTCCTTACAACTTTTTATCTCTGACAACAATTGGTTACAACTTTCTATCTCTGACAACAATTCCTTACAACTTTTTATCTCTAACATCAATTGAAAATAACTTCCTGTCCCTGACCACAACAACTGCTTAGAACTTTCTATCTCTGACAACAATTGCTTACAACTTTCTATCTCTGACAACAATTGGTTACAACTTTCTATCTCTGACAACAATTGCTTACAACTTTTTATCTCTAACATCAATTGAAAATAACTTCCTGTCCCTGACCACAACAACTGCTTAGAACTTTCTATCACTGACAACAATTGATAACATGTTTCCGTCTCTGACAACAATTGCCTACAACATTCTATTTCTGACAACAATTGCTTACATCTTTCTGTCTCTGTCAACAACATCTGTTTACAACTTTCTATTTCTGACAAGAACTGCTTACAACTTTCCATTTATGACAACAGTTTCTTACAACTTTCTGTTTCTCTCAACACCTGCTGACAACTTTCTTCCTTTGATAACAACTGTTTACAACTTTCTATCTCTGACAAAAATTGCTTATAATTGGCTGTCTCTGACAACAAATTCCTTACAACTTTCTATCTCTATGTCAAGAACTGTTCACAAGTTTCTATTTCAGGTAACAACTGCTTACAACTTTCTATCTCTGAAAACAACTACTTACAACTTAATACTTTTTACAACAACTGCTTACAACTTTATATCCCTATTAACAAGTGAAAACATCTTTCTGTCACTGACAGCAATTTATTACATCTCTCTGTCTCTGTCTACAACAATTGCTTACAACTTTCTATCTCTCATAGCAACTGTTCACAAATTTCTATCTCTACCAACAATTGATAACAACTTTCTGTCTCTCAACACAATTGGTTACAACTTTCTATCTCTGACAACAATTGGTTACAACTTTCTATCTCTGACAACAACTACTTACAACTTTCTATCTCTGACAACAACTACTTACAACTTTCTATCTCTGACAACAATTGGTTACAACTTTCTATCTCTGACAACAATTGGTTACAACTTTCTATCTCTGACAACAATTGGTTACAACTTTCTATCTCTGACAACAATTGCTTACATCTTTCTTTCTCCGACAACAATTACTTACAACTTTCTATCTCTGACAACAATTGCTTACAACTTTCTATCTCTGACTACAATTGCTTACAACTTTCTATCTCTGACAACAATTGGTTACAACTTTCTATCTCTGACAACAATTGGTTACAACTTTCTATCTCTGACAACAATTGCTTACATCTTTCTATCTCTGACAACAATTGCTTACATCTTTCCATCTCTGACAACAATTGCTTACATCTTTCTATCTCTGATAACAATTGCTTACAACTTTCTTTTCTGACAACAATTGCTTACATCTTTCTATCTCTGACAACAATTGCTTACATCTTTCTATCTCCGACAACAATTACTTACAACTTTCTATCTCTGACAACAATTGCATACAACTTTCTTTCTCTGACAACAATTTCTTACAACTTTCTATCTCTGACAACAATTGCTTACAACTTTCTATCTCTGACAACAATTACTTACAACTTTCTATCTCTGACAACAACAGCTTACATCTTTCTATCTCTGACAACAATTGTTTACATCTTTCTATCTCTGACAACAATTACTTACAACTTTCTATCTCTGACAACAATTGCTTACAACTTTCTATCTCTGACAACAATTGCTTACATCTTTCTATCTCTGACAACAATTGCTTACAACTTTCTATCTCTGACATCAATTGAAAATAACTTCCTGTCCCTGACCACAACAACTGCTTAGAACTTTCTATCACTGACAACAATTGATAACATGTTTCCGTCTCTGACAACAATTGCCTACAACATTCTATTTCTGACAACAATTGCTTACATCTTTCTGTCTCTGTCAACAACATCTGTTTACAACTTTCTATTTCTGACAAGAACTGCTTACAACTTTCCATTTATGACAACAGTTTCTTACAACTTTCTGTTTCTCTCAACACCTGCTGACAACTTTCTTCCTTTGATAACAACTGTTTACAACTTTCTATCTCTGACAAAAATTGCTTATAATTGGCTGTCTCTGACAACAAATTCCTTACAACTTTCTATCTCTATGTCAAGAACTGTTCACAAGTTTCTATTTCAGGTAACAACTGCTTACAACTTTCTATCTCTGAAAACAACTACTTACAACTTAATACTTTTTACAACAACTGCTTACAACTTTATATCCCTATTAACAAGTGAAAACATCTTTCTGTCACTGACAGCAATTTATTACATCTCTCTGTCTCTGTCTACAACAATTGCTTACAACTTTCTATCTCTCAAAGCAACTGTTCACAAATTTCTATCTCTACCAACAATTGATAACAACTTTCTGTCTCTCAACACAATTGGTTACAACTTTCTATCTCTGACAACAATTGGTTACAACTTTCTATCTCTGACAACAACTACTTACAACTTTCTATCTCTGACAACAACTACTTACAACTTTCTATCTCTGACAACAATTGGTTACAACTTTCTATCTCTGACAACAATTGGTTACAACTTTCTATCTCTGACAACAATTGGTTACAACTTTCTATCTCTGACAACAATTGCTTACATCTTTCTTTCTCCGACAACAATTACTTACAACTTTCTATCTCTGACAACAATTGCTTACAACTTTCTATCTCTGACTACAATTGCTTACAACTTTCTATCTCTGACAACAATTGGTTACAACTTTCTATCTCTGACAACAATTGGTTACAACTTTCTATCTCTGACAACAATTGCTTACATCTTTCTATCTCTGACAACAATTGCTTACATCTTTCTATCTCTGACAACAATTGCTTACATCTTTCTATCTCTGATAACAATTGCTTACAACTTTCTTTTTCTGACAACAATTGCTTACATCTTTCTATCTCTGACAACAATTGCTTACAATCTTTCTATCTCGACAACAATTACTTACAACTTTCTATCTCTGACAACAATTGCTTACAACTTTCTTTCTCTGACAACAATTTCTTACAACTTTCTATCTCTGACAACAATTGCTTACAACTTTCTATCTCTGACAACAATTACTTACAACTTTCTATCTCTGGCAACAACAGCTTACATCTTTCTATCTCTGACAACAATTGTTTACATCTTTCTATCTCTGACAACAATTACTTACAACTTTCTATCTCTGACAGCAATTGCTTACAACTTTCTATCTCTGACAACAATTGCTTACATCTTTCTATCTCTGACAACAATTGCTTACATCTTTCTATCTCTGACAACAATTGCTTACATCTTTCTATCTCTGACAACAACTACTTACAACTTTCTATCTCTGACAACAATTGGTTACAACTTTCTATCTCTGACAACAATTGGTTACAACTTTCTATCTCTGACAACAATTGCTTACAACTTTCTATCTCTGACAACAATTGCTTACAACTTTCTATCTCTGACAACAATTGCTTACAACTTTCTATCTCTGACTACAATTGCTTACAACTTTCTCTCTCTGACAACAATTGGTTACAACTTTCTATCTCTGACAACAATTGGTTACAACTTTCTATCTCTGACAACAATTGGTTACAACTTTCTATCTCTGACAACAATTGCTTACATCTTTCTAACTCTGACAACAATTGCTTACATCTTTCTATCTCTGACAACAATTGGTTACAACTTTCTATCTCTGACAACAATTGCTTACAACTTTTTATCTCTAACATCAATTGAAAATAACTTCCTGTCCCTGACCACAACAACTGCTTAGAACTTTCTATCACTGACAACAATTGATAACATTTTTCCGTCTCTGACAACAATTGCCTACAACATTCTATTTCTGACAACAATTGCTTACATCTTTCTGTCTCTGTCAACAACATCTGTTTACAACTTTCTATTTCTGACAAGAACTGCTTACAACTTTCCATTTATGACAACAGTTTCTTACAACTTTCTGTTTGTCTCAACACCTGCTGACAACTTTCTTCCTTTGATAACAACTGTTTACAACTTTCTATCTCTGACAAAAATTGCTTATAATTGGCTGTCTCTGACAACAAATTCCTTACAACTTTCTATCTCTATGTCAAGAACTGTTCACAAGTTTCTATTTCAGGTAACAACTGCTTACAACTTTCTATCTCTGAAAACAACTACTTACAACTTAATACTTTTTACAACAACTGCTTACAAATTTATATCCCTATTAACAAGTGAAAACATCTTTCTGTCACTGACAGCAATTTATTACATCTCTCTGTCTCTGTCTACAACAATTGCTTACAACTTTCTATCTCTCATAGCAACTGTTCACAAATTTCTATCTCTACCAACAATTGATAACAACTTTCTGTCTCTCAACACAATTGGTTACAACTTTCTATCTCTGACAACAATTGGTTACAACTTTCTATCTCTGACAACAACTACTTACAACTTTCTATCTCTGACAACAACTACTTACAACTTTCTATCTCTGACAACAATTGGTTACAACTTTCTATCTCTGACAACAATTGGTTACAACTTTCTATCTCTGACAACAATTGGTTACAACTTTCTATCTCTGACAACAATTGCTTACATCTTTCTATCTCCGACAACAATTACTTACAACTTTCTATCTCTGACAACAATTGCTTACAACTTTCTATCTCTGACAACAATTGCTTACAACTTTCTATTTCTGACAAAAATTCCTTACAACTTTTTATCTCTGACAACAATTGGTTACAACTTTCTATCTCTGACAACAATTCCTTACAACTTTTTATCTCTAACATCAATTGAAAATAACTTCCTGTCCCTGACCACAACAACTGCTTAGAACTTTCTATCTCTGACAACAATTGCTTACAACTTTCTATCTCTGATAACAATTGCTTACAACTTTCTTTTCTGACAACAATTGTTTACATCTTTCTATCTCTGACAACAATTGCTTACAACTTTCTATCTCCGACAACAATTACTTACAACTTTCTATCTCTGACAACAATTGCTTACAACTTTTTATCTCTAACATCAATTGAAAATAACTTCCTGTCCCTGACCACAACAACTGCTTAGAACTTTCTATCACTGACAACAATTGATAACATTTTTCCGTCTCTGACAACAATTGCCTACAACATTCTATTTCTGACAACAATTGCTTACATCTTTCTGTCTCTGTCAACAACATCTGTTTACAACTTTCTATTTCTGACAAGAACTGCTTACAACTTTCCATTTATGACAACAGTTTCTTACAACTTTCTGTTTCTCTCAACACCTGCTGACAACTTTCTTCCTTTGATAACAACTGTTTACAACTTTCTATCTCTGACAAAAATTGCTTATAATTGGCTGTCTCTGACAACAAATTCCTTACAACTTTCTATCTCTATGTCAAGAACTGTTCACAAGTTTCTATTTCAGGTAACAACTGCTTACAACTTTCTATCTCTGAAAACAACTACTTACAACTTAATACTTTTACAACAACTGCTTACAAATTTATATCCCTATTAACAAGTGAAAACATCTTTCTGTCACTGACAGCAATTTATTACATCTCTCTGTCTCTGTCTACAACAATTGCTTACAACTTTCTATCTCTCATAGCAACTGTTCACAACTTTCTATCTCTACCAACAATTGATAACAACTTTCTGTCTCTCAACACAATTGGTTACAACTTTCTATCTCTGACAACAATTGGTTACAACTTTCTATCTCTGACAACAACTACTTACAACTTTCTATCTCTGACAACAACTACTTACAACTTTCTATCTCTGACAACAATTGGTTACAACTTTCTATCTCTGACAACAATTGGTTACAACTTTCTATCTCTGACAACAATTGGTTACAACTTTCTATCACTGACAACAATTGCTTACATCTTTCTATCTCCGACAACAATTACTTACAACTTTCTATCTCTGACAACAATTGCTTACAACTTTCTATCTCTGACAACAATTGCTTACAACTTTCTATCTCTGACTACAATTGCTTACAACTTTCTATCTCTGACAACAATTGGTTACAACTTTCTATCTCTGACAACAATTGGTTACAACTTTCTATCTCTGACAACAATTGCTTACATCTTTCTATCTCTGACAACAATTGCTTACATCTTTCCATCTCTGACAACAATTGCTTACATCTTTCTATCTCTGACAACAATTGCTTACAACTTTCTTTTTCTGACAACAATTGCTTACATCTTTCTTTCTCCGACAACAATTACTTACAACTTTCTATCTCTGACAACAATTGCTTACAACTTTCTATCTCTGACAACAATTTCTTACAACTTTCTATCTCTGACAACAATTACTTACAACTTTCTATCTCTGACAACAATTACTTACAACTTTCTATCTCTGGCAACAACAGCTTACATCTTTCTATCTCTGACAACAATTGTTTACATCTTTCTATCTCTGACAACGATTACTTACAACTTTCTATCTCTGACAACAATTTGATAACATCTTTCTGTCTCTGACAAAATTGCTTATAGCTTTCTATCTATGTCAAGAACTGTTCACAAGTTTCTATTTCAGACAACAACTGCTTACAACTTTCTATCTCTGACAACAATTGCTTACAACTTTTTATCTCTAAAAACAATTGGTTACAACTTTCTATCTCTGACAACAATTGGTTACAACTTTCTATCTCTGACAACAATTGCTTACAACTTTCTATCTCTGACAACAATTGCTTACATCTTTCTATCTCTGACAACAATTGCTTACATCTTTCTATCTCTGACAACAATTGCTTACATCTTTCTATCTCTGACAACAACTACTTACAACTTTCTATCTCTGACAACAATTGGTTACAACTTTCTATCTCTGACAACAATTGGTTACAACTTTCTATCTCTGACAACAATTGGTTACAACTTTCTATCTCTGACAACAATGGTTACAACTTTCTATCTCTGACAACAATTGCTTACATCTTTCTATCTCTGACAACAATTGCTTACATCTTTCTATCTCTGACAACAACTGCTTACAACTTTCTATCTCTGACAACAACTGCTTACAACTTTCTATCTCTGACAACAACTGCTTACAACTTTCTACCTCTGACAACAATTGGTTACAACTTTCTATCTCTGACAACAATTGGTTACAACTTTCTATCTCTGACAACAATTTGATAACATCTTTCTGTCTCTGACAAAATTTGCTTATAGCTTTCTATCTATGTCAAGAACTGTTCACAAGTTTCTATTTCAGACAACAACTGCTTACAACTTTCTATCTATGACAACAATTGCTTACAACTTTTTATCTCTAAAAACAATTGCTTACAACTTTCTATCTCTGACAACAATTGGTTACAACTTTCTATCTCTGACAACAATTTCTTACAACTTTTTATCTCTAACATCAATTGAAAATATCTTCCTGTCCCTGACCACAACAACTGCTTACAACTTTCTATCTCTGACAACAATTGGTTACAACTTTCTATCTCTGACAACAATTCCTTACAACTTTTTATCTCTAACATCAATTGAAAATAACTTCCTGTCCCTGACCACAACAACTGCTTACAACTTTCTATCTCTGACAACAATTGGTTACAACTTTCTATCTCTGACAACAATTCCTTACAACTTTTTATCTCTAACATCAATTGAAAATAACTTCTGTCCCTGACCACAACAACTGCTTAGAACTTTCTATCACTGACAACAATTGGTTACAACTTTCTATCTCTGACAACAATTGGTTACAACTTTCTATCTCTGACAACAATTGCTTACAACTTTCTATCTCTGACAAAAATTCCTTACAACTTTTTATCTCTGACAACAATTGGTTACAACTTTCTATCTCTGACAACAATTCCTTACAACTTTTTATCTCTAACATCAATTGAAAATAACTTCCTGTCCCTGACCACAACAACTGCTTAGAACTTTCTATCATTGACAACAATTGCTTACAACTTTCTATCTCTGACAACAATTGCTTACAACTTTCTATCTCTGACAACAATTGCTTATAATTTCTGTCTCTGACAACAAATTCCTTACAACTTTCTATCTCTATGTCAAGAACTGTTCACAAGTTTCTATTTCAGGTAACAACTGCTTACAACTTTCTATCTCTGAAAACAACTACTCACAACTTAATACTTTTTACAACAACTGCTTACAACTTGATATCCCTATTAACAAGTGAAAACATCTCTCTGTCACTGACAGCAATTTATTACATCTCTCTGTCTCTGTCTACAACAATTGCTTACAACTTTCTATCTCTCATAGCAACTGTTCACAACTTTCTATCTCTACCAACAATTGATAACAACTTTCTGTCTCTCAACACAATTGGTTACAACTTTCTATCTCTGACAACAATTGGTTACAACTTTCTATCTCTGACAACAACTACTTACAACTTTCTATCTCTGACAACAATTGGTTACAACTTTCTATCTCTGACAACAATTGGTTACACCTTTCCATCTCTGACAACAATTTCTTACATCTTTCTATCTCTGATAACAATTGCTTACAACTTTCTATTTCTGACAACAATTGCTTACATCTTTCTATCTCCGACAACAATTACTTACAACTTTCTATCTCTGACAACAATTGCTTACAACTTTCTATCTCTGACAACAATTTCTTACAACTTTCTATCTCTGTCAACAATTACTTACATCTTTCTATCTCTGACAACAATTACTTACAACTTTCTATCTCTGGCAACAACTGCTTACATCTTTCTATCTCTGACAACAATTGTTTACATCTTTCTATCTCTGACAACAATTACTTACAACTTTCTATCTCTGACAACAATTGCTTACAACTTTCTATCTCTGTCAACAATTGCTTACATCTTTCTATCTCTGACAACAATTGCTTACATCTTTCATCTCTGACAATTACTTACAACTTTCTATCTCTGTCAACAATTACTTACAACTTTCTATCTCTGTCAACAATTGCTTACAACTTTCTATCTCTGACAACAATTGCTTACAACTTTCTATCTCTGATAACAATTGCTTACAACTTTCTATTTCTGACAACAATTGCTTACATCTTTCTATCTCTTACAACAATTGCTTACATCTTTCTATTTCCGACAACAATTACTTACAACTTTCTATCTCTGACAACAATTGCTTACAACTTTCTATCTCTGACAACAATTACTTACAACTTTCTATCTCTGACAACAATTGCTAACAACTTTCTTTCTCTGACAACAATTTCTTACAACTTTCTATCTCTGACAACAATTGCTTACAACTTTCTATCTCTGACAACAATTACTTACAACTTTCTATCTCTGGCAACAACAGCTTACATCTTTCTATCTCTGACAACAATTGTTTACATCTTTCTATCTCTGACAACAATTACTTACAACTTTCTATCTCTGACAGCAATTGCTTACAACTTTCTATCTCTGACAACAATTGCTTACATCTTTCTATCTCTGAGAACAATTGCTTACATCTTTCTATCTCTGACAACAATTGCTTACATCTTTCTATCTCTGACAACAACTACTTACAACTTTCTATCTCTGACAACAATTGGTTACAACTTTCTATCTCTGACAACAATTGGTTACAACTTTCTATCTCTGACAACAATTGCTTACAACTTTCTATCTCTGACAACAATTGCTTACAACTTTCTATCTCTGACAACAATTGCTTACAACTTTCTATCTCTAACTACAATTGCTTACAACTTTCTCTCTCTGACAACAATTGGTTACAACTTTCTATCTCTGACAACAATTGGTTACAACTTTCTATCTCTGACAACAATTGGTTACAACTTTCTATCTCTGACAACAATTGCTTACATCTTTCTAACTCTGACAACAATTGCTTACATCTTTCTATCTCTGACAACAATTGGTTACAACTTTCTATCTCTGACAACAATTGCTTACAACTTTTTATCTCTAACATCAATTGAAAATAACTTCCTGTTCCTGACCACAACAACTGCTTAGAACTTTCTATCACTGACAACAATTGATAACATTTTTCCGTCTCTGACAACAATTGCCTACAACATTCTATTTCTGACAACAATTGCTTACATCTTTCTGTCTCTGTCAACAACATCTGTTTACAACTTTCTATTTCTGACAAGAACTGCTTACAACTTTCCATTTATGACAACAGTTTCTTACAACTTTCTGTTTGTCTCAACACCTGCTGACAACTTTCTTCCTTTGATAACAACTGTTTACAACTTTCTATCTCTGACAAAAATTGCTTATAATTGGCTGTCTCTGACAACAAATTCCTTACAACTTTCTATCTCTATGTCAAGAACTGTTCACAAGTTTCTATTTCAGGTAACAACTGCTTACAACTTTCTATCTCTGAAAACAACTACTTACAACTTAATACTTTTTACAACAACTGCTTACAAATTTATATCCCTATTAACAAGTGAAAACATCTTTCTGTCACTGACAGCAATTTATTACATCTCTCTGTCTCTGTCTACAACAATTGCTTACAACTTTCTATCTCTCATAGCAACTGTTCACAACTTTCTATCTCCACCAACAATTGATAACAACTTTCTGTCTCTCAACACAATTGGTTACAACTTTCTATCTCTGACAACAATTGGTTACAACTTTCTATCTCTGACAACAACTACTTACAACTTTCTATCTCTGACAACAACTACTTACAACTTTCTATCTCTGACAACAATTGGTTACAACTTTCTATCTCTGACAACAATTGGTTACAACTTTCTATCTCTGACAACAACTGGTTACAACTTTCTATCTCTGACAACAATTGCTTACATCTTTCTATCTCCGACAACAATTACTTACAACTTTCTATCTCTGACAACAATTGCTTACAACTTTCTATCTCTGACAACAATTGCTTACAACTTTCTATCTCTGACAACAATTCCTTACAACTTTTTATCTCTGACAACAATTGGTTACAACTTTCTATCTCTGACAACAATTCCTTACAACTTTTTATCTCTAACATCAATTGAAAATAACTTCCTGTCCCTGACCACAACAACTGCTTAGAACTTTCTATCTCTGACAACAATTGCTTACAACTTTCTATCTCTGACAACAATTCCTTACAACTTTCTATCTCTGACAACAATTGTTACAACTTTCTATCTCTGACAACAATTGCTTACAACTTTTATCTCTAACATCAATTGAAAATAACTTCCTGTCCCTGACCACAACAACTGCTTAGAACTTTCTATCTCTGACAACAATTGCTTACATCTTTCTATCTCTGACAACAATTGCTTACATCTTTCTATCTCTGACAACAACTGCTTACAACTTTCTATCTCTGACAACAACTGCTTACAACTTTCTATCTCTGACAACAACTGCTTACAACTTTCTACCTCTGACAACAATTGGTTACAACTTTCTATCTCTGACAACAATTGGTTACAACTTTCTATCTCTGACAACAATTTGATAACATCTTTCTGTCTCTGACAAAATTTGCTTATAGCTTTCTATCTATGTCAAGAACTGTTCACAAGTTTCTATTTCAGACAACAACTGCTTACAACTTTCTATCTATGACAACAATTGCTTACAACTTTTTATCTCTAAAAACAATTGCTTACAACTTTCTATCTCTGACAACAATTGGTTACAACTTTCTATCTCTGACAACAATTTCTTACAACTTTTATCTCTAACATCAATTGAAAATATCTTCCTGTCCCTGACCACAACAACTGCTTACAACTTTCTATCTCTGACAACAATTGGTTACAACTTTCTATCTCTGACAACAATTCCTTACAACTTTTATCTCTAACATCAATTGAAAATAACTTCCTGTCCCTGACCACAACAACTGCTTACAACTTTCTATCTCTGACAACAATTGGTTACAACTTTCTATCTCTGACAACAATTCCTTACAACTTTTTATCTCTAACATCAATTGAAAATAACTTCCTGTCCCTGACCACAACAACTGCTTAGAACTTTCTATCACTGACAACAATTGGTTACAACTTTCTATCTCTGACAACAATTGGTTACAACTTTCTATCTCTGACAACAATTGCTTACAACTTTCTATCTCTGACAAAAATTCCTTACAACTTTTTATCTCTGACAACAATTGGTTACAACTTTCTATCTCTGACAACAATTCCTTACAACTTTTTATCTCTAACATCAATTGAAAATAACTTCTGTCCCTGACCACAACAACTGCTTAGAACTTTCTATCATTGACAACAATTGCTTACAACTTTCTATCTCTGACAACAATTGCTTACAACTTTCTATCTCTGACAACAATTGCTTATAATTGGCTGTCTCTGACAACAAATTCCTTACAACTTTCTATCTCTATGTCAAGAACTGTTCACAAGTTTCTATTTCAGGTAACAACTGCTTACAACTTTCTATCTCTGAAAACAACTACTCACAACTTAATACTTTTTACAACAACTGCTTACAACTTGATATCCCTATTAACAAGTGAAAACATCTCTCTGTCACTGACAGCAATTTATTACATCTCTCTGTCTCTGTCTACAACAATTGCTTACAACTTTCTATCTCTCATAGCAACTGTTCACAACTTTCTATCTCTACCAACAATTGATAACAACTTTCTGTCTCTCAACACAATTGGTTACAACTTTCTATCTCTGACAACAATTGGTTACAACTTTCTATCTCTGACAACAACTACTTACAACTTTCTATCTCTGACAACAATTGGTTACAACTTTCTATCTCTGACAACAATTGGTTACACCTTTCCATCTCTGACAACAATTCTTACATCTTTCTATCTCTGACAACAATTGCTTACAACTTTCTATTTCTGACAACAATTGCTTACATCTTTCTATCTCCGACAACAATTACTTACAACTTTCTATCTCTGACAACAATTGCTTACAACTTTCTATCTCTGACAACAATTTCTTACAACTTTCTATCTCTGACAACAATTACTTACATCTTTCTATCTCTGACAACAATTACTTACAACTTTCTATCTCTGACAACAACTGCTTACATCTTTCTATCTCTGACAACAATTGTTTACATCTTTCTATCTCTGACAACAATTACTTACAACTTTCTATCTCTGACAACAATTGCTTACAACTTTCTATCTCTGTCAACAATTGCTTACATCTTTCTATCTCTGACAACAATTGCTTACATCTTTCCATCTCTGACAATTACTTACAACTTTCTATCTCTGTCAACAATTACTTACAACTTTCTATCTCTGTCAACAATTGCTTACAACTTTCTATCTCTGACAACAATTGCTTACAACTTTCTATCTCTGATAACAATTGCTTACAACTTTCTATCTCTGACAACAATTGCTTACATCTTTCTATCTCTTACAACAATTGCTTACAACTTTCTATTCCGACAACAATTACTTACAACTTTCTATCTCTGACAACAATTGCTTACAACTTTCTATCTCTGACAACAATTACTTACAACTTTCTATCTCTGACAACAATTGCTAACAACTTTCTTTCTCTGACAACAATTTCTTACAACTTTCTATCTCTGACAACAATTGCTTACAACTTTCTATCTCTGACAACAATTACTTACAACTTTCTATCTCTGGCAACAACAGCTTACATCTTTCTATCTCTGACAACAATTGTTTACATCTTTCTATCTCTGACAACAATTACTTACAACTTTCTATCTCTGACAGCAATTGCTTACAACTTTCTATCTCTGACAACAATTGCTTACATCTTTCTATCTCTGACAACAATTGCTTACATCTTTCTATCTCTGACAACAATTGCTTACATCTTTCTATCTCTGACAACAACTACTTACAACTTTCTATCTCTGACAACAATTGGTTACAACTTTCTATCTCTGACAACAATTGGTTACAACTTTCTATCTCTGACAACAATTGCTTACAACTTTCTATCTCTGACAACAATTGCTTACAACTTTCTATCTCTGACAACAATTGCTTACAACTTTCTATCTCTAACTACAATTGCTTACAACTTTCTCTCTCTGACAACAATTGGTTACAACTTTCTATCTCTGACAACAATTGGTTACAACTTTCTATCTCTGACAACAATTGGTTACAACTTTCTATCTCTGACAACAATTGCTTACATCTTTCTAACTCTGACAACAATTGCTTACATCTTTCTATCTCTGACAACAATTGGTTACAACTTTCTATCTCTGACAACAATTGCTTACAACTTTTTATCTCTAACATCAATTGAAAATAACTTCCTGTTCCTGACCACAACAACTGCTTAGAACTTTCTATCACTGACAACAATTGATAACATTTTTCCGTCTCTGACAACAATTGCCTACAACATTCTATTTCTGACAACAATTGCTTACATCTTTCTGTCTCTGTCAACAACATCTGTTTACAACTTTCTATTTCTGACAAGAACTGCTTACAACTTTCCATTTATGACAACAGTTTCTTACAACTTTCTGTTTGTCTCAACACCTGCTGACAACTTTCTTCCTTTGATAACAACTGTTTACAACTTTCTATCTCTGACAAAAATTGCTTATAATTGGCTGTCTCTGACAACAAATTCCTTACAACTTTCTATCTCTATGTCAAGAACTGTTCACAAGTTTCTATTTCAGGTAACAACTGCTTACAACTTTCTATCTCTGAAAACAACTACTTACAACTTAATACTTTTTACAACAACTGCTTACAAATTTATATCCCTATTAACAAGTGAAAACATCTTTCTGTCACTGACAGCAATTTATTACATCTCTCTGTCTCTGTCTACAACAATTGCTTACAACTTTCTATCTCTCATAGCAACTGTTCACAACTTTCTATCTCCACCAACAATTGATAACAACTTTCTGTCTCTCAACACAATTGGTTACAACTTTCTATCTCTGACAACAATTGGTTACAACTTTCTATCTCTGACAACAACTACTTACAACTTTCTATCTCTGACAACAACTACTTACAACTTTCTATCTCTGACAACAATTGGTTACAACTTTCTATCTCTGACAACAATTGGTTACAACTTTCTATCTCTGACAACAATTGGTTACAACTTTCTATCTCTGACAACAATTGCTTACATCTTTCTATCTCCGACAACAATTACTTACAACTTTCTATCTCTGACAACAATTGCTTACAACTTTCTATCTCTGACAACAATTGCTTACAACTTTCTATCTCTGACAACAATTCCTTACAACTTTTTATCTCTGACAACAATTGGTTACAACTTTCTATCTCTGACAACAATTCCTTACAACTTTTTATCTCTAACATCAATTGAAAATAACTTCCTGTCCCTGACCACAACAACTGCTTAGAACTTTCTATCTCTGACAACAATTGCTTACAACTTTCTATCTCTGACAACAATTGCTTACAACTTTCTATCTCCGACAACAATTACTTACAACTTTCTATCTCTGACAACAATTGCTTACAACTTTTTATCTCTAACATCAATTGAAAATAACTTCCTGTCCCTGACCACAACAACTGCTTAGAACTTTCTATCACTGACAACAATTGATAACATTTTTCCGTCTCTGACAACAATTGCCTACAACATTCTATTTCTGACAACAATTGCTTACATCTTTCTGTCTCTGTCAACAACATCTGTTTACAACTTTCTATTTCTGACAAGAACTGCTTACAACTTTCCATTTATGACAACAGTTTCTTACAACTTTCTGTTTGTCTCAACACCTGCTGACAACTTTCTTCCTTTGATAACAACTGTTTACAACTTTCTATCTCTGACAAAAATTGCTTATAATTGGCTGTCTCTGACAACAAATTCCTTACAACTTTCTATCTCTATGTCAAGAACTGTTCACAAGTTTCTATTTCAGGTAACAACTGCTTACAACTTTCTATCTCTGAAAACAACTACTTACAACTTAATACTTTTTACAACAACTGCTTACAAATTTATATCCCTATTAACAAGTGAAAACATCTTTCTGTCACTGACAGCAATTTATTACATCTCTCTGTCTCTGTCTACAACAATTGCTTACAACTTTCTATCTCTCATAGCAACTGTTCACAACTTTCTATCTCTACCAACAATTGATAACAACTTTCTGTCTCTCAACACAATTGGTTACAACTTTCTATCTCTGACAACAATTGGTTACAACTTTCTATCTCTGACAACAACTACTTACAACTTTCTATCTCTGACAACAACTACTTACAACTTTCTATCTCTGACAACAATTGGTTACAACTTTCTATCTCTGACAACAATTGGTTACAACTTTCTATCTCTGACAACAATTGGTTACAACTTTCTATCACTGACAACAATTGCTTACATCTTTCTATCTCCGACAACAATTACTTACAACTTTCTATCTCTGACAACAATTGCTTACAACTTTCTATCTCTGACAACAATTGCTTACAACTTTCTATCTCTGACAACAATTGCTTACAACTTTCTATCTCTGACAACAATTGGTTACAACTTTCTATCTCTGACAACAATTGGTTACAACTTTCTATCTATGACAACAATTGCTTACATCTTTCTATCTCTGACAACAATTGCTTACATCTTTCCATCTCTGACAACAATTGCTTACATCTTTCTATCTCTGATAACAATTGCTTACAACTTTCTTTTTCTGACAACAATTGCTTACATCTTTCTTTCTCCGACAACAATTACTTACAACTTTCTATCTCTGACAACAATTGCTTACAACTTTCTATCTCTGACAACAATTTCTTACAACTTTCTATCTCTGACAACAATTACTTACAACTTTCTATCTCTGACAACAATTACTTACAACTTTCTATCTCTGGCAACAACAGCTTACATCTTTCTATCTCTGACAACAATTGTTTACATCTTTCTATCTCTGACAACGATTACTTACAACTTTCTATCTCTGACAACAATTTGATAACATCTTTCTGTCTCTGACAAAATTTGCTTATAGCTTTCTATCTATGTCAAGAACTGTTCACAAGTTTCTATTTCAGACAACAACTGCTTACAACTTTCTATCTCTGACAACAATTGCTTACAACTTTTTATCTCTAAAAACAATTGCTTACAACTTTCTATCTCTGACAACAATTGGTTACAACTTTCTATCTCTGACAACAATTGCTTACAACTTTCTATCTCTGACAACAATTGCTTACATCTTTCTATCTCTGACAACAATTGCTTACATCTTTCTATCTCTGACAACAATTGCTTACATCTTTCTATCTCTGACAACAACTACTTACAACTTTCTATCTCTGACAACAATTGGTTACAACTTTCTATCTCTGACAACAATTGGTTACAACTTTCTATCTCTGACAACAATTGGTTACAACTTTCTATCTCTGACAACAATTGGTTACAACTTTCTATCTCTGACAACAATTGCTTACATCTTTCTATCTCTGACAACAATTGCTTACATCTTTCTATCTCTGACAACAACTGCTTACAACTTTCTATCTCTGACAACAACTGCTTACAACTTTCTATCTCTGACAACAACTGCTTACAACTTTCTACCTCTGACAACAATTGGTTACAACTTTCTATCTCTGACAACAATTAGTTACAACTTTCTATCTCTGACAACAATTTGATAACATCTTTCTGTCTCTGACAAAATTTGCTTATAGCTTTCTATCTATGTCAAGAACTGTTCACAAGTTTCTATTTCAGACAACAACTGCTTACAACTTTCTATCTCTGACAACAATTGCTTACAACTTTTATCTCTAAAAACAATTGCTTACAACTTTCTATCTCTGACAACAATTGGTTACAACTTTCTATCTCTGACAACAATTTCTTACAACTTTTTATCTCTAACATCAATTGAAAATATCTTCCTGTCCCTGACCACAACAACTGCTTACAACTTTCTATCTCTGACAACAATTGGTTACAACTTTCTATCTCTGACAACAATTCCTTACAACTTTTTATCTCTAACATCAATTGAAAATAACTTCCTGTCCCTGACCACAACAACTGCTTACAACTTTCTATCTCTGACAACAATTGGTTACAACTTTCTATCTCTGACAACAATTCCTTACAACTTTTATCTCTAACATCAATTGAAAATAACTTCCTGTCCCTGACCACAACAACTGCTTAGAACTTTCTATCACTGACAACAATTGGTTACAACTTTCTATCTCTGACAACAATTGGTTACAACTTTCTATCTCTGACAACAATTGCTTACAACTTTCTATCTCTGACAAAAATTCCTTACAACTTTTTATCTCTGACAACAATTGGTTACAACTTTCTATCTCTGACAACAATTCCTTACAACTTTTTATCTCTAACATCAATTGAAAATAACTTCCTGTCCCTGACCACAACAACTGCTTAGAACTTTCTATCACTGACAACAATTGATAACATTTTTCCGTCTCTGACAACAATTGCCTACAACATTCTATTTCTGACAACAATTGCTTACATCTTTCTGTCTCTGTCAACAACATCTGTTTACAACTTTCTATTTCTGACAAGAAACTGCTTACAACTTTCCATTTATGACAACAGTTTCTTACAACTTTCTGTTTCTTTCAACACCTGCTGACAACTTTCTTCCTTTGATAACAACTGTTTACAACTTTCTATCTCTGACAACAATTGCTTATAATTGGCTGTCTCTGACAACAAATTCCTTACAACTTTCTATCTCTATGTCAAGAACTGTTCACAAGTTTCTATTTCAGGTAACAACTGCTTACAACTTTCTATCTCTGAAAACAACTACTCACAACTTAATACTTTTTACAACAACTGCTTACAACTTGATATCCCTATTAACAAGTGAAAACATCTCTCTGTCACTGACAGCAATTTATTACATCTCTCTGTCTCTGTCTACAACAATTGCTTACAACTTTCTATCTCTCATAGCAACTGTTCACAACTTTCTATCTCTACCAACAATTGATAACAACTTTCTGTCTCTCAACACAATTGGTTACAACTTTCTATCTCTGACAACAATTGGTTACAACTTTCTATCTCTGACAACAACTACTTACAACTTTCTATCTCTGACAACAATTGGTTACAACTTTCTATCTCTGACAACAATTGGTTACACCTTCCATCTCTGACAACAATTCTTACATCTTTCTATCTCTGATAACAATTGCTTACAACTTTCTATTTCTGACAACAATTGCTTACATCTTTCTATCTCCGACAACAATTACTTACAACTTTCTATCTCTGACAACAATTGCTTACAACTTTCTATCTCTGACAACAATTTCTTACAACTTTCTATCTCTGACAACAATTACTTACATCTTTCTATCTCTGACAACAATTACTTACAACTTTCTATCTCTGGCAACAACTGCTTACATCTTTCTATCTCTGACAACAATTGTTTACATCTTTCTATCTCTGACAACAATTACTTACAACTTTCTATCTCTGACAACAATTGCTTACAACTTTCTATCTCTGTCAACAATTGCTTACATCTTTCTATCTCTGACAACAATTGCTTACATCTTTCTATCTCTGACAACAATTACTTACAACTTTCTATCTCTGTCAACAATTACTTACAACTTTCTATCTCTGTCAACAATTGCTTACAACTTTCTATCTCTGACAACAATTGCTTACAACTTTCTATCTCTGATAACAATTGCTTACAACTTTCTATTTCTGACAACAATTGCTTACATCTTTCTATCTCTTACAACAATTGCTTACATCTTTCTATTTCCGACAACAATTACTTACAACTTTCTATCTCTGACAACAATTGCTTACAACTTTCTATCTCTGACAACAAATTCTTACAACTTTCTATCTCTGACAACAATTACTTACAACTTTCTATCTCTGACAACAATTACTTACAACTTTCTATCTCTGGCAACAACTGCTTACATCTTTCTATCTCTGACAACAATTGTTTACATCTTTCTATCTCTGACAACAATTGCTTACATCTTTCTTTCTCTGACAACAATTGCTTACATCTTTCTATCTCTGACAACAATTACTTACAACTTTCTATCTCTGACAACAATTGGTTACAACTTTCTATCTCTGACAACAACTACTTACAACTTTCTATCTCTGACAACAACTACTTACAACTTTCTATCTCTGACAACAATTGTTACAACTTTCTATCTCTGACAACAATTGGTTACAACTTTCTATCTCTGACAACAATTGGTTACAACTTTCTATCTCTGACAACAATTGCTTACATCTTTCTATCTCCGACAACAATTACTTACAACTTTCTATCTCTGACAACAATTGCTTACAACTTTCTATCTCTGACAACAATTGCTTACAACTTTCTATCTCTGACAACAATTCCTTACAACTTTTTATCTCTGACAACAATTGGTTACAACTTTCTATCTCTGACAACAATTCCTTACAACTTTTTATCTCTAACATCAATTGAAAAACTTCCTGTCCCTGACCACAACAACTGCTTACAACTTTCTATCTCTGACAACAATTGCTTACAACTTTCTATCTCTGATAACAATTGCTTACAACTTTCTTTTTCTGACAACAATTGTTTACATCTTTCTATCTCTGACAACAATTGCTTACAACTTTCTATCTCCGACAACAATTACTTACAACTTTCTATCTCTGACAACAATTGCTTACAACTTTTTATCTCTAACATCAATTGAAAATAACTTCCTGTCCCTGACCACAACACTGCTTAGAACTTTCTATCACTGACAACAATTGATAACATTTTTCCGTCTCTGACAACAATTGCCTACAACATTCTATTTCTGACAACAATTGCTTACATCTTTCTGTCTCTGTCAACAACATCTGTTTACAACTTTCTATTTCTGACAAGAACTGCTTACAACTTTCCATTTATGACAACAGTTTCTTACAACTTTCTGTTTGTCTCAACACCTGCTGACAACTTTCTTCCTTTGATAACAACTGTTTACAACTTTCTATCTCTGACAAAAATTGCTTATAATTGGCTGTCTCTGACAACAAATTCCTTACAACTTTCTATCTCTATGTCAAGAACTGTTCACAAGTTTCTATTTCAGGTAACAACTGCTTACAACTTTCTATCTCTGAAAACAACTACTTACAACTTAATACTTTTTACAACAACTGCTTACAAATTTATATCCCTATTAACAAGTGAAAACATCTTTCTGTCACTGACAGCATTTATTACATCTCTCTGTCTCTGTCTACAACAATTGCTTACAACTTTCTATCTCTCATAGCAACTGTTCACAACTTTCTATCTCTACCAACAATTGATAACAACTTTCTGTCTCTCAACACAATTGGTTACAACTTTCTATCTCTGACAACAATTGGTTACAACTTTCTATCTCTGACAACAACTACTTACAACTTTCTATCTCTGACAACAATTGGTTACAACTTTCTATCTCTGACAACAATTGCTTACAACTTTCTATCTCTGACAACAATTGGTTACAACTTTCTATCTCTGACAACAATTGGTTACAACTTTCTATCACTGACAACAATTGCTTACATCTTTCTATCTCCGACAACAATTACTTACAACTTTCTATCTCTGACAACAATTGCTTACAACTTTCTATCTCTGACAACAATTGCTTACAACTTTCTATCTCTGACAACAATTGCTTACAACTTTCTATCTCTGACAACAATTGGTTACAACTTTCTATCTCTGACAACAATTGGTTACAACTTTCTATCTCTGACAACAATTGCTTACATCTTTCTATCTCTGACAACAATTGCTTACATCTTTCCATCTCTGACAACAATTGCTTACATCTTTCTATCTCTGATAACAATTGCTTACAACTTTCTTTTTCTGACAACAATTGCTTACATCTTTCTTTCTCCGACAACAATTACTTACAACTTTCTATCTCTGACAACAATTGCTTACAACTTTCTATCTCTGACAACAATTTCTTACAACTTTCTATCTCTGACAACAATTACTTACAACTTTCTATCTCTGACAACAATTACTTACAACTTTCTATCTCTGGCAACAACAGCTTACATCTTTCTATCTCTGACAACAATTGTTTACATCTTTCTATCTCTGACAACGATTACTTACAACTTTCTATCTCTGACAACAATTGATAACATCTTTCTGTCTCTGACAAAATTTGCTTATAGCTTTCTATCTATGTCAAGAACTGTTCACAAGTTTCTATTTCAGACAACAACTGCTTACAACTTTCTATCTCTGACAACAATTGCTTACAACTTTTTATCTCTAAAAACAATTGCTTACAACTTTCTATCTCTGACAACAATTGGTTACAACTTTCTATCTCTGACAACAATTGCTTACAACTTTCTATCTCTGACAACAATTGCTTACATCTTTCTATCTCTGACAACAATTGCTTACAACTTTCTATCTCTGACAACAATTGCTTACATCTTTCTATCTCTGACAACAACTACTTACAACTTTCTATCTCTGACAACAATTGGTTACAACTTTCTATCTCTGACAACAATTGGTTACAACTTTCTATCTCTGACAACAATTGGTTACAACTTTCTATCTCTGACAACAATTGGTTACAACTTTCTATCTCTGACAACAATTGCTTACATCTTTCTATCTCTGACAACAATTGCTTACATCTTTCTATCTCTGACAACAACTGCTTACAACTTTCTATCTCTGACAACAACTGCTTACAACTTTCTATCTCTGACAACAACTGCTTACAACTTTCTACCTCTGACAACAATTGGTTACAACTTTCTATCTCTGACAACAATTGGTTACAACTTTCTATCTCTGACAACAATTTGATAACATCTTTCTGTCTCTGACAAAATTTGCTTATAGCTTTCTATCTATGTCAAGAACTGTTCACAAGTTTCTATTTCAGACAACAACTGCTTACAACTTTCTATCTCTGACAACAATTGCTTACAACTTTTTATCTCTAAAAACAATTGCTTACAACTTTCTATCTCTGACAACAATTGGTTACAACTTTCTATCTCTGACAACAATTTCTTACAACTTTTTATCTCTAACATCAATTGAAAATATCTTCCTGTCCCTGACCACAACAACTGCTTACAACTTTCTATCTCTGACAACAATTGGTTACAACTTTCTATCTCTGACAACAATTCCTTACAACTTTTTATCTCTAACATCAATTGAAAATAACTTCCTGTCCCTGACCACAACAACTGCTTAGAACTTTCTATCACTGACAACAATTGGTTACAACTTTCTATCTCTGACAACAATTGGTTACAACTTTCTATCTCTGACAACAATTGCTTACAACTTTCTATCTCTGACAAAAATTCCTTACAACTTTTTATCTCTGACAACAATTGGTTACAACTTTCTATCTCTGACAACAATTCCTTACAACTTTTTATCTCTAACATCAATTGAAAATAACTTCCTGTCCCTGACCACAACAACTGCTTAGAACTTTCTATCATTGACAACAATTGCTTACAACTTTCTATCTCTGACAACAATTGCTTACAACTTTCTATCTCTGACAACAATTGCTTACAACTTTTATCTCTAACATCAATTGAAAATAACTTCCTGTCCTGACCACAACAACTGCTTAGAACTTTCTATCACTGACAACAATTGATAACATTTTTCCGTCTCTGACAACAATTGCCTACAACATTCTATTTCTGACAACAATTGCTTACATCTTTCTGTCTCTGTCAACAACATCTGTTTACAACTTTCTATTTCTGACAAGAACTGCTTACAACTTTCCATTTATGACAACAGTTTCTTACAACTTTCTGTTTCTTTCAACACCTGCTGACAACTTTCTTCCTTTGATAACAACTGTTTACAACTTTCTATCTCTGACAACAATTGCTTATAATTGGCTGTCTCTGACAACAAATTCCTTACAACTTTCTATCTCTATGTCAAGAACTGTTCACAAGTTTCTATTTCAGGTAACAACTGCTTACAACTTTCTATCTCTGAAAACAACTACTCACAACTTAATACTTTTTACAACAACTGCTTACAACTTGATATCCCTATTAACAAGTGAAAACATCTCTCTGTCACTGACAGCAATTTATTACATCTCTCTGTCTCTGTCTACAACAATTGCTTACAACTTTCTATCTCTCATAGCAACTGTTCACAACTTTCTATCTCTACCAACAATTGATAACAACTTTCTGTCTCTCAACACAATTGGTTACAACTTTCTATCTCTGACAACAATTGGTTACAACTTTCTATCTCTGACAACAACTACTTACAACTTTCTATCTCTGACAACAATTGGTTACAACTTTCTATCTCTGACAACAATTGGTTACACCTTTCCATCTCTGACAACAATTTCTTACATCTTTCTATCTCTGATAACAATTGCTTACAACTTTCTATTTCTGACAACAATTGCTTACATCTTTCTATCTCCGACAACAATTACTTACAACTTTCTATCTCTGACAACAATTGCTTACAACTTTCTATCTCTGACAACAATTTCTTACAACTTTCTATCTCTGACAACAATTACTTACATCTTTCTATCTCTGACAACAATTACTTACAACTTTCTATCTCTGGCAACAACTGCTTACATCTTTCTATCTCTGACAACAATTGTTTACATCTTTCTATCTCTGACAACAATTACTTACAACTTTCTATCTCTGACAACAATTGCTTACAACTTTCTATCTCTGTCAACAATTGCTTACATCTTTCTATCTCTGACAACAATTGCTTACATCTTTCTATCTCTGACAACAATTACTTACAACTTTCTATCTCTGTCAACAATTACTTACAACTTTCTATCTCTGTCAACAATGCTTACAACTTTCTATCTCTGACAACAATTGCTTACAACTTTCTATCTCTGATAACAATTGCTTACAACTTTCTATTTCTGACAACAATTGCTTACATCTTTCTATCTCTTACAACAATTGCTTACAACTTTCTATCTCTGACAACAATTGCTTACATCTTTCTATCTCCGACAACAATTACTTACAACTTTCTATCTCTGACAACAATTACTTACAACTTTCTATCTCTGACAACAATTACTTACAACTTTCTATCTGTGACAACAATTGGTTACAACTTTCTATCTGTGACAACAATTGCCTACATATATCTATTTTATCAATTTGTCCAGAGTTGCAACATGGTCCACCATTGTCACCAGTCCTATATAATGTGTACACAATAACAACCAGGAAGAAAACAGGGAAGAACTAGAACACTTGCTGAAGACATTCTATTACATCGACAAAGAAGAGGCAGACGGATAATTGCTTCTCGACGGCAAGTGAATTCCATAGCATCTTAGCATCTATTTCTGGTATGGAGTAGCAGATGCTTTTGTTAATCCTAATAAAGCTTCAGCTGCGTAATTTTCTACCTTAAACATCATATTGTTAATAAGGAAACACAGGTGGTACGAATAGAACCTGACGATTTGATGGGGGACTAGTTGATGACATACCTAGGAGTTAAGTTTAATTGCAGTCTGTATTTAGGAACTATGTCGACCATGTGATAACAAAAGCCCACAAAGGACTGGCCCCATGAAGATCATGGTAGCTGCCAATTTTGAGCAGAATTTTTCTGTACCAGGACTGGTCCTCGCGCCAATTGAATATGCCCTAGCAATCATCACTGTTAGTACAAGGCATACCAATAGGCTAGAGAAAAGTACACAATGAAATGATGTGCATTATCTTGGAATGCACGAGAGACAGTGTAGAAATAAGGCATTTTGTTTTCATTTTTTAACCATGAATGAAAGGATCAAGATCTGGATGGCGAGAACTTAGCTGAAGATAAGTGCTGATAAAGCGCATCCATTACACAAATAGCTCAGGTAGGAAAGGTGACAGGCAGTGGCAAATCATGGGTGGGTCGAGTAGAAGATGTCATCATACAGGTCTGTGTCTTACCAATATCAGCTCTCGCAGGGGAGGATACCAGTGCATACATTATTGAGGGCGCATTTTCATGTATTGTCGTACTCGACAGAAAATGCAGTGAACAGAATCTGGTCGTGGTCGGTGCGGACGTCAACGCCCTCATCTTGAACAACACCGACGAGAGTCATCCATACAGACGGATCCGCAATACGTCATCAAAGGTATATGGGCATTTGCGGCACGCTCGGCAGACAGAATAGTCAAAGAAGACAGTAATGTGTACGTTATGACAACCAGTGGCACGACAATGAAGGTAATGGATGTGATCAGGGCGTTCATCTGGTTGGGAACCAGTAGTGGGAAGTGACGTACACTCCAAGGTATGGTTATGGAGTGTACGTCACTTCCCACTACTGGCTCTTTGCTACCAGCTTTATCGCAGCTCTGCAAATATTTGCCTGTTCCCCATTCATCTGGTTTGAGTCACAAGACAACACTCACGCATTTATACTATGTGATTCGATGAGCATGATAGGAAAAGTGGAGTCAAGCTCTATATGCAGGCAGTGAGTCGAGTCATTACAGAAGTCTACGATACGTAGTGTCACCTTTGTATACGTCCCTGGACATGTGGGAATATCGCGAAATGAAAGAACTGACAAGTTAGTTAGCTGTGCTGTCGTCGAAGTCGGTCAACCAATGGCTCAGACGAACATGATTAATGCCCTCCGAGGTGCGGGGAGGGCGCAGCACTTTGACAACCATGAGTCGACATCACTCCTTATGGTGAAAGAGATGGGAGTTAAAATGGGTACAGTCAGATACGAGAGGCTTAGTTGGCACATATGAAGACATGTCAACCAATACAGAACTGGATTCGTCAGTCGCTAACGAACTCAATAAATAACTTAGGGTTATGGTTATGATTATGGAAGGCCCGTATCACTGCAAACGAATTAAAATCCATAATTGCTCAACCGCCTGTGCCAGTGGAATCATCCGAATTACTATCTCATCTCTCAAGCAAAGAAAGGTAGCTGTAATCTCCATCATAGCAGTCTCAGTATACACCAAAAGGCGAAACCGCAAAGAAAGTGAGCACAGCCATCTGTTTTCCATCATACAATATCATCAGTCATCGTAAACAATAGGACTATCGAAACACGATCAAAACAGATGAAACACACATCTCACAGTGTGCACAGAGCACTTAACTCAGTAGCTCTGCAACATGCCGGACTTGGAATATGAGGAAACTGCAACAAGGAACACTTTTCAGACATAGCCTTTAATTGTTCCTGCCGCCTATCCACCATATGAACCGTAATTTCACGTCGTGAAAATGATGATCGTCATATTTTTTTTTTATTGTATAGCGCTTGATGATGTAAGATATGGTTTTTGACTCCAATCCTAACATATGAAACACAGTTAGTCGTCGGATTATCCCGTCGCACATGGAACAACAGACAGTAAGATCTCCCTGCAATGTGAATTTGTGAAATTATAAACCAGTTCACATGTCCACCCTCGATCTCACAGTAGCCCTTTTGAATCTAGACAACATCCCTTCTGATTAACTTGAAACTTCGGGAGTCACCCCGGTGCTGCAAAGTCAATGACGAAACTCCATTTCGCCTTTCACTATTAGCTTACTGCCGTTTTAGGGGTATACATATCAGCCATTATGATGACGTAGCACACAACAATGTCTGCGCCCATAAAATCCCGATTACTCTAATAAGCAGCCAACAACGCACGAAAAGATGGTGCAAAATCTCTAAAGTGAAAACTTCGGTTTACTTGGCAGAGCAGAGCAGTCCATATTAATGAGTTGTAACATATAAATAATTGGCGTCAAACAATTCCAACGACGAATAACTAATCTTCCAAATAACTAACTTATTTTGAGGGAACAAAAATGGCTCCGTATGAAGAAACTAAACAACAGAATATGACCTACGTAGATATCAGCTTAAATTGAGAAGTAGAATAATGACCTCTGAGAGCAACAGAGTTTATGGTGACGGGAAATAGTCCAAAACAGATTCCCATTTATGAGAGTAATCTATGTAAGTAAGTGAGGCCCAATGAAGAAGAATAATGAAAAAAGAATTGTTTAGTTTCTTAGTTGTCTTTGCAAAGTTAGACTTATAATTAGTTTGTGAACACCGTTGTCCAGTCGATAATGTCATGCAGAAACACTGGTCAGGAAATCTGCAAAATTCTAGCATTAGTTGTAATCGGCCCTTTCTCAATCTCATCACATTAGCAGACAAATCACTTTGCAGAATCAGTAAACGGATGGAGACGAGTAACAAGTATTTCAAGAGAGATAGACAAACAGAGAGAGAGCTGTTTGCGTCTAGGGACTAGGCAGAATGATTATTTAAGAGCGGATGACGAATCCATTTGAAAGTGAACGTCATCAGCAAGTCGATGTGATTATACTGAAATTGCTCACATGAGGCAAAGGTAAAGCAGACTTTTAACGTGATATACTCGTATATTTATAACTACAAAACAAGCAGACAGTATGTGTTTATCGATAATGCGGTGCAGACATTTGTTGAATCAACAGCCTATGTAGAATTTATAATTAGTTATCACGGAAAGAAGCGAGCTCTAGTAAAATCTTTACTTAGTTATTTTTGAAGACGGATAGTGGAGCCGTGCTTGCATAGATAAAACATTATAACACAAAATCGTATTTTCTAGCCTTGGGAATTAATTCATTGATTGCCGTCTCCACATCGAATGTTGGTTACCATTGAGCCTCCCGCTGTCTCTTGCTTTGATGTGCAGATTGTCATAGGCTGACTTGTCCATCTTTTGATGTTACTCTTCCATGTTAGTCTTGGTCTGCCTCTACCTCTTTTACCTTGTATTTTTCCTTCCAATATTACTTTTAGTAGGCTGCTGTGTCTTTTATAACATGCCCCAAAAATGTCATTTGTATTGTTTGAATTGTGTTTAGCAGGTCACTTTTCATTCTTAGTTGTTTAAGACTTCATTTCTTTCCATCTAGTTCTTCATATTCTTCTATAAATCCACATTTCAAAGGCTTCAATTTTCAGTTCCGTTTTCGTGTCTAATTCCCATGTTTCTGCACCATACAGGAATGTTGAGAAGATAACATTTTGCGATTTTTAGTTTTAGCCCTGGTGTTATTTGTTTTGATGTTAGTATATTTTTCATGGCATTAAAATTACTTTTTGCCATTCCTATTCTTTTGTTTATTTCAGTTTTGCATTTTCCATCACTGGTTATAGTATGTCCAAGTTAGTTGTAGTTCTGAACTGTCTTCAGGTCTATTCCTTCAACTTTGATATCCAGTTGTAATTTTTGAGTGTTATCTTTAATTATGATCATAATTTTCGTCTAGATTTAGTCCTTGGGAGTAATAGAAACCAAAACAAGCAAAAGTTTCCATTCAAAATAAAATTTATTCAAAAGAACAATCAAGAGACAACATAAAACACAACAAACTACACATTTAAATAAAATTATTCAAATGAAAGTCTCCAAGAAATGCATCTATAACTTCACTATCAAGCTTTATACCTGGGCAACATACCCAAATCATGAAAAAAAAAGACTAAATATCTTCCACGTCCGATATCTCCGCAGTATAATGCACATCAGATGGCAGGACAAATTAACCAATTTAACAGTCTTGCAATGTTCTAAGACCCCAACAATCATGTCAATATTCAGAAGCCGAAGTTTAAGATGGCTGGGGCACGTCCAACGAATGGAAGGAAACCGCATTCCTAAGGAAATGCCGTATGGTGATCTAATACTCGGAAAAAGACCTAAACTACGATATAGAGATATTTGTAAATCGTCTCTGAATGATCTCTCCATCTGTAAAAATGACTGGGAACATCTGGCAAGAGATCATACATCACGGAGAAGCTGTATAAAAAATGGCATAACATCATTTGAGGCTTTACTATGGCAAAACATGGAAGAGAAAAGACTCATTTTAAAAAATATGGAAAACCACGTGGATCAGTGGGCCTGGTTTGTTCATTATGTAGCCGAATGAGTTTGTCAAACATTGGTCGAATCAGCCACGAGAGAAGCTGTTCGACAAAAACAAAACCTCAACAAAATTACACAATAGCCCCCACTAAGCCGTCTGACAAGACGAAAAGGGCCATATGTAAACTTTATGGTATAAATCTTCACTGCAAACCTTTGTAGAGGCCCATTACTTCACTACCAGCTACCATGAAGGTTCATGAAATATTATGAAATAGTTAAAAGAAGTCAACCATCAGGGCAATAAAATACTGGTCATTATGGACGCTGTTATTGAAGTGATAGACTTCCACGGAAGTTAAAGTGAAATGATAGATCTCAATGATGTTTGGTAGTGCGGTGATGTACTTTCACGATGGTCAGTAATACGGCCATATGTCCATGATTGTTATTAGTGAAGTGATAGATGCATGAAATGTGAAAGTAAAGTGCTATGTCTCATGAAGGGTAGTAACAGAATGTACCACCAAGAAGGTGATATTAAATGTTATACTTCACTAAGGGTTATGATTAGCAAAAAAAAAAAGTCTCGATTAACAACAAACTTGATAACTTCTGTCTGTAATGACAAAACAAGGCAACGATAATATATAAGATATAAAGCGCTGAGCTCGAACTTATGGCAACACCGATGAGACGATAAGGACGAGTTGGTAGCACCAAAGTGTGGCAGAAATATGTTAGTAGCCTCTGACATACAGAATAAGATCAAACTTAACTCCGAGGTATGTCATCAACTTGTCCCTGGTCACCTGTGTTTTCAGGACCACGTCGACCATGTAATAACAAAATCCCGCAAAGGATTAGCCGCCTTGAAGGTCATGGCAGCTGCCAACATCGAGCAGAGGCTACTTACTCTTCTGTTCCAGGGATTAGTCCTCGCACCAATCGAGTATGCCCTGGCAATTCTTACTGTCAGTACGACTCAAATTGATAGACTGGAGAAAATACAGAATGAAGCCATGCGCATTATCCTGGGATGTACGAGGGACACTCCCTGTGTAGCAATGAGGTATCTTCTTGACTTTCCAACCATGGATGACAGAATCAAGGTCTGGAGAGCACTAGCATACCTGAAGATTAGTACAGATACAGAGCATCCATTGCACCACGTGCTCAACACAGAGAAAGGTGCCAAGCTAAAAAGAGGCAAATCATGGGTGGGTCGAGCAGAAGATGTCATCAAACAGGTCTGTGGACTTACCAATATCAGCGTTGGTGAGGAGTGGATACCGGTGCCTACGTCATTCAAGGGGACTTTCTCGTGTATTGTCACACTCGACAGGAAAAGTAGGGAAATGAAACCGGTTGTGGTTAATGCTGAGGTCATCGGTCTCATCTGCGATATTGAGTTATTTCGAAACACCGATGAGAAAGATGCAGTCATCTATACAGACGGATCTGTAAGACGACACCAAAGAAGTGCATGGGCATTTACAGCACGCTCGGCAGGCAGAATATTCAAGGAAGACAGTGGTGCATACGTCATGACCACGAGTAGCATGACAATGGAGGCGATGGCAGTGACCAAGGCATTCAAATGGTTAGAGCCACGAGACTACACCCACGCATGTATACTGAGTGATTCGATGAGCATGATAAAAAAGTGGAGGTGGGCTCTGTACGCATGCAATGGGTAGAGTCGTTGCAGAAATCCAAAATACGTAAGGCCACCTTTGTCGATGTACCTGGACATGCGGGAGTACGGGGAAATGAGAGAGCGGACAGGTTGGCTAGCTGCGCTGTCGTTGAGGACGGGCAACCAATGGATCGGGCAGACATCATCAATGCCCTCCGAGATGTTGAGAAGAACACAGGACTTCGACCGACAAACACAGATCAACGTCACTTCTTCGGATGATGGAAATGGGAGTTAAGATGGGCACAGCCAGAAATGAGAAACTTAGTGACCGTGTAAGAAGACTTATCAACCAAAATAGAACTGGAGTCGTCAGTCGCTTGACACTGCGGGAATTGCTGAGGAGGGTATCTGAGCAACTATGGACATGTTCGGAGTGCAATGATGATGACCCGCAAATAACTCAATAACTCAATAACTCAATACAGAATAAGATTGACGTCTGTGTCACCAAATCCATTAAGCTTTCTGCTAGAATCATGCAAGAATCACCAACTTTCCACTAGAATTACGTATGTATTACCGATTTATCACTAGAATCACAAATCTAATATCTTCTGCATCGCTAAAATAGATTCATGTCTGTATCACCAACTTCTAACTATAATCACGTTTGTATCACGCATTTGTTTACTAAAAAGAATTATCACCTTTATTTTAATAAGTCTTGTGTCACCTAATTTTCTAATAGAGTGACGTTGTCTCGTCTACATTTCTTATAAAAATACTTTGTGTAACTTTCAATTCTAATAAAGCATGATGTATCGCAAACATCTGTAATAGAATAATATTGCACAGCTGTGCTATAATCCCTGACTCATCTTTTAGAATCACGTTTGCAGCATCTATTTTTTTTCCAAAAGTCACTTCTGTAAATTCTACTCTTAAACGTAGTCATGAACATACTAGATCTATACAATCACGTATGTAACACTGACTCCTCTACCATAGTCAAGCCTCTGAAACCAACTCCTCTACTATACCCAAGCCTCTGACACGAACTCCTCTACTATAGCCAGGTCTCTGACACCAACTCATCTACTATAGCAGAGCCTGTAATATCAAATGCTCTAATATAGCCAAACCTCTAACACCAACTTCTCTACTATAGCTAGGTCTATAACACTAGCTCCTCTACTATGGCATAGCCTCTGACACGAACTCCTCTACTATAGCCAGGTCTCAGACACCAACTCCTCTACTATAGCCAGGTCTCTGACACCAACTCCTCTACTATAGCCAAGCCTCTGACACTATTTTCTCTACTATAGCCAAGCCTCTGACACCATTCTCTCTACTATAGCCAAGCCTCTGACATCAACTCCTCTACTATAGCCAAGCCTCTGACATCAACTCCTCTACTATATAGCCAGGTCTCTGACACCATTCCCTCTACTATAGCCAAGCTTCTAACATCAACTCCTCTGCTATAACCAAGCCTCTGACATCAACTCCTCTACTATATAGCCAGGTCTCTGACACCATTCCCTCTACTATAGCCAAGCTTCTAACATCAACTCCTCTGCTATAACCAAGCCTCTGACATCAACTCCTCTACTATATAGCCAGGTCTCTGACACCAACTCCTCTACTATAGCCAGGTCTCTGACACCAACTCCTCTACTATAGCCAGGTTTCAGACACCAACTCCTCTACTATAGCCAGGTCTCTGACACCAACTCCTCTACTATAGCCAGGTCTCTGACACCAACTCTTCTACTATAGCCAAGCCTCTGACATCAACTCCTCTACTATAGCCAAGCCTCTGACATCAACTCCTTTACTATATAGCCAGGTCTCTGACACCAACTCCTCTACTATAGCCAGGTCTCTGACATCAACTCCTCTACTATAGCCAAGCCTCTGACATCAACTCCTCTACTATAGCCAAGCCTCTGACATCAACTCCTCTACTATAGCCAAGCCTCTGACATCAACTCCTCTACTATAGCCAAGCCTCTGACATCAACTCCTTTACTATATAACCAGGTCTCTGACACCGTCTCCTCTAAAATATCCAGGCCTCTGACATAGACTCCTCTATACAGTCACGTCAGTTACAATGATTCCTCTACAATAGCCAGGTCTCTGACACAAGGCTCCTCTATACAGTCACGTCAGTTACAATGATTCCTCTACAATAGCCAGGTCTCTGACACAAGATTCCTCTATACAGTCACGTCAGTTACAATGATTCCTCTACAATAGCCAGGTCTCTGACACAAGGCTCCTCTATACAGTCACGTCAGTTACAATGATCCCTCTACAATAGCCAGGTCTCTGACACAAGGCTCCTCGATACAGTCACGTCAGTTACAATGATTCCTCTACAATAGCCAGGTCTCTGACACAAGGCTCCTCTATACAGTCACGTCAGTTACAATGATTCCTCTACAATAGCCAGGTCTCTGACACAAGGCTCCTCTATACAGTCACGTCAGTTACAATGATCCCTCTACAATAGCCAGGTCTCTGACACAAGGCTCTTCTATACAGTCACGTCAGTTACAATGATTCCTCTACAATAGCCAGGTCTCTGACACAAGGCTCCTCTATACAGTCTTACTTATAACACTGACTTCTCACAGGCACACTCGAACTGAGAATTAACAATTGTATGGACGGACTGCTTCTTGTGGTCGATAAGACCAGTCAGCGAAGGCTGTCGCTGGTTCTCTGACACCCGGGGAAACAAATATTGATCTTTCTACACAGACTGGAATTCCCACACATGAATCCTGTCACAGTTATCTTCGAATTGATTCTAAAACCGCGTGAGACTGAAGGAAAACAGGCAGACGGACGGTTTAGGAATTTAGACAAATGAAACTTACTTTTGAGAAATGAAGAGTAAATGTTTTGCTTTTTGTAAAAGTAAACAAGAGGTTGGAGGAGAAAGAAAGAAAGAAAGAAAGAAAGAAAGAAAGAAAGTACAGTTTGCTCTTGTTATCCGTTGACTGCACAAAATTCTGATTTATCCACTTAAATGCCGTGTGCAACTCGAACCAAGTCTGACCATAGGCTATTCGTAGACCATGGCCTGACCAACAGATACATTTATTTTAATTTTTCCATGATAAACAATTGTGCCATTAATGATTAAACCGTCAGTAAAAGATATATCAATATATATTTCCTGACAGTCGTTAACTACAAAATAGAAGCTCCTCCAGGTCTTGCTCAAATGTACCCAATACGAGTTTTCTGTAAAGTTAACAAATTATTTCCAGCGATTTACACTAACTCGATAAGTAAAATCCAACGCCTAATCATGTCAGAGACGGGCAATGAAAAAGAGATCTCGTGAGTAGTGTTGGTGGCTGTTTATCCTATCTAAAAGTGCACGTGCATGCACCGAAATTGCACCAAAGACAATAGATTTTGCACCGATACCGCACGAAACTGGCACCAAACCCGTGCAAAAGTCCGATAATCGGCTTATTATCTCGGTGGTCGTGGCGGTAATCGGCTTATCTCGTGGTGTGCGTTGGTGCGTGACGGCTTATCTCGGTGGTCGTGGTGTGCGTTGGTGCGTGACGGCTTATCTCGTGGTGCGTGATCGGCTCGCCGGTTATCTCGGGCGACAGCGGTTCTAAAAGGGGTCGTCTCTCGCGGGCAACAGTGGTTCTAAAAGGGGTCTTCGCAGGGGGGTAGCTCGCGAGCGGGGACAACAGCGGACTTGGGGCGATGTGCCTTGAATCGTCGTGTGTTATCGCTACCAACATCATGTGCCACCCTCAACAGCATCATCAACCCTTCATGTCCTATCATCATCATCATCATCATCACCAAGCCACACAAATTGACACATCATCATCATGTGCACCCTCAACACCATCATCAACCCTTCCTATCATCATCATGTGCCACCCTCAACACCATCATCATCCCTTCTTGTCCTATCATCATCATGTGCCACCCTCAACACCATCATCATCCCTTCCTATCATCATCATGTGCCACCCTCAACACCATCATCATCCCTTCATGTCCTATTATCATCATCATCACCAAGCCACACCCTCAACACAATCATCATCATCATGTGCCACCCTCAACAGCATCATCACCCCTTCATGCCCTATCATCATCATCATGTGCCACCCTCAACACCATCATCATCCCTTCATGTCCTATCATCAAGCCACACAAAGTATCAACCAGCGAAATTATCTCTCTCTCTCTCTCTCTCTCTCTCTCTCTCCGTCTCTCTCTCTCTCTCTCACATTCATGGTAAACCAAAACAAAATTCGTTCTATATTTCACAACTTTATTAATAAAACAAATATAGAACACATATTTGAATATATATATATATATATATATATATATATATATATATATATATATTACTGTCCGGTTGTTGATAATTATAAGCGTCTGGGTTTCCTCCCTCCTGTTTTGATGATAGTGTTTGTTAAATGTCTATCAAACACGGGTGCATAGGAAGTTTCATTAGCCTTCAAAACACAACCGCCCTCCATTTTGACAAAACCTTGATCAAAGCTGGAATAGGTAATTGGTGACTCTGCTGAAACACCCGCGGCATTCATATTGGCTGCTGGATCTGTCGTCTGATTAACAAGAGCGAGGTTCCCTTGATTAACAAAGGGGGGCGTGTAGTCGATGAGATTCGGGTTAACAAGAGATGGTATGTAGTTTTGGTGGTTAACGACAGGCGGCGTGTAGTTGATCTGATTAACGATAGGTGGCGTGTAGTTTATCTGGTTAACGAGAGGTGGCGTGTAGCTGATCTGGTTAACAACAGGCGGTGTGTAGTTGAGGTTAGCATAAGCGGTTAAAATTTCCTCTTGCATCTCAACTAACGTGATAAAATCCTCTCTCGATAGTGTTATCCCAGTTCTGGTTGGAAACTTAAAAAAAACTATCACCGCTATATGTCCTTATATTTATCAATGGTCTGTTACGAAAAACACAAACCGAGACTGCCTTAACGCCATCTTTAGACAATGGAACTACAGTCTCATTTCCACGTGACATAAATATGCGCTGATCACTAACATCAAACGAAATTGGCGTATTCAAGCTACACGACTCTACATTCAAAGAAAAACAAACACAAACCACCTGGCAACAGACGTTGGTTATGTGTGTGCGTGTACACTGATCGACTGGGGGGTTTTTATACCCGTTACGTTTATCGGGTCGAGGACCGTCTATTTATAGTAGCTAACGCAATACGTTATCAGGCGTGGTAATCAGTCGTGTTGCGACATGTTCAGTGACCTCTGGAACTGACCCAATAGGGTGATGCGGCCTGAGACTAGGAAACTCCTTCCCCTATAGTGTTTATATTGGTTGTGGATTTTAAAAATAGGTGTTAGTTGAAGAGGGGGAAACCTCGCGCGCTGACCTAAAATCACTCGTTGTTATTTTTGTCGGGGGCGTAATCACTAAAGTTAGTAGCACTTGTGAGGATGGATCCCCGATGGAATCATCCCTTCACAGCTCTGATAGCCGGTCCTACCGGGTGTGGGAAAACGGTATTTGTGCAAAAGTTTATACAGAACCTTCACGAGCTAGCTGTCCCCGTACCGGAGGAAGTTATATGGTGTTATGCGGAATGGCAGCCGATATACGAGACTATGGGGTCAGTGAGATTTATCGAGGGTCTACCAGACGTCGATAAATTGGAAGGTGGCAAGAAGAGAAGACTGATCGTCATCGATGACTTGATGTCTGAGACGGACGAGCGGGTAACAAAATTATTTATAAAGGTAGTCATCACAGAGATATTAGTGTGATGTACATTGTTCAAAATCTATTCGGAAAAAATAAAGAACATCGAACCATAAGTCTCAATACGCACTATTTAGTCATTTTCAAGAACCCGAGAGACGGGAGTCAAATTATGAATCTGGGTAAACAAATGTACCCAGGTCAGGTGAGGTACCTCCAAGATAGTTTTAAGGACGCGACAGCGACTCCTCACGGTTATTTCCTGGTCGATCTTCGCCAGGACACACCTGATAATCTTAGGTTGAGAACAAAAATATTCCCGGGGGAGAGACAAATCGTCTACGTGCCAAAGTAGAGAATCATGTGGGATGAAGCACTTAGACGGTACGGTGAAATGTTGAAATGTATGTGCGCCGCCTCGCAGGGCGGTTTAAGAGTCATATTTAAAACAGCCTCTCCCAAACTCATTAACTTTTTGTGCGAGTGTTGTCATAACATATTAAAAGGTAATTTTAGACTCACTCAGCGACAGAAGTGCGAGCTACGTCGACACAAGAACAAGTTGAGACTTCTCACTAAAAAGAAACCGAATCTTAAGCGGCGGAGAGAGATTCTACAAACCGGTGGGTTCATAGGTGCTTTGCTCCGTCCTATATTAAGTATTCTCGGTGGAGTACTAGGTGCGTAACAATGGCCAAAAATATGATTTTGATGGATCCTCGATGGTCTTAAACAGACTACTAGCACGTATACCCCACCCGAGGCGATCGGTGACAACTTGAGAGATTTAGATAATAAAATGCAACGTATCATATTCCGCGATGATTTAGAACCCGCCGATAAGGCCAGAGTGTACCAACATGCCCTGCATCAATATTTAACTAGATTGGAGCAGTATAAACGACGCTCATTGGGCTCGGTCGATCTCATTCAACACAACACGGCAACAGAAAAAACACCTTCCCCACCACCATCAATCGAGGTATCACCAGAGCAGACCAAGACACCACCACCAGCGGAAACCCCAAAGGTAGGTAATGAAACCACTCCGCCCGTAACCACGTATAAACTGAGACCTAAAAAAGAAAGAGCGGAATCCCAACACCAAAATGGGAACGGTGGAGAAAATATTGAGACGTCATTACTTTGACCCTAGTCGAACAGGGGCGTGTAGTGGTGCAACGGCCCTGCTGCGTAACACTAAACTGGGACTCGCAAAGATCAAACAATGGTTGAGTCATCAGGATACCTATACCCTTCATAAACCAATTCGTCGCAGATTTGAAAGGCGTCCCATTATAACGAGTGGCCCCCTACAGCAATATCAGGCAGACCTAATCGATTTGAGACATTTGAAAAAACACAACGATGGATATTCCTATTTGGTTTCTTGCGTGGACGTTTTCAATAAATTCGCGTGGTCTGTACCGATACGAACCAAAACGGGGAAATCCTTAGTGGAAGCCGTCGGTAAGATATTTCTCGATGGGAAACCCGCGAGTTTTCAAACCGATAAGGGGTCAGAGTTTCTGAACAGAACATTTCATAAATTCCTCGCTGACAACAACGTTCACTTTTTCACTACGCAGAACGAAGATATTAAGGCCGCCGTGGTGGAACGCTTTAATAGGACTCTGAAACAACGGATGTGGCGATATTTCACGAAATCCAATAAGTTGTCTTATGTCCGAGTCCTACCCGCCCTACTTCGAAGTTATAACCATTCGTATCACAGAAGTATAAAAATGGCACCGGTCGACGTCAACGCAGACAATCAAGAACAGGTATGGAACACGTTGTATAATAGCAAACGCAACTTTAAATTTGAAAGACCCCTGTACAAGCCCGGTGATCGAGTTAGACTGGTCCTGGGCAGAGCCAATTTTAAAAAAGGTTATGCCCCGGCTTGGACGGAGGAACTGTTTTCCATCAGTCGAGTAAATGAAACAAACACCGTTACATATGTGTTGAAAGACGATAAGGGCGATGAGATAGAGGGGTCATTCTACACACCGGAAATTCAAAAGTTGGAGACAAGCACGAGTACAGAATCGAGAGTATCATAACCGAGCGTCGCACATCCTTTGGGCGAATGGAGTGTTTAGTCAAATGGTTTGGGTACGATTCCTCTTTTAACAGTTGGATACCGTCCAAGGACATTGTCAGATACAAAAAACTAGAGATGCGAGAAGAAGAAGAAGAAGAAGTGGAATCTTTTGGTGGAGAGCCCGATTTGCGAGCCGTAAACTCGGGAGTGAGGAGAGACGGCGAACCACGCTGTTGGGGGTCGATGTTTGGGAAACTATCCCCCTACTTAGAACTTGTCTTTATTTGTCAAGTGGTAGTTATATATACAGTTGTAGCGGTCTCGCTATTCAATCTGACCACCGAAAAGCCAGACGCGATGGAGGGAAAACTGTGGATAGCCCAACTGAGCAGCTGTTTGGGTTACATGCTACTGAATCCAAACTTGGAGAGGCGACGGTAAAACGAGTAAAAAAATGAGTTTTTATGTCACCCTGCCCAGCAATGCATCTATGGAACTTTTTAAGGATAATAACCCCGGCCACTTTTTTTTTAAACTCCCTCAGACCATTGACATTTCGACGCAGTATGAGATCGCACTGGTGGAGATACAGTTTCCGCTAAATTATTTCAATGTAATAGAGGGTGATGTCTGGATTCGGTACGAATCTCTCGATAACGACGATATTTGCGACGCTAGATTTTATTTCAACGTGACATTGGAGCCTGGGTTATACACGAAACCCGATGCGTTCATCGGAGCGTTGAATGCGTCGATCATAAAAGCGGAGGATGAGTCGTACAGGGGAGTGAAAGGGAAAAAAATGAGATTCATTTACGCAAAAGAGGTGAATAAAGCCATCTTGAAACTTTACGAAAAAGGAGTCAGTGTTACCATAAGCGACACTTTGAAAAACATGTTAGCCTTCCCCACGATCTCAATATCAGACACGGCTCCCGATATATTCAGCATGTGTGTAATGGACTTAAAGTGTTGCGAAGAATGTCTACGTCTACTGCGATCTCGTTTCCCCCAGACCGGTCGGGGATGTGATAGTGCCTCTCCTCAGGAGCGTGCCTGTTCTCAATAGAAATCACACCGCGGTGTTTCAGATCTACGATAAGCCTCACTACCTACCCCTGAGTAGATTTTCCTTCGATACCGTCGAGATCCTTTTAGCCAACGAACACGGAAAAATCATTCCATTCACCAGCGGAACGTCGGTGCTAACGGTACACTTTCGATTGAAGAAACATCTCGAGCTGGTATAATGGTGAGACACACCCCCCTTCGTCGAGATGATGAGTTATACGAAGACTTTTACTGTTGTCAGGCGGGTGATGGAATGCCCGTGTTTATAGGAGGTCGAAGTCAGAGCGGTCGAGGAATCGGTAGTTTCTTCGGTGGATACGGGAGGGCTATTTTACCCTGGTTAAAAACCGGCGGTAAGGCCTTGCTCAGAGAAGGTTTGGGGACCGGTCTGCAGGTCGCTCAGGACGCATTAGCCGGGAAAAATGTCGGTGAAGCTTTCAAAGAACGAGCTAAGGAGGCCGGTCAGCAGTTGATACACGGGGCCGTAGACCACCTTCGTGATAACAACCAATCAGGAAGTGGTTTACGACAAAGCAGAAAGCGAGTTATGAAGCTACCTCCACCAGGAGAACCCGTTACGAAGAGGATAAAACCGACAGCTAGACGGTTCCCCCTTCATTCGGTGCACAACAGCAGGAAGAAGACGAAGACGAAGGTGGCAAAGGATATTTTCGACTAATAATGTCCCTCATTCACCCCAAAGCGTGCGAATGTCTTCACTCTGGTTTGGATTTATTTAGCGTTCCACCCACACAGACATCTCTCGACTCTGGCCAGGTTATTGAAATTCGTCCGATCGCAGCTTTGTCGCATAGCGCACCGATAGAGTTTTTCATTTCTGGAAACAGCGAGGAGTATCTATATCTTTTCAACACGTTTTTACATCTGCGGGTCAAGATCACCCTCCCGAATGGTGATAGTGTACCACCCGATGCTGAGGTAGGACCAGTCAACAATTATCTTCACAGTCTATTTTCACAAGTCGACGTATCGCTAAACGACACGTTGGTTACACCGTCGGAGAATACCTATCCTTTTAGAGCAGTGGTTTGAGGCCACGCTAAATTACGGGGAGGATGCGAAAACGGGATACTTGACGGCCGCTCTGTTCTACAAAGACACAGCTGGCCACCATGACGATTTGAAAGAAAATGAGGGTTTTAAAACACGGCGCGATTTGACTTCGGGTAGTAAAGAGGTTGAAATGATGGGTCGTTTGCACTCTGATGTCTTTGTGAGGATCGTTACATGTTAAACAGAGTCGATGTAAAGATAAAACTCACGCCCTCGAAGGATGTGTTCAGCCTAGCGGCTCACGATAGCTCTGTGGGTTATAAGAGTGTTATCACCTACGCCGCGCTCGTGGTCAGGAAAGCTAAGCTAAACCCCGCGATTTCTCTGGCCCACGAAAAGGCTCTCTTAAGCGGGAATGCGCGGTACCCGATCAAGAGGGTTACCGTCAAGACATTTTCCATCGCTAGCGGGATGTTCTCCCACAGTCAAGACAATTTATTTTTGTCTCAAACACCGACCCGTATAGTGATAGGTCTGATTACGGCCAGTGCTTTTAATGGTGTTTATACACCTAACCCTTTCAATTTTCAACACTTTGGTCTGATTTATATGAACCTGACTGTCGACTGAAAGCCTCTAACTATGGTCTTTGAACGAAATCAATACGCGCGAGCTTTCATCGGCACAAATCTGGCCATGGGTCTGATTGGTAAAGACGCTGGGAATAACGGTGATTATAGAGAGTTCAAGGACGGATACTGTCTATTTGGTTTTGACCTCTCGTCCAGCCTACTGGACGGCTCCCATTTTGAGCTAGCCACAAGCGGACCCTTGTCGATAGAACTCAAGTTTGCCGCTCCCACAACTACTCCCCTACAATTTATCGTCTACGCCGAGTTTGACTCGGTGCTCGAGGTGTCCAAGACAAGGCAGATTCTAACAGACTTCGCCGTTTGAGAGAGAAAGAAGAAGAATATTAACACGAGGGAGATTTACAACCTTTTGATGTCGGATATTTTCGTTCGACGTTTTTCCCTTGTTATTGTAATTCCACGAAACCACTTACCGCCAAGCATCGACCCAACGGCGACCGCGGCCTTTGTCATAAACACCGACCCTGCCCACGAACCCGGTGAGCATTGGGTGGCCCTATTTTACAACGGTCTCGGCGAATGTGAGTATTTCGATTCCTACGGTTTGCCTCCCAGACACGTGGATATTTTAAACTTTTTAGAGCAAAACTCACACGTTCCATTCGTCTACAACCCGCGGGTGTTGCAAGATTTGTTTAGCAACACGTGCGGTCTATATTGTGTTTATTTTATACTTCTTAAGTGTCGTGACGCGAAACTTAACAGAATTCTCATGCCTTTTTCATCGAGACAGCACATAAACGACCGTATCATTTATCGTTTGCTCGCCCCGTGGATACTTCGGCTTCGAGGGGCCCGCGGATGCCCAAATTCAACAACCGGACAGTAATATATATATATATATATATATATATATATATATATATATATATATATATATATATATTTAAATATGTGTTGTATATTTGTTGTATTAATAAAGTTGTGAAATATAGAACGAATTTTTTTTTGGTTTACTATGAATGTGAGAGAGAGAGAGACAGAGGGAGAGAGAGAGAGCGAGAGAGAGAATTTCGCTGGTTGATACTTTGTGTGGCTTGATGATAGGACATGAAGGGATGATGATGGTGTTGAGGGTGGCACATGATGATGATGATAGGACATGAAGGGTTGATGATGCTGTTGAGGGTGGCACATGATGTTGGTAGCGATAACACACGACCATTCAAGGCACATCGCCCCAGGTCCGCTGTTGTCCCCGCCCGCGAGCTACCCCCCCCCAGACCCCTTTTAGAACCACTGTTGCCCGCGAGAGACGACCCCTTTTAGAACCGCTGTCGCCCGAGATAACCGGCGAGCCGATCACGCACCACGAGATAAGCCGTCACGCACCAACGCACACCACGACCACCGAGATAAGCCGTCACGCACCAACGCACACCACGAGATAAGCCGATTGCCGCCACGACCACCGAGATAATAAGCCGATTATCGGACTTTTGCACGGGTTTGGTGCCAGTTTCGTGCGGTATCGGTGCAAAATCTATTGTCTTTGGTGCAATTTCGGTGCATGCACGTGCACTTTTAGGGAAGGTAAACAGCCACCAACACTACTCTCGTGATAGAGCACGTGAAAAATCTTTGTCAGTTTGAAGCGGAAAAGGAGGTTGAATGTAGCTGGCAGGACAAAAAATAACAGGAAATGTTATCATTGTTGATATGCTTGATCCTCCTCTGCGTTTAGTTCCCAATAGTAGGTGTGGTTATAGTAGTTAGTCGAAGGTCTCGGTTATCACTGCAAACGAATTATAGCTTGTTTCATAAGTCGTGCCCAACTTTAAAAATCAATATCTTTTAAACCGCTTTTTGTGATTTTTTCAAAATTTGCATGTATAGATATAATGATTAGAACCCAACAGGGAATTAATTTCATTAAAAACAAACATTTGGTTATTATTATTGCTTATTTGATTTATATAAATTTATAACGACCCATTGATGTAGTCAAAACTTAGTGTTTACAGTATTTAAGTTAAAAATAGCGATTACAAATCCATACACACGTTTTTGCACGCTTCCCACGTGAGTTATCTGACACAATTAGACACTTGTAGTAAACACGAGACATTGTGTGTTCCATTTCCGTTAATTCAGCGGCGTAACGTGGAACAATAACATTTATCATGAGTCTTAAAATGAAATTCTGCAGTTTACAAAACATCGCAATAAAAATGTATGACTATTTTTACAAAGAGGCTAAACGATGAAGATTATTTCATTCTTTAGAAAACCATGAGAATAGGACAAGACACATTTTGGATTTATCTAAACGGTCATTTAATCGCTGGATTCAAGCACGTGACCGTCAATGTTCCAAATATACAAAATCACAAGGAAGAGCAAAAATGTTGGATAATTTCGACAGTGAACTTATTAGAAGTGAAATTCGCAAAATGTTGGGTATGAATGAAACTGTTACAATAAGAAAATTAAAAGTATCGCTGAAAAAGAACAACAGTATTGAAATATCAAAGTCTACATTATGGAGGAATGTGAGAGCTGCAGGCTTTACATTCAGAAAGTATTCCAATGGACGAAACATCATCTGTGAGAAGCCACATATAGTAGTCATGAGAAGCAAGTACTTACGTGAAGTAAAAGAGGTGCGCAAGCAAGGTTATGATATTGTGTACTTGGATGAAACATGGATCAATGCTCACCACACTATCCAAAGGGAATGGCAGTCATCAGATGGAAAGATTAAGAGATTAATACCTAGCAGCAAAGGACAGCGCTTGATAATTGCTCATGCAGGCAGTCGACAACATGGACTAATACAGAATGCAGAGCTCATTTTTCTTTCAAAATCCATAGACAATCGGGATTATCACTCTGAGATGAATGGTCACATATTTAGACATTGGATTGAAAATTATGTTCTCCCAGCACTAGATCGACCATCTTGCCTAATAATGGACAATGCAGCGTACCACAACATTGTTGCACTTTAAGATAAAGTCCCAACGTCATCCAGTACAAAAGATGCCATTAAGATATGGCTCACAAAGGAGCACATACAATTTAATAACATGTACTTAAAACCTGAATTACTATCTCTAGTAAAGCAAAAACAGAGGACAAAGATTTTTCAAATAGATAAGATTATCCAAGAGCACGGTCATATAAGTTTGAGGCTGTCACCTTACCATGCTCATTTAAATCCAATAGAACTAATCTGGGCAAAATTAAAAGGACAAGTGGCAGATGAAAACACAACATTAAAATATGCGATGTAAAGACTCTTGCTAATCTCGCTTTATTAAATATAGACAAAGATTATTGGGCTAAATGTGAAGACCACGTCTTAAAACAGGAAGAGGAAGATTGGAAAAATGATGGTTTGTGGAATGTTCAACCCCAAACAGTTATTAATCTTTTAGACTCGTCTGATTCAGAATGAAAGTATATAGCCCCTACAATGTTGGCCCCTATATTACCTTAAATTATTTCAACAAACGGTCCTTTTCAGGACCACACAACTATGAAAATTGGACATACAGGTATACCTTGATATTATTATCGTCCGTCCTCGAACTGAGCAGACAATAATTATCCTGGTGTTTTGTTTTATCCAGTTATTTCCCCATTACGGCCACGCCTTTACCTAGTGAAAATTAATCGTAGACCAGCAACTACGGTAATTTCTATTCTTTAGGGCTTCACAATTTACAATTTTGACAAACATCAAAGAAATATCGCCGCTTTAAGAAAACTGCAGCTGCAAGATATTTGTTAAATATACATTTAAAGGGTCTTTTGCATTCTAATAACATTTGGAAAATTTCAAAAGTATTTAACAAACGGTTAGACAGTAATAGCGTTTTGAAGTTGGGCATATGTTTTGAAACGAGCTATAAACGATGCAGTCTCCATCATAACAGCTACAGCAAACGTCAAAAGACATAAGACGTAACTGCAGCCAAACTGTCCTTTGTCATACAATATCATCACTCATCGTAAACAATCGGAATATCGAAACACAATCCGGATGAAATACACAGCTCACGGTGTGTACACAGCACTAAACTCAGTAGCTCCTGCAGCAAACCGGACTTGGAATATGAGAAAACTGCAACAGGGAACACTTTTAAAACAGAGCCTCATCGATCCCTGTCGCCCATCCGCCATATTGACCGGAAGTCCTTAGTTTCGGTTTAGCTCGGCACATCATGGATCACCTCGTGAATCAAGTCGATAGCAGGTCACAGTAGGTACAGCAACGATTTTATGTCAGTTGTCTTGCTTGGGTGTCATATTTTGATTCTAAGTTTTTAGTATACGTGTTTGCAGGACAAGTTCTGGAATTTGTAGGTTATCGCAGCCATTTTAATTTTGCTGCCTTGTTGGTATTATGCCACATGTTCTTTATGATACTTATTTTTTGTATTGCTCTAGCTAATCTTATTTTGTTCTCCTTCTGGCAGTGTCTGTTACTATATAAAAAATAAAAATTAAAGTACCCCCGTCACGCCAAGTGGCGTATAGGGAAATATGGTGTTAGTGACCCTATATTTTACAAACCTTCAGCACATGATTATTGGGGTAATGTTGTCGGTATTACGCCCGTGCTGCTTTACTTTCCCAGAAATAAATCGGTTACCCATTTAAGAGTGGGTGAACCCGGAAGCCGTCGCTTGGGATCGAACCCTACCCCTTGTCCTTTGTAGTCTAGTTCACTAACCACTGAGCTATCGCGTGTTAGTTACTATAGGTCTCAGATATTCATATATTGATACAATTTCAAGTACTTAATGTTGATGTTGATTTTGGCTGTTTTTTTTTTACTTTGTCAAAAGACAATACTTTCTGTTTCTCTATATTTAGATGAAGGTGTTGCTCTTCACTTGGCTTTTTTTTTTTTAAAACACAGTCAATTGTCTTAGTTAGTCCCTTTTTCCTTTTTGAGATAAAGACTGTGTCAGCTTATCTGAGTTCTAGAATGGTACTGCCATTTAGTGTGAAAGGGTCGAACTTCACAAAAGTATCAACTTTCTGACATTTCACGTGACGTTTCTGACATTTCTCGTGACGTTCTCAACACAGATGTTGAACAGGTTTGGAGAGAGGGTTGACCCCTATCTTACCTCCTTTTGTACTTCGAACTATAGTCCGTTCAGAAATTCATAATCACACCTGAATTAGTTTTGCGTCATAACCGCTTGTTATTTTGGTTTCAAATTTGGAATGCAAACTTAGAATAGTGATGACGTTATAGAAATATTTTTTGCTCTGAGAAATTTGATCTAGTTTAAAAGTTTTCTTCTTTAGGCTATATTAAATTCACCCTGTTCGAATTTGACACTATTTTAGGATATATACATTAATTTGGTGCGGCCGTTCACGTAAAATAGTTTGGCTATTGCAGAAACACTAACTTCAGGAAAATCCCGTGCACAAAACTAAATTGTTATTGAACGACATGACGCACCACGCCCTTGGCATTAATTACCGAAGGGAAGGCGTATCTTTATTAATTTTGTGAAGACTCAGTAGACAATTTGTTGACTTTAAATACCAACATTTATATCTAAATTACAATGAGTTTGAAATGCAAATTTATAACTATGCAAAAGGTTACTGTTTTACTATATCAGCACTTCCTTAGGGAATCCAAGATGGGGCATTTATATTGTGATATTCAAGACCCAGAGAGATGAAAGCAACTCGCGTTTGGTCTTAATAAATCGTCATTTTCTCGTTGGATTTTGGCTAGCTGCGATGTCATTGAGGACGGGTAACCAATGGATCGGGCGGACATCATCAATGCCCTCGGAGATGTGGGAAGAGCACAGGACTTCGACAAACACAAATCTACGTCACTTCTTCGGATGATGGAAATGGGAGTTAAGTTGCCAGAAATGAGAAACTTAGTAGCCGTGTAAGAAGACTTATCAACCAACATAGAACTGGAGTCGTCAGTCGCTGGACACTGAGGGAATTGCTGAGGAGGGGATCTGAGCACCTATGGACATGTTCGGAGTGCAATGATGATGACCCGCAAATAACTCAATAACTCAGAGTGCACTCATGTCAATCAAGGAAGGAAAAGGAAAGTCGACAGCTTTTTATTTTCCAATCAAAAGGTACCAACGGTAGGGACTACCATACTGAAATGAATGGAAACATTTTCAGGCACTGGTTGGAGAACGATCTTTTACCAATCCTGGAGAGACCTTCATGCATAGTCATGCACAATGTCGTATCAGAGGAAGACAAAGTGCCTACTGCATCAAATACAAAAGAGCAAATTAGGACATGGCTTGCGAATGAAAATGTCAAATTTGACGACACATATTTAAAACCCGAATTGTTACAACTTGTGAAGAATACGAATAAGAAAAAGGTGTACCATGTTGACAAAATCATTGAGAAATACGGCCCTTCGACTCCCTGCATATCATGCACACCTTAATCCAATCGAACTTGTCTGGGTTCACGTCAAAGGACAAGTTGCAGAACAGAACAGGACGTTTAAAATGTGTGATGTTGAAGTTCTGACACGCGAGTCTCTCTCAAAAATAGACATTCCGTTCTGGAAGAAGTGTGTTGAACATGTGCTGGGGGTGGAAAATGAGTACTGGAAACGAGATGGATTACTGTTTGTCCAGCCAGTAATGATTATCAACCTCTTGGAATCGTCAGATTCGGAATGATTAAAATTAAGATGAATTCAATTCCAGCTGCAGTTAGGACGTCCTGGGGTCTAATGGTGACCGAAGGACAAGACTAATTGTAACCAATTGAATTTATGTTTGCAAATACACATAACGAACAACACCCACAATTAAGCACTATGTAGATACGACTCTGACAAGGATTGCAGTAAACTGGAAAATTTAACACGATTACTGTAAACTCTAAAATTTGAATCAACTTGTGTGATATCGTCATAAAAGATCAAAGGAATTCGCTGATGTGCAAAATCTGTTTTGTTTGTGGAATAAAAAATACCAAAATCTTTGCGTCATCAATATTATAAGATTGCATGCAAAATTTGAAACCAAAATAACAAGCGGTTATGACGCAAAACTAATTCAGGTGTGATTATGAATTTCTGAACGGACTATAGTTTAATATTTTACCCTCTTTCTTGATTGCTGCTTGCTGTTCGTGATATAGTGAGTCGATAAGTTGTATTAGGTGTGTTGGAAAGCCCATGTCCTTTATAATGTTCCACAGTTTCTGAAATTGTTCGCAATCAAAAGTCTTGCAATAATCTATGAAAATTGTATCATTGAAACCAACTGGTCAAATTGTTCTATACGATGCTTCTTTTAACTAGTTTTCTCGACCATTTAATTTCTGGTAATGACATAATTCAGCAGGAATCCATAGTGGTGACAATATATTGCTGGCATCATCTTGTCAGAAGACCGCAAATTATTTCCTCTTGACGCTGAAAGGCAAATGAGGAAGGAAAGAAGAAGAATCGTGTCATTTGTGTGAGCTAATCTTCTGCTTTGCTTGACGCAGCTTCGAGGATTGACCTGTATTCACATTAAAAAAAAACTATGTTGGCAAAAACAAATTGTGGTTTTTTCGGTGTCCTTTCTGGTTCTAGAATGGTCTGTAATTCTGCTCGGTAGTTATTATAGTTGCTTTTCCTTTTCTTTTTTTAATGGTGCTTCTTGGCCGCTTTATTTTGGTGTCGTTTTGAATGTGTATTATTGCGCCTGCTACTTCATAAACTCGTTGAAAAGAAATTAATCAACTTTCTGAAATTGATGAAAGTCTTATTTTCAAGAAAAAGAACTCTGACTTGTTGGCTGTGTTTCATGACGTAACTATGTTTGACAAACGATAAAGCCAAAAGTTCAGATTAAAAAAAATGAACAATTAACTTACATATTTGTGAGTGGTAAACTTGCAAGAGAGCTCAATTCTAATGAAAGGAAAATATACAATCATATTTTTTCTGATGGCAACACAAATAGTAGAGTGAAGATCTACTGAGAGGTCAATGGTGAAAGCGATTGAGAGGAAACTGAACCTTAAACTTCATTCAAGCAGAAGTGCAGCGCAACTACAAAGCGGTGAAAAATAGCTCATCTGAGAGTACAAATAAGTCGATGTCAAGCAGTTTCTTATAAGCGGAAGACTATCAGTGAAGTTATATATGTGTGTGAGTGTGAATGGGTGTGTGTGTTTGTGTGTGTGAAAAAGTAAATGAAACTTAGTTCTTATAATAATAAAAATGTCTGTGAAGTTAAGTTCTTGTAACAGTAAAAAAAATGTCAGTGAAGCTAAGATCTTATTATAGTAAAAATATATGTGAGGCTATTTACCCCATTTACAATTTTTCTATGTTGTGCTATATAGAATCGCTGTCTCCATCTACTGCTCCAACGATATCAACTCATCTATTTTAGTCTCTTTTCTCGCTGAGATTGTTCTTACCTATCTGAAAGAATAATATTTCACTACATCATTACTAACTTCTTAATTATTCGCAAAAAAAATTAACAATTGATGGATGGATATTTGCATTCTCCTGTATCTCTACTTTTATAATAATGTCGATCATAACTAACATCTTCCTTTAATTCTATTCTATAATATTTTTGCAATCTTAGCTGTCTGTCTGCTCATCTATGACTGTCGTACCTTTCTCACTCATTGTATACTTTATCATACTCAGTTTACATTTTCATTATAATAGTTTCAATCACAAGGACTTCCGTTTCCAACATTGTGGAACGAGGGTTCATGTGCTCTGGGCCGCTGCGGAAATTGCATTTTGGGACTGAATTTTTCGGCTCTTCAATGAAATTTTGTGCGTTAAAGTCAATCTGATGATCCACTTAACAAATTTTGCGGATGAAGCTGTGTCGTAACAACTCAATGCTTATCAAGAATAATAATAATAATAATAATATGGCACAACGCGACACAGAGGCATACCAGACTTTCAGAGCACAGGCTGGATATGGCACAAATCTGATGAGAGCAAAGGGAAGGCCCTGCTTGCCCGCTACATTGAGCAGACGGGCCAAAGAAATGAGGCTGTAAGAATGAGGATACGGGGATCTCTGTCAAAATTGTGTAAGGATGTAGTGCTGGAAGAAGATCTCACAATCACAACCGATACCATTCGCACGACACTTAAAAGATCACACAACATTGCCCCTGGTCCAGATGGTGTTCGGTACGATGACATAGGCAATTTAGCTGACGACGACTTGACAAAACTGGCCAATGAGTTTAATGCCAGTATTCTGAGTGGCCAGATTAAGGAGGAGTGGCTACACAGCTACTTACTACCACTACTGAAGCCAAACAAGGACCATTCTCAGATCAGTGCCTTCAGAATCATGACAATGCAGAACACTGCGGGCAAGCTGCTGGAGAAAATAGTTGCCCGTGTCCTCACCTGTCACCTTGAACAGAATCGCGTATTCCCACCCACACTCGGAAGTTATAGATTTTTTGGTTATTTGGTTATAGAAGGCCCCGGTATCACTGCAAACGAATTAAAATCCATAATTGCTCAACCGCCCGTGCCAGCGTAATCATCCGAATCTCATCTCCCAAACAAAGAAAGGTAACTGTATTCCCCATCATAGCAGTCTCGGCACACGTCAAAAGACATAAGGCGAAACCGCGCAGAAAGTGAACACAGCCAACTGTTCCCTGTCATACGATATCATCATTCATCGAAAGAAATTGGAATATCGAAACATGATCAAAACGGATGAGACACACAGCTCACGGTGTGCACAGAGCACTTAACTCAGTAGCTCCTGCAACAAGCCGGACTTGGAATATGAGGAAACTGCAACAAGGAACACTTTTCTTGCATAGCCTTCAATTGTTCCCGCCGCCTATCCACCATATACCGGGAGTTCAAGTCCTCTTGAAAATGATGATCGTCATATTTTTAAAAAAATGTAGAGCGCTTGATGATGTTAGGCCATCGCTGCTGACTCCAACTCCGAACATATAGACACACAGGAGATTATAGATATAACAAAGAGACATGGCTCAATGCGGCAGTATTTGCCTATGACGTCTTCGAAGGCTTCCACATACGAGAGGAGACATGTGCTGCTGCTATAGATCTGGAGGATGCATACAACAGGGTACCATTTGAATATCTCATGCATATGCTCCTCAAACTGGCGGTGCACCCCTTCCTCATTAGATGGATCGCAGCGGCACTGTTTCAGAGGAAGGTGATACTCAATGTGGAAGTTGGTCTTCCGAGCCAATATCCATTTGTCCAGGGCTGCCACAAGGCTCACCATTGTCACCAGTTCTATTTAACGTGTACACAATAATGATCACGGATCAACAGCTGGTTGGGAGGGGGAGAACTATGACTTTTGCTGATGATATTCTGGTATATCGACAGGGAAGAGACAGACGGGGAATCGCTTCCACAATGCAAGACGAACTCGATCGCATTTCTTCCTGGTGTGGGGTATCAGGTGCCTTGGTTAATTCAAATAAAGCATCAGTTTCATGGTTCTCCCTTAACAATCATATCGTTAATACGACCACACCGGTAGTACGAATGGGAGCTGATGAGGTGACCAGGGACAAGTTGATGACATACCTCGGAGTTACTTTTGATCGCAGGATGTGTTTTCGGGACAGGGTCGACCATGTGATAACAAAATCCCGCAAAGGATTGGCCGCCTTGAAGGTTATGGCAGCTGCCAACATCGAGCAGAGGCTACTTACTCTTCTGTTCCAGGGAATTAGTCCTCGCACCAATCGAATATGCCCTGGCAATTCTTACTGTCAGTACGACTCAAATTGATAGACTGGAGAAAATACAAAATGAAGCCATGCGCATTAACCTGGGATGTACGAGGGACACTCCCTGTGTAGCAATGAGGTATCTTCTTGACTTTCCAACCATGGATGACAGAATCAAGATCTGGAGGGCACGAGCATACCTGAAGATTAGTACAGATACAGAGCATCCATTGCACCACGTGCTCAACACAGTAAAAGGTGCCAGGCTAAAAAGAGGCAAATCATGGGCAGGCCGAGCAGAAGATGTCATCAAGCAAGTCTGTGGGTATACCAATATCTGCGTTAGCGAGGAGTGGATACCGGTGCCTACGTCATTCAAGGGGACTTTCTCCTGCATTGTCACACTCAACAGGAAAAGTAGGGAACAGAACCCGGTCGTGGTTAATGCCGAGGTCAACGGTCTCATCTGCGATAACACCGATGAGAAAGATGCAGTCATCTATACAGACGGATCTGTAATACGACACCAAAGAGGTGCATGGCCATTTACAGCACGCTTAGCAGGCAGAATAGTCAAAGAAGACAGTGGTGCATACGTCATGACCACGAGTAGCATGACAATGGAGGCGATGGCAGTGACCAAGGCATTCAAATGGTTAGAGTCACAATACTACACCCACGCATGTATACTGAGTGATTCGATGAGCATGATAAAAAAAAGTGGAGGCGGGCTCTGTACGCATGCAATGGGTAGAGTTGTTGCAGAAATCCAAAATACGTAAGGTCACCTTTGTCTATGTCCCTGGACATGGGGGAGTACGGGGAAATGAAAGAGCGGACAGGTTGGTTAGCTGCGCTGTCGTTGAGGACCAATGGATCGGGCGGACATCATCAGTACCCTCCGAGATGTGGAAGAGCACATGACTTCGATAAACACAGATCCACGTCACTTCTTCAGGTGATAGAAATTGGAGAAGATGGGCACAGACAGGAATGAGAAACTTAGTGGCCGTGTAAGAAGACTTATCAACCAACATAGAACTGGAGTCGTCAGTCGCTTGACACTGCGGGAATTGCTGAGGAGGGGATCTGAGCACCTATGGACATGTTCGGAGTGCAATGATGATGACCCGCAAATAACTTAATAACTCAATGCTTCTCTTTGTCAAGTCCAAGATTGTGAATGCGACCTTCCCCTGTCTACAGTTGATATGCGGTTTACGTCAACACATTGAGTGCTGTTCCAAGGCCATCGTTGGAATTATTTGACGCCAAGTATTTACATGTTGCTACTCATTAATATGGACTGCTCTGCCAAGTATATCGCAGTTTTCATTTTAAAGATTGTGCATCACCTTTTCGTGCGTTTTTGGTTGCATTTTTTTAGAGTAATAGGAATTTTTTTGGCGCAGTCATTGTTGTGTGTGCTACGTCATCACAATGGCTGAATGTATATCCCACAAGGCGGAGTCTTGTCCCCAACACTCTTTTTAATTTTCATAAATGACATCGTAATGGACATTTCACCCAGAATACACTCAGCAATATACGCAGATGATCTGGCGTTATGGGCTCGCGAGGAAAGTATGTCGGTGGCTGGACCCAAGATGCAAGATGCCCTAGGGGAACTTGAAAAATGGACGAACACCACGTCTTACCAATCAACGAAAAAATAAAATACATATACAATTTTCAGCCTATCAAGAAACACATTCTCTGCAAGCTTGAAGATAAAAGACCATACACTCCCTATTGACCACAACCCAACATATCTTCACGTCACCATGAATCGCAGAATGACTTGGTAAAATCAGATAGACAGAGCAAGGAAAAAAGCCAGAAAACGAACAAATATTATGAAGAAATTGGCAGGAACGGACTGTGGGGCAGACAGCAATATTTAGAAAAGACTATGCGTAGGAAGAGTACACCAGTTCTAGAGTATGGAGTCACAGTCTGGGCTATGGCTTCCAAATCACACCTTTGCAAAATTAACAAAACACAGAACCAAGCTGTCCGTATCATCACTGGTGCTATGAAATCTACACCTATCAAGACTCTAGAAACAGTAACAGGTTTACAACCCATAGATGACAGACGGGTCACTAAAGTATTGCAACAAGCGGAGAAATATAGAAAGCCACACCATGCACCAAAGAATAACTTCTTCTTCTTCTTTCCTTCCTCATCTGCCTTTCAGCGTCGAGGGGAGTATTAATTTGCGGTCTTTTGCTCTTATGTTCGCCTCTGCTGCTGTTATGTTTCCTAGTGCTTCTAATATTCCATCGATCCATCTTTTTCGTGGTCGACCCTTGGGTCTGTTGTTCTCACAACGTTTGTTGAAGGCTCGTTGTGTTGTGTTTTGTTCTTTCTGCCTTGTCACGTGGCCGAACCATTTTATCTGTTGTTTCCTTATATATTCTATGGCTGGGGCTATTCCTAGCTTTTTTCTCAGTTCTACATTTCTGATCTTATCTCTCAGACTGTTTCCTGTCATTCGTCTAACACATTTCATCTCTGTAGAGGTTATTTTTCTTATTGTTCTTGCATCTAGAGTCCAGGTCTGGCATTGGTAGCACAACGTTGGAATGAAGATTGTATTGTATAGTGCTCGTTTTGCCTCCAGAGTTATTTCCTTGTTGGACAATAGTGGTGATAACTGTCCGATGATTTGACAAGCTTTGTTGCATCTTGATTCTATCTCTGCTGTTTGGGAATTGTCGTTTGTCATTAGACTTCCTAGGTATTTGAATTCCTCTACTTGTTTTAGTTGTCTGCCTTCTATAGTTATGTTGATGTTCTGTTTATTTTTGGCGACATTCATGACTTCTGTTTTGTTGATGTTGATTTTCATGTTGTATTTTGTTCCTAAGATGTTGAGTTTGTTTAAGTGTTCTTGTAGGTCTTCTATTGTTTCATGTATTAGTGCCTGGTCGTCTGCAAATAGAAGCTCGTTGATCTCTTCTGTCTCTGATGGGTTGGCTAGCTTGCATATATGGTCCATGTATGTAATAAACAGTAGGGGGGATAGTACGCACCCCTGTCTTACACCTGATCTAACTTCGAAGTGGTCTGTGTAGCCTGTTGCTGTTCTGACCCTGCAGCTGCTGTTGGCGTAGAGACTTTTAATAATGTTGGTTAGATGTTGGCTTACTCCGTATGTTGTTAGTATCTCCCACAGTTGTTCTCTGTTTACTCTGTCGAATGCTTTTTCCTGGTCAATGAAGGCTATGTATAAGTTTTGGTTGTGTTCTATCGTTTTTTCTGCAAGCTGTTTTAGTGTGAATAGTGCGTCGGTACATCCTCTGTTTTTTCAGAACCCCATTTGAGAATCGCTTAACTGTAGTTCTATTATTGGTCTCAGTCTTTTTTCCAAGATTTTGGCGTATAGCTTTCCTACATGGCTGAGCAGAGATATACCTCTATATTGATTGCAGTCTCTTTTGCTACCTTTCTTTTTCCATATTGGTATGATGATTGCCTGTTGCCAGTCTTCTGGGGCTTGTTGTTGGTGCATTAAATATTCTGTGCAGCCATTGCATTCCTGTTTCTCCCGCTGCTGCTATTATTTCTATTGGAATGTTATCTATCCCTGGTGCTTTGTTTCTTGGTGCATATTTGATTACTTCTTCTATTTCCTCTTTCATGATGTTGGGTTCAGTATTTGTGAGTTCTAGTGTGGTTTTTGTTGTCTTGTTGGTAGTTGGTATGTTTAACAGGTCTTCAAAATATTCTTTCCATCTCTGTTGCATACATTGGTTGTTTGATATTGGTTGTCCGTCTTTGTCATTTATCAGCTCAGTAGGATCATGGTTTTCTTTTCTCGCTCTTGTGGCTTTTACTGCTTTGTAGAAATCTCTTGTGGCTGTCTTGAAGTCCCTGCTCATGTTTTGTCCGAATTCTGTCCAATTCCTTTGCTTAGCTTCTTTGATCAGCATTTTAACTCTTTTTCGAACTAAGGCATATCTTTCATATTTTTCTTGGTTCTTGTTCTCCCTCCAATTTTTAAACAGTTTCTTCTTTTCTTTAATTGCTTCTCTGATTGTTTCGTTCCACCACGGGGTGCTCTTTTTCCCTTCTCTTGTTCTTAGCTTCGTTCCACAAACTGTTTTAGAGATGTTAGTTACTGTTTCCTTAAATTGTTTCCACTCTTCTTCTACTGTGCCTACTTCGTTAGGGAGTTTCTTGAATTCCTCTCTGAGTTTTTCTTCTAGGGTTTTCCTTGTTTCTTGATCGTTTAATTGTTTTATTTTTATTGTCTGTTCTTTTCGCTTCTTTTGTTTGTTTTCGTGTTTTCTCTTTATTTTTGGCTGTCTTAGTGTGATCATAACCATCTTGTGATCCGTGTCGTCTGTAATATTTGGGATTGCTCTACTGTCGGTTACTCTTTTCTTGTTCTCTTTTCTTGTTAGTATAAAATCTATCTGGCTTCTGCATGTTGTGTCATTCCATTTGTACCAGGTGTATACTTGCGACTCTCTGTGTTTGAAGAATGTGTTGGTGATAAATAAATTGTTTTGATTGCATAGTTCCAGCAGTCTGCTTCCGTTTTCGTTTATTTCAGTTGTTTTATCGCCAAAGGGTCCTAAGATGTCACTGTTCTCACTGTTGCGTTTCCCAAGCCTTCCATTAAAATATCCCATCACTAACATGTCGTAGCTTTCGTCAATCTTGTTAATAATTTCACTCAATGTGTCGTAGAATTCTTCGCTGTCTTTTACATTGTTGTTGCATGGTGCATAGATTTGAATGTAATTTGTTTTTCGGTCGTCTTCTAGTAGTTTAATTGAGATAATTCTTTCTGAATAGTATTTTATTTCTAGAATGTTCTTTGCGTGTTCTGGGACGATGATAAAACCTACTCCATGTGTTGCTCTTTCTGTGTTGTCGACTCCCGAGAATATTTTCGTGTAGTTCATGTGTGTTTTCTTTATCTGTTGTCCTTTTACTCTGGTGTCCGCTAATCCTAGTATTTTAATTTTCCTTTTTGTCATTTCTTCTATAAGTTCGATTTCTTTATTTTTTATCCCGCAAAGAATAACTGGTTTCGGAATTGTACGACTAAAGAGGAGCAACTTCGCTGCAATTGCCAATGAACTAACTACTAGAGACACAGTACTTTCCCAAACAATATCGAAACCCTTGGGCCCATCTGATATGTCTCCTCATGGAAAACATAAAATACCAGAACTTAAGGAAAATATAACAGGAATCATGAAAAAAGGCACCCAATCAGACACAGAAAGAAAACACGTAGCAGAAAAACACATACACGATACCTACCCACAGGACTCTTGGTCCCACATATACACAGATGGCTCTGCTACAAATGTCACCAGAAATGAAGGGGGAGGTGTGTTCTTGACGCTGAATAACCAGGACGAGATCACCAAGTCAATAGCAACTGGAAAATTCTCAAACAACTTTAAAGCAGAAACTGAGGCCATCAGAGATTCTGCAACACTGGCTACTCAACACAAAAATAACATGCACAATAAATTGGTTATTCTGATTGATGCACTGTCAGTACTATCAGCTCTAAAAAGCTCCAAGAGCAATGAACTAGATGACTTGAGAACAACCCTGGAACAACTATGCAATAACTTCCAGAGAGTAGTCATTCAGTGGATACCATCACATTGTAATATACACGGGAACGAACGCGCAGACAAATTAGCTAAAGAGGGAGGGAGATTACCACAAGAGAACCATCCGCTCAGTTATGATGAAGCCAAATCCATCCTTAAAGGTCAGTTCCATAAAAAATGGAAACGAGAACACCCAAAGCATAACGAGAGTGACGGATACCATCAACTATCAAGGAGGGATAACGTCATCATACTTCGCCTACGCACTGGCCACAATAGAATGAGAAATCACATGTTCACCAAATTCAAAATAGGTACAACCAGCATATGCCACTGTACACTGGACAATATGACTATAAAACATGTTCTACAGGATTGCCCCCAGTACACAGACCTGAGAAGAGCAATGTGGTCCACGCTCACCTCCCTGGAAGAGAAACTATATGGGGCAATCGATTCGCTTAAACAGACAGCTGACTTCATGAGAGAGTCTGGAATCCTACTCTAATTGAGTCTTGATCGCAGAGAGAGAGAGAGAGAGAGAGAGAGAGAGAGAGAGAGAGAGAGAGAGAGAGAGATCCCTAAAACGGCTGTTTGCTAATAGTGAAAGATCGGAATTGAGTTTCGTTCATGACTTAGCAGCACTGGGGTGACTCCCGAAGGTTCATGTTAGTCAGGAGGGATTAATAATTTCACAAATTCACATTGCAGGGAGATCTTACAGTCCGTTTTTTTATGTGCGATGAGGATAGTCCTATGACTAACTGTGTTTCATATGTTTGGATTTGGAGTCAAGGTGATGTCCTAGCATCATAAAGCGCTATACATAAAAAAAAATATGACGATCATCATTTTCAGGAGGAAGTGAACTTCCGATCAATAAGGTAGAACCATTAAAGGCTGTGTCTGAAAAGTGTTCCTTGTTCCTTTTTACTCATATTCCACGTCCGGCATGTTGCAGGAGCTACTGAGTTAAGTGCTCTGTGAACACCGTGAGCTGTGCATTTCATCTGTTTTGATCGTATTTCGATATTCCGATTGTTTACAATGAATTATGATATTGTATGATGGAAAGCAAATGGCTTTGTTCACTTTCTGTGCGGTTTCGCCTTATGTTTTTGGCATGTGTTGAGACTGCTATGATGGAAACTACAGCTACCCTTCTTTGTTTGGGAGATGAGATGGTAATTCCGATGTTTCTACTGGCACGGGCGGTTGAGCAATTATGGATTTTAATTCGTTTGCAGTGATACCGGGGCATTCCATAACCATAAACCATAAACATTTATTGAAATGACATTGGTCACCATATAAACTTCTTGCACACAATAAACCAACCATTGCGTAGATAATAGTTCCTCTAATATGTCAATTTCTCAACTCTATTATTTTAGTGTTTTACATATACACTTTCGAAAAAAAGACAGTTTCCACACAGTGTACCCTATTTTTATTCCATAGGGTCACTCTACATTTATAGTCAACACAGCGACTGTATTTTTTTTCAACATAAAAAACCAAAAGTTTGCACATCGCTTAACTGAACATTTCTGTTTACTTTGTACAGCTTTCTCATATAAACTCTTAGCTGTCTCCATCATTGTTTTCTTACTCTACTTCTCACAAGATCCTCTCAGTCTTCTCATTTAGTGCTATTTAACTACTGTTAATTATGTATTCTTCTTAACACAAATCCTTATCTTTTTTACCTTCATCTTATTTCACTTTAGTATTGTCTCTAAGTAATTATCTCCCTTATCTTGATACTTCATGTTTATTGAACTATCATCTATTTATAATCTTAAAAGCAATGTTTACTTTCTCAACGTCAATTCTTACTAGCTTTTCTGATTCATCATCATCATGTGCCGTACCGGTTGGCGTAGGCGATCATGTCCTTCCACAATCTTCTATCCACAGTGCATCGTATCAGTTCTGTTATTGACTGTTTTCCATGCCATGACACAAAGCTATCCAGTATTTTCTCTCTTTGTCGTCCACGATCTCTCTTTCCTTTTATTTTGCAGTTGTAACCAAGTATTCCAACTTTCCTCTATCATGATGTGCCCGAAAAATTGTGATTGTTTTTTTTTCTGATTAGTGTATATAATTTAAGAACTTTTCTCATTATACCTGCTAAGCAGGTATTGTATATCCTTCCGTGAAGTATTGCTTGTTTGATTTATTTTCTCTCGATACTCCTTCTTAGGTAATATTACATATACTTCAATAAGCAGTGTCTGTATGATTAATCTAATACAATACGTTGCAGGTGTGATTACTTCCGTATAAAGTAGTACTTCATGAGTTTTAACTCGTAGGTAAATATGTGCACAATGTTCCACATGACAGCTCTTCCTGTCCTGTTCAATGTTGACCCCTTACTAAACACATGTTCGCGACGCATGGTTTGTATAACTCTGGGTCATCTCTAAAGTGACGGCTACAGCATCACTTGTCTACTTTTTCTGTCTCGTAACTATTTTGCGTTCTAATTTTTTTCTAGACTTAATTTTCTTTACTGTTCTCGTGATTCGTCTGTAGTGTCAATACAGATGTGAACGGATTTGTTGATGAAACTTTAGTCTCTACAGCAAGTTGACGGGACATGATTACTCCATCACCTCCTCTGAACTGTATTAACAAAACACAACAATAATAAGGAAATTATCTCACTAACCGTTTGTCCATAATGACACTCCACTTCTAACGTCGAACTCCATCTAATTTCGGCTATCTCTCTCTCTCTCTCTCTGCGATCAGGACTCAATCAAGCAGGATCCCAGACTCTCACATGAAGTCAGCTGTCAGGTTAAGTGTGTTGATCGCCCCCACAGACAGAACATCACAATTAGAGCCCGCCAGATCCACGCTGATTGAACACCCGTTAAAACGTTGCACTGTGTTCTGCGCCAGTGGCCCAGTGCATCCGATTTCAGCCAGCATTTTATTCAGGTTAGCTTTCCTTAGCCTTTGATTGTCCCCAATCTTCCTGCAAGGCAGCAGATGATCTTTTCTGTAGGGGGATTCTGCCCTTAGATGGTCGGCCCTCCCAGGTTTACGAGCATCATCAGCCCGAGTCACTAGAGGTGACTAACACAGACATGCACACACAAAGATATGAGATGTGACAAACACAGACATGCACATAGCGATACGAGGCATGACTAACACTGACACACATCAATATATATGACACATGACTAACAAAGACATGCACATAAAGATATGAGACATGTCTGACATGGACATGCACACACAAAGATATGACACATGCCTAACATAGACATGCACACAAAGATATGAGATATGACCAACATAGACATGCACACACAAAGATATGAGATGTGACTAACATAGCCATGCACACACAAAGATATGAGATGTTACTAACATAGCCATGCACACACAAGGATATGAGATGTTACTAACATAGCCATGCACACACAAAGATATGAGATGTTACTAACATAGCCATGCACACACAAGGATATGAGATATGACTAAACACATACACACATAAAGATATGAGACATGATTAACACGGACATACCAAGATATGAGATATGACTAACATGACACACACCAAGATATGAGCCAGGGCCAGCACACACACACACACACGCACACACACTAGCCATGGCTCATATCTTGGTGTGTGTCATGTTAGTCATATATCATATCTAGCCAGCACACACACACACACACGCACACACACTAGCCATGGCTCATATCTTGGTGTGTGTCATGTTAGTCATATATCATATCTAGCCAGCACACACACACACACACACACACTAGCCATGGCTAGCACAGAAACACATCAAGATATCTATATCTATATCTATATTTCGGGTATGCAACCATTCATAACAGAATGTTTTAGATTCATTCTATCTATATCTGATTTGATTCCAGCGTGTTAATTCTCCTGTCTCCAATATAAACTATATATAAATTATATTCTACAAATATCTCAATCCCGAACCTTACTAATTTTGCCTCGCTCGAGACCTTCTTGGTGTTAGCGTTTGCTCGCCTAAAGCGATGGATTTGATCTGACTACTGATCTTTGAATCAGAAAATTTAAAACTGAAATAAATAACAGAATAGGAATTGCAAAAAAGTAATTTTAATGTCATGAAAAATATACTAAAATCAAAACAAATAACATCATCATCATCAAGCACCGGGCCTGCTGGCGTAGGTGATCATGTAGACACTCTCAATTTTCGATCTCGACAGTTATTTAGAATTTCTGTTGTTGACCTTCTGCCAAGCCATTCTCTTAAGCTGTCTGGTATCTTTTCTCTTTGCTTCCCTCTATCTCTTCGTCCCTCAATTTTCCCAGTTGTTACAATATATTCCAGCTGTTCTCTTTTCATTACATGGCCGAAAAATGATGATTGTTTCTTCCTAATATTGGAAATTAGCTCTCTATTTGCGTTGGTCTCTTTCAGAACGTTTTCATTACTCTTCTTAGCTGTCCGTGGTATTCTCAACATTCTTCAGTAAAACCACAGACTCCAGTGATTTTCTTGTCTGTTATTCTATTGTCCATGATTCACATCCATATGTTAAGACTGGCTCTACATGACGTTTAAGAACCTTTTTCTTGTTTCTGTTATCAGAAATGAATTTCATAGTATCTTCCTCATTTTTTTCAAACTTTGCTTTTGACTGAGCCATTTTGCATTTCACCTCTGTTGTACATCTTCTGTCTAAGGTTAACAAAGTTCCCAAATATTCATTTAACTGTTTTAATATTGTTCTATGGAGGACCAAGTGGCGACCAAGATGACGGTTGTTTTATTTTCGGAGTGTAGTTTGTGTGATTAAAGTGATTAAATATAATGTTTCCAATAGATTATAATTTTCAAAAAGTTGTGTAAAGTTTTCTACCAAGGAGGAGGATAAGACCCGATAAGTACTTTTTTACCTCTAGTGACTCGGGCAGATGGTGCTCGTAAACCTGGGAGGGCTGACCATCTAAGGGCAGAATCCCCCTACAGAAAAGATCATCTGCTGCCTTGCAGGAAGATTGGGGACAATCAAAGGCTAAGGAAAGCAAACCTGAATAAAATGCTGGCTGAAATCGGATGCACTGGGCCACTGGCGCAGAACACAGTGCTACGTTTTAACAGGTATTCAGTCAGAGTGGATCTAACAGACTCTAATTATGATGTTCTGTCCATGGGGTCGATCAATTCACTTAAACAGACAGCTGTCTTTATGTGAGTGTTTGGAATCCTACTCTGATTGAGTCTTGATCGCAGAGAGAGAGAGAGAGAGAGAGAGAGAGAGAGAGAAAATGTAAACAGCTAAAGATTTATAGTTAGAGCGTAAAAAAGATCGCATGTGAGACCTTAGCAATCAAACACGTTGGGTAAACATCAGCCGGGCTAAACCCCCAACGTGTGTTTTTCTTAAGTTAAGCCCTCAACTTACGACTGACTCAGCAGGTCGGTAAGGGATAAATGTTTTATGCTCAGAGTAATTCACAGAAGATGGAGATAGATAAATATAAAGTAGCAACGATAAATATATGCGGGATAAAAAATAAAGAAGTCGAACTTATAGAAGAAATGACAAAAAGGAAAATTTTTTAAAAACTAGGATTAGTGGACACCAGAGTAAAAGGACAACAGATAAAGCAAACACACATGAACTACAGGTAAGTATTCTCAGGAGTCGATAACACAGAAAGAGCAACCCAGTAGGTTTTATCATCGACCCAGAACACACAAAGAACATTCTAGAAATAAAATACCACTCAGAAAGAATTATCACAATTAAACTACTAGAAGACGATTGAAAAACAAAATACATACAAATCTATGCCCCATGCAACAACGATGAAAGAGACAGCGAAGAATTCTATGACACATTGAATGAAATTATTAACACGATTGACGAAAGCGACGACATGTCAGTGATGGAAGATTTTAATGGATGGCTTGGGAAACGCAACAGTAAAAACAGAGATATCTATCTTAGGACACTTTGGAGATAAAACAGCTGGAATAATTTGTGTTATTTGGTTATGGAAGGCCCCAGTATCACTGCAAGCGAATTAAAATCCATAATTGCTCAACCGCCCGTGCCAGCGGAATCATCCGAATTAATATCTCATCTCCCAAACAAAGAAAGGTAACTGTAGTCCCCATCGTAGCAGCTCTGCACACGCCAAAAGACATAAGGCGAAACTGCGCAGAGAGTGAACACAACTAACTGTTCCCTGTCATACGATATCATCATTCATCGTAAACGATTGGAATATCGAAACATGATCAAAACGGATGAGACACACAGCTCACGGTGTGCACAGAGCACTTAACTCAGTAGCTCCTGCAACAAGCCGGACTTGGAATATGAGGAAACTGCAACAAGGAACACTTTTCTTGCATATCCTTCAATTTTTCCCGCCGCCTATCCACCACATACCGAAAGTTCACGTCCTCTTGAAAATGGTGATCGTCGTATTTTTTTTTTATGTATAGCGCTTGATGATGTTAGGCCATCGTTGTTGACTCCAATTCCGAACATATAGACACACAGTTATTCGTCAGATTATCCCCGTCGCACATCAAACAACAGACCGTAAGATTAGCGAACGGCCGGTCTAGGGATGTACGATGAACCATTACGATGACGTAGCACACAAAAATCAGCTGAAAAAAACGAAAATAGAAGCAGACTGCAGGAAAAATGTAATCAAAATGATTTATTTATTACCAACACATTCTTCAAACACAGTGAGTCGCAAGTATACACATGGTACAAATGAAATGAGACAACATGCAGAGGCCAGATGGATTTTATACTAACAAGACAACAGAACAAGAAAAAAGTAACCGACAGTAGAGCAATCCCTAATATTACAGATGACACGGACCACAAGATGGTTATGATCACATTAAGACAGCCAAAAATAAAAAGAATATACGAAAACAAACAAAACACGCGAAAAGAACAGACAATAAAAATAAAACAATTAAAAGATCAAGAATCGAGGAAAACGCTAGAAGAAAAACTAACAGAGGAATTCAAGAAACTCCCTAACGAAGTATTCACAGTAGAAGAAGAGTGGAAACAATTTAAGGAAACAGTAACCAACATCTCTAAAACAGTTTGTGGAACGAAGCTAAGAACAAAAGAAGGGAAAAAGAGCACCCCTTGGGGGGGGGGAATGAAACAATCATCATCATCATCATCATCGAGTGCCATTTCCGCAACGAAGGTTGGCTACCATGGAGCGCCATTTTACTCTGTCTCTTGCTTTGATGGTGCAGGTTGTCATAGGCTGGTTTGTCCATCTTTTGATGTTACTCGTCCATGTTAGCCTTGGTCTGCCTCTGCCTCTTTTACCTTGTATTTTCCCCTCCAGGATTACTTTTAGTAGGCTGTTGTGTCTTTTAACATGGCCCAAAAATTGCATTTGTCTTGTTTGAATTGTGTTTAGTAGTTCTCTTTTCATTTTTAGTTGTTTTAAGACTTCATCGTTTGTTTTGTTTTCTTTCCATCCAATTCTACCTATTCTTCTATATATCCACATTTCAAAAGCTTCAATTCTATGTTCTGTTTTCTTGTCTAATGTCCATGTTTCTGCACCATAAATGAATGTTGAGAAGACATAACATTTTGCTATTCTTAGTTTTAGCCCTGGTGTTATTTGTTTTGATGTTAGTATGTTCTTCATGACAATAAAATTACTTTTTGACATTCCTATTCTTTTGTTTATTTCAGTTGTACATTTTCCATCACTGGTTATAGTATGTCCAAGGTAGTTGTAGTTCTGAACTGTCTCCAGGTCTATTCCTTCAATTTTGATATCCACTTGTGGGTTTTGAGTATTTTCTTTCAATCAGAGAAACAATCAGAGAAGCAATTAAAGAAAAGAAGAAACTGTTTAAAAATTGGAGGGAGAACAAGAACCAAGAAAAATATGAAAAATATGCCTTAGTTCGAAAAAGAGTTAAAATGGTGATCAAAGAAGCTAAGCAAAAGAATTGGACAGAATTCGGACAAAACATGAGCAGGGACTTCAAGACGGCCACAAGAGATCTTTACAAAGCAGTAAAAGCCACAAAAGCGAGAAAAGAAAACCATGATCCTACTGAGCTCATAAATAACAAAGACGGACAGCCAATATCGAATAACCAACATATGAAACAGAGATGGAAAGAATATTTTGAAGTCCTGTTAAACATAACAACTACCAATAAAACAACAAAAAATACGTTAGAACTCACAAATACTGAACCCAACATCATGAAAGAGGAAATCGAAGATGTAATCAAATATGCACCAAGAAATAAAGCACCGGGGATAGATAACATACCAATAGAAATAATAGCAGCAACAGGAGAAACAGGAGTGACATGGCTGCACAGAATATTTAATGCAGCATGGCACCAACAACAAACCCCAGAAGACTGGCAATAGGCAATCATCATACCAATATGGAAAAACAAAGGTAGCAAGAGAGACTGCAATCAATATAGAGGTATATCTCTTCTCAGCCATGTAGGAAAGCTATACGCCAAAATCTTGGAAAAAAGGCGGAGACAAATAATAGAACTACAGTTAAGCGATTCTCAAATGGGGTTCCGAAAAAAAAACAGAGGGTGTAATGACGCACTATTCACATTAAAACAGCTTGCAGAAAAAACGACAGAACACAATCAAAACGTATACATAGCTTTCCTTGACCAGGAAAAAGCATTCGACAGAGTAAACAGAGAACAACTGTGAGAGATACTAACAACATACGGTGTAAGCCAACATCTAACCAACCTAATTAAAAGCATCTACATCAACAGCAGTTGCAGGATCAGAACAGCAGCAGGCAACACGGACCACTTCGAAGTTAGATCAGGTGTAAGACAAGTGTACGTACTATCACCCCTACTGTTTATTACATACGTGGACTATATATGCAAGCTAGCCAACCCATCAGAGACAGAGGAGATCAACGATTTGCAGACGATCAGGCACTAATACATGACACAAAAGAAGACCACCTAAATTAAATGTGTCAGAAGAATGACAGGAAACAGCTTAAGGGACAGAGTAAGAAACATCGACCTGAGGAAGAAACTCGAGATTGAACCAGCCATCGAATACATAAAGAAACAACAGATAAATTGGTTCGGCCACATAACAAGACAAAAAGAACTAACAATGACTCAAAGAGCCATAAACAAACGCTACGAAAACGCTAGGTTAAGAGGAAGACCGAGAAAGAGATGTATAAAGGGAGTACTAGAGTCACTAGGAGGGATAATTCCAGAAGAGGCCAGCAGAAGAGCAAAGAATCGCAGATTGTATCTCCCCTCGACGCCAACGGCAATAGAGGAAGGATAGAAGAAGAAGAAGAAGAAGATAGAAGACCTACAAGAACACTTAAACAAACTGAACAACTCAGGCACAAAATACAACATGAAAATCAACAAAACAGAAGTCAAGGATGTCGCCAAAAATAAACAGAATATCAACATAACTATAGAATGCAGTCAACTAAAACAAGTAGAGGAATTTGAAATACCTAGGAAGTTTAATGACAAACGATAATTCTCAAACAGCAGAGATAGAATGAAGATGCAACAAAGCTTGTCAAATCATTGGACAGTTATCACCACTATTGTCCTACAAGGAAATAACTCTGGAGACAACGAGCACTATACAGTACAATGTTAATCCTAACGTTGTGCTACCAATGCCAGACCTAGACCCTAGATGCAAGAACAATAAGAAAAATAACCTCTACAGAGATGAAATGTGTTAGACGAATGAGAGGAAACAGTCTGAGAGATAAGATCAGACATGAAGAACTGAGAAAAAAGCTAGGAATAGCCCCCGCCATAGAATATATAAGGAAACAACAGATAAAATGGTTTGGCCACATGACAAGGCAGAAAGATCAAAACACAACACAACGACCCTTCAACAAAGGTTGTGAGAACACCAGACCCAAAGGTTGACCACGAAAAAGATGGATCGATGGAATATTAGAAGCACTAGGAAACATTACAGCTGCAGAGGCGAACAGAAGAGCAAAAGACCGCAAATTATATCTCCCCTCGACGCTGAAAGGCAGATGAGGAAGGAAAAAAGAAGAAGAAGAAGAATAGTGCTTCACTTTTCTTTATTTTGCACTGAGCGTTTTTTCCTTTGCTGTTACCATTACTTCTGTCTTTTTGCTATTATGGCTAAGTTAGGGTGACCATTCGTCCCCGATTTTCGGGGAATAGTCTCCGAAGTGTAGAAGTTGTTCCCTAAATAAATTTGTCCCCGATTTTGTCCCCGATTTCAGTGACTAAATAAATGTTCATACACGGATTCGGCCCTCTTTTAAAATAATCACTAGGACTCAGGACGTTACTGAGTTGTGTGTTTCTTTATCCCAACTGAAAGGCATTAGCAGGAAGATAAAAGAGAAGACTTGGACGCGTTGTGTCGGAGATAGCTCTTTGAACTCTTGAAGCACCGTGCTACGTCACTTCTATTCCAGCCACTGACTTCTATTGGGATGGGTTTAATTTTTTAAAAATGCAGACTCTCTCTCTCTCTCTCTCTCTCTCTCTCTCTCTCTCTCCCCACCCCTGCCTTTCCGGACATCTCCCGCCAAAGTATCTTTCCCGGCCAATTTTCAAATCAGTCCGAGTGTAATGACAGTACAGTGCAGTCGTGTTTTCTATTTGTGATCAGTGGGCGTCTGTTGCATAAAAACAATGCTTTCCAAAAAACGTAAGTGTCATTTTAGTGATTCGCTGAAAGCTGAATTTCCATTTATTATACAAGCAATTTTAGAGGATGGAACGCTAGTGAAATGTAATATATGTTGTCCAAATTTGTCTATAGCAAGTGGTGGAAGGACATCAATAACTGATCATCTACAGGCAAAAAAGCATAAGGATGCGCTGCTTTGTAAGTCTCAGTCTGAGTGTATCACAAATTATTTGTGTAAAACAGAACCCTCAAAAGATGAATACACACTAGCTGTTCATGAAGGAACCTTCGCATATCATACTGTACTTCATAATCACAGTTTCCGCAGTATGGGTTGTACAACAATTCTACAAAAGATATTTTCAACGAAACAATTTTGCTGTGCAAGAACAAAGCGTGAATCAATAATTACCAATGTTTTTTCTCCTTGGGCTATTGATGAACTAAAAAATGACCTCAAATACGTCAACTTCGTAACATTGTCTTGCGATACATCTAATCATAAGCATGTTACGCTACTTCCTATTTTAGTTCGTTATTTTCAGGCTTATGAGCTGGAAACTCCAGTAAAGACCAAACTGATTACTTTCATAGATATCCCAGGAGAAACGTCCGACATAATATCTGAGAAATCACGGATTAATGTGAGCACGGCGCAAGCCATGTTAACAGTAAAAACTAACATTAATTTATCGTGTGAAAGCTTCAGAGAAAAACTTGCTTCAAACCATGAGATCTTGAGAAAGATACACTCAAAAACAAGTACCACGCCGAGGCAACAACCTCTTCAGTAGAAATAAGGTACTGTAAACATTACTTTAATATTGCAATTTATATCTATATGTTGTTTAAATTTTTTTATTTTAAACTTTTTTTTTGTTATTGAGAAACAAAACTAGCTATTGTAATTTCATTAAGTGCGTGTATCGCATAAGTACCGTGAATATTAACAAAAATAAAATCAAACAGCAAATAAACACAGTTATTATGTAATTTAAAGTTATATCTTTTTTTGCATCTACAAAATTTCTTGCACACACACACAGTCACACACCCACCCACCCACACATATTATAAATATATATATATATATATATATATGTATACACACACACACACACATGAGGAGTGGATAGCGGTGCCTACGTCATTCAAGGGGACTTTCTCGTGTATTGTCACACTCGACAGGAAAAGTAGGGAACAGAACCCGGTCGTGGTTAATGCTGAGGTCAACGGTCTCATCTGCGATAACACCGATGAGAAAGATGCAGTCATCTATACAGACGGATCTGTACGACGACACCAAAGAGGTGCATGGCCATTTACAGCACGCTCGGCAGGCAGAATAGTCTACGAAGACAGTGGTGCATACGCCATGACCACGAGTAGCATGACAATGGAGGTGATGGCAGTCACCAAGGCATTCAATTGGTTAGAGTCACAAGACTACACCCACGCATGTATACTGAGTGATTCGATGAGCATGATAAAAAAAAGTGGAGGCGGGCTCTGTACGCATGCAATGGGTAGAGTCGTTGCAGAAATCCAAAATACGTAAGGTCACTTTTGTCTATGTCCCTGGACATGCGGGAGTACGGGGAAATGAAAGGGCGGACAGGTTGGCTAGCTGCACTGTCGTTGAGGACGGGCAACCAATGGATCGGGCGGACATCATCAATGCCCTCCGAGATGTGGGAAGAGCACAGGACTTCAACAAACACAGATCCACGTCACTTCTTCGGATGATGGAAATGGGAGTTAAGTTGGGCACAGCCAGAAATGAGACACTTAGTGGCCGTGTAAGAAGACTTATCAACCAACATAGAACTGGAGTCGTCAGTCGCTTGACACTGAAGGAATTGCCGAGGAGGGGATCTGAGCACCTATGGACATGTTCGGAGTGCAATGATAATGACCCACAAATAACTCAATAACTATATATATATATATATATATTATCGTTCGTCCCCGATTTTGTGGGACAGTCTCAGAAATAAGCAAAAAAATCCTCTGAAATGTAAAAAATCTGACAAATGTCTCCGAAAACAATGGGAAAAAATGGTCGCCCTAGGCTAAGTCCTTTATTTTTGCTTTCTTCCACTGTCGTCTATTATTTCTTGTAACTCATTTTCACTCTTATCCTTTAAGACTATCATCAGCATAACAAGTAAGTAAAGGGCCCCCGTCACGCCAAGTGGCGTATTGGGAATATGGTGTTAGTGACCATCAATTTTACATACCTTCAGCGCATGATTTTGTGGGTAATGTGGTCGGTATTACGCCCGTGCCGCTTTACTTTCCCAGAAAAAAATCCGGTACCCATTTAAGGATGGGTGAACCCGGAAGCCGTCGGTTGGGATCGAACCCTACCCTTTGTCTTTTGTAGTGCAATTCACTAACCACTGAGCTATCGCGGCTCCGTATCATCAGCATACCTTAGATTATTTATATTATGACCTCCAACTGTTATTCCAGGCATGTCTCTTATCGATGTGATAATAATCTCACTATAAATATTAAATAAATCTGGTGACAGCACACAACCTTGCCTAACATCCTGTTTTATTTTTTGGAACATTCCCAATTGATTTCCAGTTCTTATGGCCGCTGTGTGTTGCCAGTACGTATTCTTTATTATTCTTAGATCTTTTATGCCTACGTTTATGCATTCTAAAATTGTGATTATTTCTTGGTACTTTACTTTGTCAGATGCTTTGGTATACAATCTACGAAACATAGGTATAGATATGTTTTCACCTCTATGGCTCTTTCTACTACGGATCTCATGATGTATATGGCATTGCTTGTTCCTTTACCTATAACAAAACCACACTGTTCATCACTAATTTCTGGACTGATTTTGTTTCGTACTCTTCGCATGATAACTTATATATATATATATATATATATATATATATATATATATATATATATATATATATATATATATATATATATATGTATATATATCTTAGTCATATAACTTATATGACTTATTGTGCGATGATCATCGCATTCAATAGCACCAGATTTCTTTGGTAGGGCTATGAATATTGATTTGAGCAGGTCGTCTGGTATATATCCGCTATTGTAGATGTCATTAAATATTTTTTTTATTATTTCAGGTGACCTTTGTCTACGTCCCAGGACATGCGAGAATACAAGGAAATGAATCAGCAGACAGGTAGTTGCGCTATTGTTGAGGACTGTCAACCAACGGATCGGGCGGATATCATCAATGCCGTCCTAGATGTGAAAACTACACAAGACTTCGACAACCATGAGTCCATGTCATTCCTTCGTATGAAAGAGATGGGAGTTAAGAAGGGCACAGCCAGAAATTAGAAATTTAGTGGGAGTATTTATAGAAGAATAGGTAGAATTGGATGGAAAGAAAACAAAACAAACGATGAAGTCTTAAAACAACTAAAAATGAAAAAAAGAACTACTAAACACAATTAGAGCAAGACAAATGAAATTTTTTGGTCATGTTAAAAGACACAACAGTATAATAAAAGTAATATTAGAATGGAAAATACAAGGTAAAAGAGGCAGAGGCAGATCAAGACTAACATGGACGAGTAACATCAAAAGATGGACAAGTCAGCCTGTGGCAATCTGCACCATCAAAGCAAGAGACAGAGTGGAATGGCGCTCCATGGTAGCCAACCTTCGATGCGGAGAGGGCACTCAATGATGAAGTGGGCTTATAAGAAGAATTCGCCTGTGCGCTGCCAGGGCCCGGAAGGGGAGTAAAGAATAGTGGCGCTGTACCCTATCAGGCATGTTCGTAAGAGGCGAGAAAGGAGGGTTAGGCATGGGACTGGCTATCCCATACTGTAAAAAAATAAGCCGGAAAAACTTCATAAACATGGACAAGTCAAAGAAAAGAATAAAAGTAAATCCGCCATCCAGGAAAGATAAAGGCTCCCTGTCTAAGAGACGTATGACACAAGCCGGAGAAAGCCGTAAGGAGTCCGGGTTGCCGACTCACCTTTTGTCTACCAGGAAATCCTCCAGAATTGGAATATGGAACTGGTACCCTAAACGAACAAGGAAAATCTGCACATGTAGCAGCAGAAATGAGAAATTACAAAATAGATATTCTGGGAATGTGCGAAACAAGATGGCTAGGAACGGAAAGAATAAAACTAAATACAGGAGAGATGATTTTATCATCAGGACACCAGGAACCTGGAGAACAAAATAGTGAAGGGGTAATTATAATGTTATCAAGGAATGCACAGAAGACACTGATAGAATGGGAAACAGTAGGGCCAAGACTAATGAGAGCAACATTTAAAACAACAAAAAATAAAATAAAATTACACATTATCCAATGCTATGCAATAACCAATGATTAGGATGGTTTAGTTAAAGATGAATTCTATAAACAGCTACAATGTCAGATGGATAAGGAATTATGCTACTATCAGTGCCAGGAAAAATATTAAGCTGAATAATTCTGGGGAGACTAAAAGAGGCTATAGAGAAACATTTGAGAGATGAACAAGCAGGTTTTAGGAAGAACAGGTCATGTGCTGATCAAATAACTACTCTACGTATAACAGTTGAACAAACTCTAGAACTACAGTCCCTACTTTATATTGGATTCATAGATTACGAAAAGGCATTTGATAGTTTAGACAGAGGAATGCTTTGGAAGTTGCTGAGTCATTACGGAATCCCCATAAAGTCTATTAACCTGATAAAAACAATGTTTGAAGGAATGAAATGTAGTGTGGTGCATGAAGGACAGCTTACAGAAACATTTGAAATAAGAACAGGAGTAAGGCAGGGATGCCTTCTGTCTCCATTTCGCTTTCTACTGGCCATAGATTGGATTATGAGAATAACTAAAAAAAAAACAGAAATGGGATCCAGTGGTCACTGACCAAACAACTTAATGATTTAGACTTTGCTGATGACATAGCTCTCCTATCACACAGCCATCAACAGATGCAGGATAAAATGAGAATACTTGATGAGAGATCACAATAGCTAGGACTGAAAATTAATAGAGATAAGACCAACATTATGAGAATTAATGCAGTTGGCAATAACCAAATAAAATTAGGAGAAATACCTCTACTAGACGTACAATCTTACATATATCTGGGCAGTAATATAGACAAAGAGGGAGGAACAGAAAATGATACCAAAATAAGGATATCAAAAGCAAGAGGAGCTTTTGTTGCACTGGAAAACATATGAAAGGAAAAAAAATTAGGTTACATACAAAAATTAAAATTGTCAACTCCAATGCTAAGTCAGTCCTATTATATGGCTGTGAAACATGTAGAACAACAAGATTGACAATCATGAAGATATAGACATTCCTTAATGGATGCTTACGCAGAATATAAGGAGGGAAATGTCAGGACAAAATCACTAACATAGAATTATGGAAATGTACCAGTCAAATACGGACTACAAAGGACAAGGGGTAGGGTTCGATCCCAATCGACGGTTTCCGGGTTCACCCAGCTTAAATGGGTACCGGATTTTTTTCTGGGGAAGTAAAGCAGCACGGGCGTAATACCGACCACATTACCCCAAAAATCATGTGCTGAAGGTCTGTAAAATTTAGGGTCACGAATACCATATTCCCTATACGCCACTTGATGTGACGGGGGCTCTTTACTTTTTTTTTACCAGTCAAATACCAGTGGAAAAAGAGATACAGCGAAGACGATGTCGCTGGATAGGACACACACCGCGGAAGCCAACTGAGAGTATTACACAACAGGCCCATTTTTAGAATCCCCAGGGAAAAAGACAAAGAGGAAGACCAAGAAATTCTTGGAGAAGACAGACAGAAGCAGGGATGAAGATGATGGGGAAAGACATGGAATGATCTTAAAAGAATGGCAAGAAACAGAAGACTTGGAAAGTGTGTGTTGAAGACATATGCTCCATAGGGAGCTGAAAGGTAGAAGAAGAAGATTTCTTTGGTAGGGCTATGAATATTGATTTGAGCAGGTCATCTTGTATATATCCGCTGTTGTAGATATTATTCAATATTTTTGTTATTATCTCTATTCCAAAATCACCCATAGATTCAATCTCTTTTTTAGTTATATTATCTGGTCCAGGAGCTTTTCCTGCTTTCATATTGCGCATGGAGTCTTCCACTTCTTCTTTGAGTATTTCTTGTCCTTCTCCGTTATCCTTAATATTTACTTCTGTTCGTTCATAATTATAAAGATCTTTAATGTATTCTTTCCATCGTTCCCTTATGCTTTCTTGTTCAATCAACAGTTCTCCTTCTTTTGATCTTAAACATCCAGTTTTTTATTGCGTTTTTCTTACTGTTAATTCTTCAATTTGTGTGTATATCTTTGACACCTCCTTTTTGTTGAATTTCAATCTCTTTGCATCTCTGTTTTATTCGTGCTTCTTTTGCTTCATTGCATTTTATTATAATTTCTTTATTTAATCTCTTATACTCATCTTTATTTTCTTTATTTCTTCTTCTTGTATCCATTAGCTGCAAAATGTCATCTGTCATCCATTTCTTTCTTGAATTTGTCCTCACTGGTGGTATGAACTCTTTTGATGTTTGTTGCATTTATTCTTTTAGCATTTCCCATTGTTCATTAATGCTTTGTATCTTCTCTTCATGGAATACACACAAGCATTTGACAGAGTAAAGCATGTGGAAATAATCAATCTTCTGGTGAAAAAAAACTTTGACGGCAAGGATCTGAGAATCATAAAAAGTACGTATTAGCAACAAACATCAGCCATAAGAATTTAGAGCCAAATTGGACAGTTTCAAAATATAAAAAAAAAGGAGTCACACAAGGCTAGGTTCTGTCGCCGATTTTGTTCTCACTTTACAGCGAAAATATGAGATCATTATTGGACAAAAAAGGAATTGAAATCAGCGGTCACAACATAAACAAACTGCGATATGGGGATGACACAGTCTTAATACTAGAGACGGAGAAGTAATTAAAAGAAATGATTCACGTAATAGTAAAAGAAAGCAACAAGACAGGTCTCGGTTTGAATAGTACAAAAACAGAAGTAATGGTCATAGCGAAGAAACAATCATCACCATAACACAGCACACAAATAACGGGACAAATCTAAATCAAGCGCAGAATGTCAAATTCTTGATCACAATAATAACAACATCAGACGGAAAATGCAGAACAGAAATAACAAGTAAAATAGTTCAGGCAAAAATAGCATTTCAGAAAATGCAAAACGCCTTATGCAACGAGTCTATGTCAATAAAAGTGAGAAAGTGAGTTCATCGGTGCTATATAGAGCCAATTGTGACCTATGGAAGTGAATCATGGATAGTAAATCAAATGAAACGCCGATTAGAGACCACAGAGATGGGATTTCTCAGAAAAATGTTGAGAATTTCCTGGACAGTTAAAGAGAATAACGAGGAAATTCTCAAAGAGGCACACAAAATGGGAACTCCAAAGAAACATCAGAAAGAAACAATCAACATTTTTCGGGCACATTATGAGAAGAGGAAATGTGGAATACTTGGTTATAACTGGCAAAAGACAAGGAAAAAGAAATCGCGGCCGACAAAGACAGAATATACTAGTTAGCTTGGTACCATGGCACGGAAAACAGCCTACAACAAAATTGATACGATGTACTGTAAGTAGAGAGTTGTGGAAGGACATGATCGCCTGAACCAACCGGTATGGCACATGGAGATGAAGATAGTTGATATAAAAAAAAATATTGCATGAATAATTGATAAAATAAAGGTTCAATACTTTTATATTGTAATATATTTAAAAAATTGATAGTCTTTTTTGATGGTTCCATAGTGTATGTAAGGAAATATGCCATTCTTGACCATCCCGCGCCGTGTGACGTCACATAGAGCTTGTAGTGTTTTTCGTCTCCCATCTCTATTCTTGGCGAAATGTTCGATCTTATCCGATGCCTGCCAACTTTGCTTCTCTTGTAAGTGTTCTTTTTAGTGTCTCCTTATTTCTTCCTCTTTTTCTGTATTCTGATCTTTACCATATAAGAGCCTGTTTTGGAATTCTTTTGTTGTCTCTTCTCATCATATGTCCATCTTCTTTCCTAAATTGTAGATGAGATCTTTGGTTGCATGAACATTTCTCTTATTTCAACATTAGTCTTGAATATGACATAAAAGATAGCTTCGATAAATGGAAGCTTCCGTACCTTTTAAATAGCATTATATTTTTTTAAAAATCGATTCTATCTCTCTTTTGTTCCTATAGTTTATATAGAGAAATATAAAAAATGTATGTAAGTCAAAAGTAAAGTGTCTTGTATCCTGTCACTGCACGTGGTGTATAGGGAATATGGTTTCAGTGATCACAATTTTTTACAGACCTTCGGCACATGATTTTTTTGGGGTAGTATTGTCGGTATTACGAAATAGTTTATTTAAGAAATATTTATTCATCATCATTTTCAGGTACTTCTTGAAACACCACTTCTGGATCTTTTTGTTCGTCATGACGTTTTAAAAAAAATGATATGGAAATGAAGATCAGCATTTGATGAGTCACTCGCATGCCTTTCCTTTTTCATTGGGTCTGCGGGACACACGTGCCTCCGTGAGTCAATAAAAAATGGGAACCACTGGTCAAGGGAGTCAATGAAAAGAGGAGATAGGACGAACGCGAGAGGTTATCTATTAATTCTAGACCCAATGAAAAGCTGCAACCACTAAAAATCTGCTTCCCTAAACGGGTATTTACATGATCGAGTGTTCATAACAAAAAATAAAGACTAATCACACGAGTCTATGTCGTTCATTCTAACAGCAATAAGAAGAGTAAATGTGTGTGTAGATAACCTTTTGTCAATTCGAATCGCAAGAAGGAAAACATCTTGAAAAGAGGTATATCTGCCATCACTGTGGTCGAACTCACAGTCGAGAATCATACCTTAGCAAACACATTCGTATTCAACACCAGACACCCAGTGCAATTAAACTAGCTTGGTTGTTTTCTCAGTACCTTCATCACCGACAACAATGTCACCACTACAAACTATGTAGATGTTAACACGACAACAGCACCATCAGTCGCAACACCAACGGCAACCAAAACAACAGGATAAACTTTCCCGAGTTCTTGACCTTCACCTCCCCAATAGCACCATCCGTGACTTATAAAACTATAGCAAACGCTGAGAGTGTTAGCACATCACCCCTTTGTATTTAATGTTCATTGTTGTTGACTATTGATATTCTATTCACTATCTATGATCTTGTGTTATGTTTATAGCCACAATGACACCTGCAAATACTAGACGGGGAGGGGGGGGGGGTGTTACTCCTAACAACTTTTCATTATTTCGCTCTATAAAATGAATGATTAATTATATAATATCTATTTTTATAAATTACTATACAAGTGTGTGGCCACTCTTTTGATTTTAGAATTCTTATATGAAAAGCTATGATGTCTCAATCTACCTCCTACTATAGACATCCATCATCACTACAATATCCATTCAGTGATCACGAAACCTCATCTCTATAATAAAACAGTACCATAATAACGGATATAATTAACATTATAGCCATGTCACCCACGGACATAATTAGCTATAGAGACACCGACATTTATTGTACAAGGACAGCTAACTCTGACCACTTTTCATATTTCTCTATGTGCCATATATTATCAAAGGGAGTATAATATATATTTTTATATATTGCTATATACAATCTATGGAACCTTCATTTTATCGATTAATAAATAAATATTAAAAGGCCAGGACTTCAGTACAAAAAAGACAGAAATTATGATAATATCAAAACAAAACAAACGCACATAGAGTAGAGTAAAACTAAATTTTTAAATCCTGAAATAAGTGCATTGATTAAAAAACTAGGATCAATGATATTATCAGATGGCATTTAAGAAATTAGAAGCATATATAGAACTGGACAACCAAGGACATAATTCCGTCAAATAAAACACATCCTATGTAACAGATCATTTTCAAATAATGTTAGAAAGCGTATCCAAGGTGCTACACAGAACTTGTTCTACTATATGGAAGTGAGTCATGGACAATAAGCAAGACAACATAGAGAGCATTTGAGACAGTGGAGATGTGGTTTATCTGAAGAATGCTACGAATTCCCCGGATAGCAACAATTATAAAAAAAATTTTTAAAAAGTTTAAAACAAGCTGAAGAAGCCAGAAATATCAGAATCAAAAGGAAGAGACAGTCTACGTGTATGTGTTGCGAGTAGAAAGCATTGAGAATACTATAACAACAGGCAGAGTGAATGAAAAGAAGAGCAGAAGAAAACCAAAAGAAATAATATAGAACACCTTATCCAAATGGTATAATAAAAGTTCACAGACTAAAATTATGTCATAGATAAAGAACCGAGTGATGTGGAGAGAGATGCCTACGCGAGTCAGCATGGCACCTGAAAATGATGGTCAACAAATTATTGTTAATACAAACTGTTTATATTTCTCCATATAAACCATAGCAAAAATGGAGAAATCTAATTAAAGGTACAGAAGCTTCATTTTATTCGAATAGCAGTGTCATATTTCCTTACTTAAACTATGGAATCTTCAAATAAGAAAACCTAACTTTACTTGATATACTACTGGCAGGTAGTAAAAGTCAACTCTACTGATGGGTAGACGGACAGTAAAGATCCATTCCACTTGATGGGTAAAAGGATAGTAAAGATAAATTCTATTGATGGGTAAAAGGATGGTATAGGTCAATTCTACTGATGGGTAGGCGGATGGTAAAAATCAATTCTATTGAAGGATAGAACGATAGTAAATGTCAATTCTACTGATGGGTAGACGGATAACGAATGTAAACTGTTTTGAAAGAGTTGGCGGATAGCGAAGGTAAACTCTTCTGAGAATTAGACAGAAAGTGAAGGTAAACTCTTCTGAGAATTAGACAGAAAGTGAAGGTAAACTCTTCTGAGAATTAGACAGAAAGTGAAGGCCAGCACTTCTTAGAGAGTTGGCGGTTATCGATGGTAAACGCTTCTGAGAGATAGGCGGTAAATAAACCTAAATTATAATGAGGAAAAGTCGGATAGTGAAGGGAAACTCTAAAGAGGATTGACCGATAATTTAGTTACATTTTCCTAAAATGAAAACAGGAAAACGAATAGTGTTCCCATGGTACCAAGGAACGTTAATGGAAGGACAGATACGTTTTGAATTACAATACTGTAGACATTAAAATAAAAATGAATCCATAGCACGATTGAATTCATAAATACATCTCCCTTTCTCCACACACAAGCACACGCGCGCGCGTACAAACGCAAATCACATCACACACAAGCAAACACACACATACGTAGGTACATCACATCACACACAAGCAAACACAACACACGTATGCACATCACACAGAAACTAAACTGGAAAAGTACCACCAATAAAGCATCGGCTATGAAATAGAACATTTAGAAACTAATTATGAGCAATATAAAGGCACTGTGAATGCGCCAAGACAAGACTACTTACAGGTCACGAGTTACATGTCAACTTCAGCAAGCTCACAAGCAGGCACGATTTCCTCTGTATATTAAATGATCTTACTGAAATGCCCGAACAGTTACCACGACAACAAGAACGGCAATTGGAATCAATTTGTGTGTGTTTGCAACTACGCACCCACACATGGCGATGTGAAGAGGAGAGTGAGAGATAGATAGCGAGTCAGGTCCGTGCCCTGATGAACACACCTCTCCATCTTGTCAATGCCACGACACGCGTGCCTCCCTCAGTACTGCGGCCTTGATTGTGGTCTCTCGTGACATCCTCTTCCTGGCGACTACTTGTCTGAATCATTCTAAAACGACCACTCTCAATAATTCACATCGAAATGTGATTTCACTGAGGCATAGCACATCTGGGGGAGCTGCGATAGCTCGGTGGTTAGGAAACTCGACTACAAAGAGCAAGAGGTCGAGTTCGATCCTGATCGATGGCTTCCAGGTTCACCCAGCCTTAAATGGGTACCGGATTTTTTTTTCTTCTGGTGAATGTAAAGCGGCAAGGGCGTAATACCGACCATATTACCCTAAAAATCAGGTGCCTAAGGTCTGTAAAATATTATGAACACTATAGTTCGTTCAGAAATTCGTGCCCTCAGAATTTATTAATTATCTCAGAAACTGTTCGATGAATTTCAAAAATTTTTTTCCATGAAATGTTATTTTTTCACCGACCTTAAGCCTGATTTTTTTTTCCCTACTGTCATGCATTTATGAAAAAAAATTCTTCCTTTAAGGTATATAAAAATATGGTTTTCTTGGTTGTCCTAATTTTTAGGAGTTTACAATACCCACATTTTTTGTTATCAACATTGCCATTTAAAACGGCAATATGTCACGTGTATATCCACAGAATCTTAGAACTTGCTAGCACTTACTGTACATAATTTTGAAACACTTTTGCCATTTCCGATTTCTGGTTAAATAGGTTCAGAGGCTTTTTTGACAAAAATATTTACTATTCATGTATATTCCTTTCCATATGATAATCTGTAAGCTATTGAGAAGTGACTACTTGATTTTTAAAATCATGAAGAGTTTAAATTCATCACTATGCAAAAGCTAACTGTGTTATTGTACAGGCACTTTTACAATTACCTATCTTTATGACGGGAGCCGATAGCTCAGTGGTTAGTGAACTGGACTACAAAGGACAAGGGGTAGGGTTCGATCCCAACCGACGGCTTCCGGGTTCACCCAGCCTTAAATGGGTACCTGATTTTTTTTCTGGGAAAGTAAAGCGGCACGGGCCTAATACCGACCACATTACCCCAAAAATCATGTGCTGAAGGTCTGTAAAATATAGGGTCACTAACACCATATTTCCCTATACGCCACTTGGCGTGGCGGGGGTACTTTACTTTTTTTTTTTTTTTTACCTCTATGACGGAGATATAAAATCAAATGAAAAATTGTGACCCTCTTCGATGTGATCGGATAAGCCTTTGACTTGCATTCTTAGAAAATTAACGTACATCACACAGAAAAATCTAATGTTTAGAGCACACAGTTTGATATTTTCCTAAAATTATATAACAAAAAACGATTGTGCAAAATTTAAAATACCTTTGTACTTAAATGTTATAAAATCTTAAGGTCGGTGAAAAAAAATAAGATTTCATGAAAAACAATTGCAGAAATTCATCAAACAGCTTCCGAGATAATTGATCAACTCTGTGGTCATGAATTTCTGAACGAACTATAATACCATATTCCCTATATGTCACTTGGCTTGACGGAGCACGTTCCTTTCTTTTAATAGCACACCTAAATAGACCTGATGTTAGCATAGTTTTGCCTCATGTTTGAACTACACTTCTGATAGAGACGTTAGTTTTAAGTGATTATTGAACCATTATCAATTATACAGCCACTAATGTTCTGTAAATGAGAGTTCCTTGCAGACCACTACCTGACTCTCCTATAAAAAAAAGGTTTTATTTCAGCCACTACTGACCTAAGTAGTAAGATCGTAACCATAAACTTCGGTGATCAACACAAACAGATGTCATTTTGCTGGAGTGCATTGATGAACGCCGCTATTATCATGTATGTCATTTTGCTGGAGTGCATTGATGAACGCCGCTATTATCATGTATGTCATTTTGCTGTAGTGCATTGATGAACGCCGCTATTATCATGTATGTCATTTTGCTGGAGTGCATTGATAAACGCCGCTATTATCATGTATGTCATTTTGCTGGAGTGCATTGATGAACGCCGCTATTATCATGTATGTCATTTCGCTGGAGTGCATTGATGAACGCCGCTATTATCATGTATGTCATTTTGCCGGAGTGCATTGATGAACGCCGCTATTATCATGTATGTCATTTTGCTGGAGTGCATTGATGAACGCCGCTATTATCATGTATGTCATTTTGCTGGAGTGCATTGATGAACGCCGCTATTATAATGTATGTCATTTTTCTGGAGTGCATTGATGAACGCAGCTATTATCATGTATGTCATTTTTCTGGAGAGCATGAATGTACACCGCCATGATGCAATCTTCCTAGAGCGAGTGATTGAACATCGCTACGACGCAATCTCCCTGAAGCGCATGAATGAACGCCACTAAGATGTAATCTTTCTGAGTACATGATTGAACACTGCCACAATGTAATCTTCGGTTGGCTTACCACGGCAACAGCCGGGGTTCGTAATCCTGGCGAGGACACCTGGGTTTTACTAATTCCCTAAAAATTAGTAGGAGCCGCGATAGCTCAGTGGTTAGTGAACTGGACTACTACGGACAAGGGGTAGGGTTCGATCCCAACCGACGGCTCCGGGTTCACCCAGCCTTAAATGGGTACCGGATTTTTTCTGGGAAAGTAAAAGCAGCACGGGCGTAATACCGACCACATTACCCCAAAAATCATGTGCTGAAGGTCTGTAAAATATAGGGTCACTAACACCATATTTCCCTATACGCCACTTGGCGTGACGGGGGGTACTTTACTTTACTTTTACAATGTAATCTTCCGGAGTACATGATTGAACACCGCCACAATGTAATCTTCATGGAGTACATGATTGAACACCTTCCACAATGTATCTTCCTGGGGTACATGATTGAACACCGCCACAATGTAATCTTCATGGAGTACATGATTGAACACCTTCCACAATGTATCTTCCTGGGGTACATGATTGAACACCGCCACAATGTAATCTTCCTGAAGTACATGATTGAACACCCACCTTCTTGATCTATATTACTACCAAGATATACCAAGTGATCTACTCTTTACAAAGCCTGGTGATTTAGATATATATTGTCCTCTGGGTATTGTTGTTTTTCATTATTTTTGTTTTATCCCTGTTGATTTCAAGTCATATTCTTTCCACCATGGAAGAGAGGATATCTGTGATATTTTACATCTTGTTGATATTGTCACTTAGAAGCACTATATCATCTACAAAATCTGAATCTTCTGGAATTTTACACGGCAGTATAATATAATTCTATACTATGGCCACATAAAAGACAGTAGACTAGAAAAAACACAACAATGGAAGACTTGGTTCCTACACGGCGCATCAGGGGTGACCAACAAGATCTTTTCAAGACATAAAAGAGACCTTGAACTCATGTTCAAGGAGGTGCAACAGAAGAAGTAGAAGATTGGCTAGAGACAGAGATTCTTTTAGACGGGCTGTGGTGAATGCAACGTTATGCAAAGGGCATGAGACCTGATGATGATGATGAATCGACAAACACGTTTTCAATTGTATGGATTAAGAAAGATTGTTTGCCTTTTAACAAAGTACTTGCTCTTTGAGATATGTAGATGGGACACTTCGCGAAGGAAAGAAACGAAAGAATTATGTTGTCTGATAGAGGCACAAGGCGTACATGCCACTGTCTGATTTTCAGGTCTGTAACCTAGATAAAGGAGAAAGAAGCCTTACTGCATGAACAGTCTTGAATTCCATGAATTGGTTTTCCTCCTGTCACATTCAGTCAAGGATAAATGACATGCCACTGATATTTTGTTGTTGCTCTCTTTTGAATATATAAAAGCATGTTTATTGTTTTTGGACACTGGAATCAATAATTAAATAGCAACATACACACTCCGGTATATATATATCCATCCATCCATCCATATATCCGCTGTTGTAGATATCATTCAATATTTTTGTTATTATTTCTATTCCAAAATCACCCATGGCTTCAATCTTTTCTTTAGTTATATTATCTGGTCCAGGTGCTTTACCTGCTTTCATATTGCGCAAGGCGTCTTCCACTTCTTCTTTGAGTACTTCTGGTCCTTCTCCATTATCCTTAATATTTACTTCTGTTCATTCATCATTATAAAGATCTTTAATGTATTCTGTCCATCGTTCCCTTATGATTTCTTGTTCAATCAACAGTTCTCCTTCCTTTGATCTTAAACATCCAGTTTTTGATTGCGTTTTCCTTCCTGTTAATTCCTCAATTTGTTTGTATATAGCTTTAGCATCTCCTTTTTGTTGCATTTCAATCTCTTTGCATCTCTCTTTTAGCCATGCTTCTTTTGCTTCATTGCATTTTATTTAAGGTGACCATATTTTTGAAACCTTAATCCGGGACGGATTAATTTGACATAAATTTCCCATCAATAAAATGAAATTTCTTCTGTCTTTTAAAGTGAATAATACATATTATATATATATATATATATATATATATATATATATATATATATATATATATACAGGGTGTTTTTAAAGTCGCAGTGCAGTGAATTTATACTCTCTAAAGAAAAAACGTCACCAGAAATGCGGTTAACTAATGCGTCACACAAATTGTAAAATAAATGGTATTATTCAAATATACTTGACTGCTATCGGCGAGCTTATAATGGGTAATGTTGGTATTAACACAATAAAGTTGTGCCTAAAGCATATGTTGAAAATGTCCACCACGGGCCTCAAGACATGTCTTTCCATATTTGCGAAAACCTTCAGAATAATGTCTGGTGATATTTGTTTAATCTTGTCTACTATTTCAGTCTTTAGGTCATGAATTGTCTGCGGATTATTTTCATAAACGTTCCCCTTCAATGCCCCCACAGATAATAATCTGGGGGTGTTAGATCTGGTGAACGAGCAGGCCAGATTCCACGTGAAATAATGCGATTTGCAAATATGCTTTCTAAATAATTGAGTGTTGTTGTGGCTGTGTGTGCTGTTGCCCCATCCTGCTGAAACCAGGATTCCATAATTTCCCGTTCTGTAAGGTGTGCTATGAACGGTTCCAGAATTAAAGTACGGTAACGTTCTGCATTTATTGTTTCATTAAAAAATATAGGTCCTATTATCCGCATACGACTTATAGCGCACCACACTCCGACTTTTTGGTCGTAAAGCGGCACTTAATGAAATTCATGGGGGTTTTCACTGCTCCACAGCCAATTGTTCTGACTGTTCACATAACCGGATAAATGAAACCAGGCCTCATCAGTGAAAAAAGTGACGTCAAGGATGGCAGCGCCATGTTCATAAATAAAATTCTGAAACCACATGCAGTAGTTTAAACGGGATTCATAATCTCTTTCTTGGAGTTGAGACACTTCAGTTAATTTGTATGGACGATAGTGTAGTTCACTTCTTAAAACCTTGTGAACAGAACTCTTAGATATTTGCACCTGTTGAGACAAGGGGTTTAAAGATGCATTTGGACTCATTGTAATTCTGTCTTGGAGTTCCATAATTTGGTCTTGTGAAATTGAAGGTCTTCCAGATCGGTATGCATCTACCACACTACCGGTTTCACGAAACTTTTTGATCAATTTTGTAACAGAATTTCGGTGAGGGACTTATGAGTCTGGAAATTTCCTCACGAATTGTCTAATGACCTCATCCGTATATTTACCGCCATTACGAAAGACATGCTCAACCAGAAATACCCTGTTTTCAATCGTCAACACCATTTCCTTCAAGCAATGAGACAGTGAAAATAGCGTAATGCCCGTCCTTTACGTAAATAAAACCTTAAAGGAAGCAGCGGTTTGTTCATAAATGTGGTTTACAAAATTGTGGTACGTAGATGATGATTACGTCATTTACTGAATATTATAAATATTCACTGCACTGCGACTTTACGAACACCCTGTATATATATATATTCAAACTAACTAAAACACCTAAAAATATAGGCTTATAAATCGTTATCAGGAGATTTAAAAAAAACCAAACATTGGTGATACTCACTTAAATGGAAGGTGAAGCAGAGTTGTTGTACTTTTCTGATCAGTATTTCAGTTTCAGTATAAAAGATTTAAAACTTGGAGCGCATTTTACTGTTACTATTTCGCTAAATGAACAGCCAGTTCAACTTTTTAAATATTTTCTACACAACAACGGAATAATGTATATTTTGAAGTCGAAGAGACGTTTACCATATTGGCAACATTGGTAAACGTTTGTGTCCCTAATGCCTAATGTATTTTAACAAATCCGGGACAAAAGCTAAAAAATCTGCCAAAATCGGGACAAATTCGGGACAGTAACAAATCCGGGTCAAAGGTTGAAAAAAGAGTTAAAAATCGGGACTGTCCCGGAAAAATCCGGACGTCTGGTCACCTTATTTTATTATAATTTTTTTTATTTAATCTCTTATACTCATCTTTATTTTCTTTATTTCTTCTTCTTGTATCCATTAGCTGCAAAATTTCAACTGTCATCAATTTCTTTCTTGAATTTGTCCTCACTGGTGGTATGAACTCTTTTGATGTTTGTTGCATTGGTTCTTTTAGCATTTACCACTTTTCATCAATGCTTTGTATCTTCTCTTTATGGACTACACAAAAGCATTTGACAAAGTAAAGCATGTAGAAATAATCAATATTCTGGAGAGAAAAAAAATACTTTGACAGCAGGGATACGAGAATCATAAAAAAGCACGTATTAGCAACAAACAATAGCCATAAGAGTTAAGAGCCAAATTGGACAGTTTCAAAATATAAAAAATCAAGGAGTCACACAAGGCTAGGTTCTGTCGCTGATTTGTTCTCACTTTACAGCGAAAATATGAGATCAAAGCGGACAAAATAGGAATTGATGTCGACGGTCACAATATAAACAATATGCGATATGCGGATGACACAGTCTTAATACCAGAGACAGAGAATTAATTAAAAGAAATGATTAACATAATAGTAAAAGAAAGCAACAAGACAGGTCTCAGTTTGAATAGTACAAAAACAGAAGTAATGGTCATATCGAAAGTAGTATTAGTGGCGGTTTACCCAAACCTTTTCTGGAAGAACATGCACCGAAACTGCACCAAAGACAATGGATTATGCACCGTGCCGCACGAAACATGTATATTTTGGCACCAAATCCGTGCAAAAGTCCGATAATCGGCTTATCTCGGTGGTCGTGGCGGTCTGGTAATCGGCTTATCTAGTGGTGTGCGGTGGTGCGTGACGGCTCGGTGATCGGCGCGTCTCTCGCGGGGGTCTGTCGCTCGCCGGCTATCTCGGACAACAGAGGTTCTAAAACTTGTGTTCCAGGGTCGTCTCACACCGTCGGAAGGCGGGTCGTCGCCGGCTATCTCGCGCGGGTGGCGGGTCTGTCTCTCGCCGGCTATCTCGCGGGCGGGGACAACAGCGGTTCTAAAACTTGGGACGATGTGCCTTGAATGGTCGTTTGTGTTATTAGTATCGCTACCAACATCATCATGTGTAGTAAGGTGTGCTAATATTAAATAGTGACGCTCTCTCTCTTTCACATTCATGGTAAAGCAAAACAAAAATTCGTTCTATATTTTACAGCTTTATTAGTAATACAACAAATATTTGAAAATATATATTACTGTCCGGTTGTTGACTTTGGGCATCCATGGGCCCATCGAAGCTGAAGTATCCACGGGGCGAGCAAACGATAAATGATACGGTCGTTTATGTGCTGTCTCGATGAAAAAGGCATGAGAATTCTGTTAAGTTTCGCGCCACGACACTTAAGAAGTATATAATAAACACAATAATGACCGCACGTGTTGCTAAACAAATCTTGCAACACCCGCGGGTTGTAGACGAATGGAACGTGTGAGTTTTGCTCTATAAAGTTTAAAATATCCAAGTGTCTGGGAGGCAAACCGTAGGAATCGAAATACTCACATTCGCCGAGACCGTTGTAAAATAGGGCCACCCAATGCTCACCGGGTTCGTGGGCAGGGTCGGTGTTTATGACAAAGGCTGCGGTCGCCGTTGGGTCGATGCTGGGCGGTAAGTGGTTTCGTGGAATGACACTAACAAGGGAACAACGTCGAACGAAAATATCCGACATCAAAAGGTTGTAAATCTCCCTCGTGTTCATCTTCTTTCTCTCAAACGGCGAAGTCTGTTAGAATCTGCCTTGTCTTGGACACCTCGATCACTGAGTCCAACTCGGCGTAGACGATAACTTGTAGGGGAGTAGTTGCGGGAGCGGCAAACTTGAGTTCTATCGACAAGGGTCCGCTTGTGGCTAGCTCAAAATGGGAGCCGTCCAGTAGGCTGGACGAGAGGTCAAAACCAAATAGACAATATCCGTCCTTGAACTCTCTATAATCAACGTTATTCCCGCGTCTTTACCAATCAGACCCATGGCCAGATGTGTACCGAAAAAAGCTCTCGCGTATTGATTTTGTTCAAAGTCCATAGTTAGAGGCTTTCCCGAGATACATTTCCCGTCGACCGTCAGGTTCATATAAATCAGACCAAAGTGTTGAAAATTGAACGGGTTAGCTGTATAAACACCATTAAACGCACTGGCCGTAATCAGACCTATCACTATATGGGTCGGTGTTTGAGACAAAAATAAATTGTCTTGACTGTGGGAGAACATCCCGCTAGCGATGGAAAATGTCTTGATGATAACCCTCTTGATCGGGTACCGTGCATTCCCGCTTAAGAGAGCCTTGTCGTGGGCCGGATAAATCGCGGGGTTTAGCTTAGATTTCCTGACCACGAGCGCGGCGTATGTGATAACACTCTTATAACCCATAGAGCTATCGTGACCCGTGAGGTTGAACACATCCTGCGAGGGCGTGAGTTTTATCTTTACATCAACTCTGTTTAACATGTAACGATCCTGCACAAAAACATCAGAGTGCAAACGACCCATCATTTCAACCTCTTTACTACCCGAAGTCAAATCGCGCCGTATTTTAACACCCTCATTCGCTCGCCGGCTATCTCGGACAACAGCGGTTCTAAAACTTGTGTTCTAGGGTCGTCTCACACCGTCGGATGGCGGGTCGTCGCCGGCTATCTCGCGCGAGTGGCGGGTCTGTCTCTCGCCGGCTATCTCGCGGGCGGAGACAACAGCGGTTCTAAAACTTGGGGCGATGTGCCTTGAATGGTGGTGTATTTTATTAGTATCGCTACCAACATCATCATGTGTAGTAAGGTGTGCTATTATTAAATAGTGACGCTCTCTCTCTCTTTCACATTCATGGTAAAGCAAAACAAAAATTCGTTCTACAGAATTCGTTCTCTGATTTCACAGCTTTATTATTAATATAACAAATATACAACACATATTTTGAAAATATATATTACTGTCTGGTTGTTGATAATTTTAGGCGTCTGGGTTTCCTCCCTCCTGTTTTGGTGGTACTGTATGTTAAATGTCTATCAAACACGGGTGCATAGGAAGTTTCATTAGCCTTCAAAACACAACCGCACTCCATTTTGACAAAACCTTGATCAAAGCTGGAATAGGTAATTGGTGTCTCTTCTGAAACACCCGCGGCATCCATATTGGCTGCCGGATCTGTCGTCTGATTAACAAGAGCGAGGTTCCCTTGATTAACAAAGGGGGGGGCGTGTAGTCGATGAGATTCGGGTTAACAAGAGATGGTATGTAGTTCTGGTGGTTAACAACAGGCGGCGTGTAGTTTTGGTGGTTAACGAGAGGTGGCGTGTAGTTGATCTGGTTAACAACAGGCGGCGTGTAGTTGAGGTTAGCATAAGCGGTTAAAATTTCCTCTCGCGTCTCAACTAACGTGATAAATTCCTCTCTCGATAGTGTTATCCCAGTTCTGGTAGGAAACTTCAAAAAACTCTCACCGCTATATGTCCTTATATTTATCAATGGTCTGTTACGAAAAACACAAACCGAGACTGCCTTAACGCCATCTTTAGACAATGGAACTACAGTCTCATTACCACGTGACATAAATATGCGCTGATCACTGACATCAAACGAAGTTGGCGTATTCAAGCTACACGACTCCATATTTAAAGAAAACAAACACAAACCACCCGGCAACAGACGCTGGTTATCTATGTGTGTGTGTGCGTGTACACTGATCGACTGGGGTTTTTATACCCGTTACGTTTATCGGGTCGAGGACCGTCTATTTATAGTAGCTAACGCAATACGTTATCAGGCGTGGTAATACGTTATGTTGCGACATGTTCAGTGACCTCTGGAACTGACCCAATAAGGTGATGTGTGGGAAATATGATGCGTGTAACAATTCGGTCTCTGATAATACGGCTTGAGACTAGGAAACTCCGCTTGTAGTGTTTATATAGGTTGTGGATTTTAAAAATAGGTGTTAGTTGAAGAGGGGGAAACCTCGCGCGCTGACCTAAAATCGCTCGTTGTTATTTTTGTCGGTGGTATAATCACTAAAGTTAGTAGCACTTGTGAGGATGGATCCCCGATGGAATCATCCCTTCACAGTTCTGATAGCCGGTCCTACTGGGTGTGGGAAAACGGTATTTGTGCAAAAGTTTATACAGAACCTTCACGAGTTAGCTGTTCCCGTACCGGAGGAAGTTATATGGTGTTATGCGGAATGGCAACCGATATACGAGACTATGGGGTCAGTGAGATTTATCGAGGGTCTACCAGACGTGGATAAATTGGAAGGTGGTAAGAAGAGAAGACTGATCGTCATCGATGACTTGATGTCTGAGACGGACGAGCGGGTAACAAAATTATTTATAAAGGTAGTCATCACAGAGATATTAGTGTGATGTACATTGTTCAAAATCTATTCGGAAAAAATAAAGAACATCGAACCATAAGTCTCAATACGCACTATTTAGTCATTTTCAAGAACCCGAGAGACGGGAGTCAAATTATCAATCTGGGTAAACAAATGTACCCAGGACAGGTGGGGTACCTCCAAGATAGTTTTAAGGACGCGACAGCGTCTCCTCACGGTTATTTGCTGGTCGATCTTCGTCAGGACACACCTGATAATCTTAGGTTGAGAACAAAAATATTCCCGGGGGAGAGACAAATCGTGTACGTGCCAAAGTAGAGAATCATGTGTGATGAATCACTTAGACGGCACGGTAAAATGTTGAAATGTATGTCCGCCGCCTCGCCGAGCGGTTTAAGAGCCATATTTAAAACAGCCTCTCCCAAACTCATTAACTTTTTGTGCGAGTGTTGTCATAACATATTAAAAGGTAATTTTAGACTCACTCAGCGACAAAAGTGCGAGCCACGTCGACACAAGAACAAGTTGAGACTGCTCACTAAAAAGAAACCGAATCTTAAGCGGCAGAGAGAGATTCTACAAACCGGTGGGTTCATAGGTGCTTTGCTCCGTCCTATATTAAGTATTCTCGGTGGAGTACTAGGTGCGTAACAATGGCCAAAAATGATTTTGATGGATCCTCGATTCCTCGAGGGTCTTAAATAGACTACTAGCACGTATACCCCACCCGAGGCGATCGGTGACAACTTGAGAGATTTAGATGATGAAATGCAACGTATCCTATTCCGCGATGATTTAGCACCCACCGATAAGGCCAGAGTGTACCAACGTGCCCTGCATCAATATTTAACTAGATTGGAGCAGTATAAACGACGCTCATTGGGCTCGGTCGATCTCATTCAACACAACACGGCAACAGAAAAAACACCATCCCCACCACCATCAATCGAGGTACCACCAGAGCAGACCAGGACACCACCACCACCACCAGCGGAAACCCCAAAGCTAGGTAATGAAACCACTCCGCCCGTAACCACGTATAAACTGAGACCTAAAAAAAGAAAGAACGGAATCCCAACACCAGAATGGGAACGGTAGAGAAAATATTGAGACGTCATTACTTTGACCCTAGTCGAACAGGGGCGTATAGTGGTGCAACGGCCCTGCAGCGTAACACCAAACTGGGGCTCGCAAAGATCAAACAATGGTTGAGTCATCAGGATACCTATACCCTTCATAAACCAATTCGTCGCAGATTTGAAAGGCGTCCCATTATAACGAGTGGGCCCCAACAGCACTATCAGGCAGACTTAATTGATTTGAGACATTTGAAAAAACACAACGATGGATATTCCTATTTGGTTTCTTGAGTGGACGTTTTCAGTAAATTCGCGTGGTCTGTACCGATACGAACCAAAACGGGGAAATCTTTAGTGGAAGCCGTCGGTGAGATATTTCTCGATGGGAAACCCGCGAGTTTTCAAACGGATAAGGGGTCAGAGTTTCTGAACAGAACATTTCAGAAATTTCTCGCTGACAACAACGTTCACTTTTTCACTGCGCATAACGAAGATATTAAGGCCGCCGTGGTGGAACGCTTTAATAGGACTCTGAAACAACGGATGTGGCGATATTTCACGAAATCCAATAAGCTGTCTTATGTCCGAGTCCTACCCGCCCTACTTCGAAGTTATAACCATTCGTATCACAGAAGTATAAAAATGGCACCGGTCGACGTCAACGCAGACAATCAAGAACAGGTATGGAACACGTTGTATAATAGCAAACGCAACTTTAAATTTCAAAGACCCCTGTATAAGCTCGGTGATCGAGTTAGACTGGTCCTGAGCAGAGCCAATTTTTAAAAGGGTTATGCCCCGGCTTGGACGGAGGAACTGTTTTCCATCAGTCGAGTAAATGAAACAAACCCCGTTACATATGTGTTGAAAGACGATAAGGGCGATGAGATAGAGGGGTCATTCTACACACCGGAAATTCAAAAAGTTGGAGACAAGCACGAGTACAGAATCGAGAGTATCATAACCGAGCGTCGCACATCATTTGGGCGAAAAGAGAGTTTAGTCAAATGGTTTGGGTACGATTCCTCATTTAACAGTTGGATGCCGTCCAAGGACATTGTCAGATACAAAAACTAGAGATGCAAGAAGAAGAAGTGGTAACTTTTGGAGGGCCCGATTTGCGAGCCGTAAACTCGGGAGTGAGGAGAGAGAGCGAACCACGCTGCTGGGGATTGGTGTTTGGGACACTATCCCCCTACTTAGAACTTGTCTTTATTTGTCAAGTGGTAGTTATATATACAGTTGTAGCGGTCTCGCTGTTCAATCTGACCACCGAAAAGCCAAACGCAGAGGAGGGAAAACTGTGGATAGCCCTACTGAGCAGCTGTTTGGGTTACATGCTACCGAATCCAAACTTAGAGAGGCGACGGTGAAACGAATAAAAAAATGAGTTTTTATGTCACCCTGCCCAGCAATGCATCTATGGAACTTTTTAAGGATAATAACCCCAACCACTTTTTCGTTAAACTCCCTCAGACCATTGACATTTCGACGCAGTATGAGATCGCACTGGTGGAGATACAGTTTCCGCTAAATTATTTCAATGTAATAGAGGGTGATGTCTGGATTCGGTACGAATCTCTCGCTAACGACGATATTTGCGACGCTAGATTTCATTTCAACGTGACATTGGAGCCTGGGCTATACACGAAACCCGATGCGTTCATCGGCGCGTTGAATGCGTCGATCCAAAAAGCGGAGGATGAGTCGAACGGGGATGTGAAAGGGAAAAAAATGAGATTCATTTACGCAAAAGAGGTGAATAAATCCATCTTGAAACTTTACGAAAAAGGAGTCAGTGTTACCATAAGCGACACTTTGAAAAATATGTTAGCCTTCCCCACGACCTCTATATCAGACACGACTCCCGATATCTTCAGCGTGGGCGTAATGGACTTGAAAAGTGTTGCGAAGAATGTCTACGTCTACTGCGATCTCGTTTCCCCCAGACCGGTCGGGGATGTGATGGTGCCTCTCCTCAGGAGCGTGCCTGTTCTCAATAGAAATCACACCGCGGTGTTTCAGATCTACGATAAGACTAACTACGTCCCCCTGAGTCGATTTTCCTTCGATACCGTGGAAATCCTTTTAGCCAACGAACACGGAAAAACCATTCCATTCACCAGCGGGACGTCGGTGCTAACGGTACACTTTCGAGTGAAGAAACATCTCGAGCCGATATAATGGTGAGACACACCCCCCTTCATCGAGATGTTGAGTTATACGAAGACTTTTACTGTTGTCAGGCGGGTGATGGAATGCCCGTGTTTATAGGAGGTCGAAGTCAGAGCGGTCGAGGAATCGGTAGCTTCTTTGGTGGAATCGGGAAGGCTATTTTACCCTGGTTAAAAACCGGCGGTAAGGCCTTCCTCAGAGAAGGCTTGGGGACCGGTCTGCAGGTTGCACAGGACGCATTAGCCGGAAAAAATGTCGGTGAAGCTTTCAAAGAAAAAGCTAAGGAGGCCGGTCAGCGGTTGATACACGGGGCCGTAGACCACCTGAGTGTTAACAACCAATCAGGAAGTGGTTTACGACAAAGCAGAAAGCGAATTATGAAGTTACCTCCACCAGGAGAACCCGTTACGAAGAGGATAAAACGGACAGCTAGACAGTTCCCCCTTCATTCGGTGCCCATCAGCAAGAAGACGAAGACGAGAGTGGCAAAGGATATTTTCGTCTAATAATGATTCTCATTCACCCTAAATCGTGTGAATGTCTTCACTCTGGTTTGAATTTATTTAGCGTTCCACCCACACAGACATCTCTAGACTCTGGCCAGTTTATTGAAATTCGTCCGATCGCAGCCTTGTCCCAAAGTGCACCGATAGATTTTTCATTTCTGGAAACAGCGAGGAGTATCTAGATCTTTTCAACACGTTTTTACATCTGCGGGTCAAGATCACCCTCCCGAATGGTGATAGTGTACCACTCGATGCTGAGGTAGGACCAGTCAACAATTATCTTCACAGTCTATTTTCACAAGTCGACGTATCGCTAAACGACACGTTGGTTACACCGTCGGAGAATACCTATCCTTTTAGAGCAGTGTTTGAGGCCACGCTAAATTACGGGGAGGATGCGAAAACGGGATACTTGACGGCCGCTCTGTTTTACAAAGACACCGCTGGCCACCATGACGATTTGAAAGCAAATGAGGGTGTTAAAACGGCGCGATTTGACTTCGGGTAGTAAAGAGGTTGAAATGATGGGTCGTTTGCACTCTGATGTTTTTGTGCAGGATTGTTATAGGTTAAACAGAGTTGATGTAAAGATAAAACTCACGCCCTCGAAGGATGTGTTCAACCTCACGGGTCACGATAGCTCTATGGGTTATAAGAGTGTTATCACCTACGCTCGTGGTCAGGAAATCTAAGCTAAACCCCGCGATTTATCCGGCCCACGACAAGGCTCTCTTAAGCGGGAATGCACGGTACCCGATCAAGAGGGTTACCATCAAGACATTTTCCATCGCTAGCGGGATGTTCTCCCACAGTCAAGACAATTTATTTTTGTCTCAAACACCGACCCATATAGTGATAGGTCTGATTACGGCCAGTGCGTTTAATGGTGTTTATACAGCTAACCCCGTTCAATTTTCAACACTTTGGTCTGATTTATATGAACCTGACGGTCGACGGGAAATGTATCTCGGGAAAGCCTCTAACTATGGACTTTGAACAAAATCAATACGCGAGAGCTTTTTTCGGTATACATCTGGCCATGGGTCTGATTGGTAAAGACGCGGGAATAACGTTGATTATAGAGAGTTCAAGGACGGATATTGTCTATTTGGTTTTGACCTCTCGTCCAGCCTACTGGTCGGCTCCCATTTTGAGCTAGCCACAAGCGGACCCTTGTCGATAGAACTCAAGTTTGCCGCTCCCGCAACTACTCCCCTACAAGTTATCGTCTACGCCGAGTTGGACTCAGTGATCGAGGTGTCCAAGACAAGGCAGATTCTAACAGACTTCGTCGTTTGAGAGAAAGAAGATGAACACGAGGGAGATTTACAACCTTTTGATGTCGGATATTTTCGTTCGACGTTGTTCCTTTGTTAGTGTCATTCCACGAAACCACTTACCGTCCAGCATCGACCCAACGGCGACCGCAGCCTTTGTCATAAACACCGACCCTGCCCACGAACCCGGTGAGCATTGGGTGGCCCTATTTTACAACGGTCTCGGCGAATGTGAGTATTTCGATTCCTACGGTTTGCCTCCCAGACACTTGGATATTTTAAACTTTATAGAGCAAAACTCACACGTTCCATTCGTCTACAACCCGCGGGTGTTGCGAGATTTGTTTAGCAACACGTGCGGTCTATATTGTGTTTATATACTTCTTAAGTGTCGTGGCGCGAAACTTAACATAATTCTCATGCCTTTTTCATCGAGACAGCACATAAACGACCGTATCATTTATCGTTTGCTCGCCCCGTGGATACTTCGGCTTCGATGGGCCCATGGATGCCCAAAGTCAACAACCGGACAGTAATATATATTTTCAAATATTTGTTTTATTACTAATAAAGCTGTAAAATATAGAACGAATTTTTGTTTTGCTTTACCATGGATGTGAAAGAGAGAGAGCGTCACTATTTAATATTAGCACACCTTACTACACATGATGATGTTGGTAGCGATACTAATAACACAAACGACCATTCAAGGCACATCGCCCCAAGTTTTAGAACCGCTGTTGTCCCCGCCCGCGAGATAGCCGGCGAGAGACAGACCCGCCACCCGCACGAGATAGCCGGCGACGTCCCGCCATCCGACGGTGTGAGACGACCCTAGAACACAAGTTTTAGAACCGCTGTTGTCCGAGATAGCCGGCGAGCGACAGACCCCCGCGAGAGACGCGCCGATCACCGAGCCGTCACGCACCACCGCACACCACGAGATAAGCCGATTACCAGACCGCCACGACCACCGAGATAAGCCGATTATCGGACTTTTGCACGGATTTGGTGCCAAAATATACATGTTTCGTGCGGCACGGTGCATAATCCATTGTCTTTGGTGTAGTTTCGGTGCATGTTCTTCCAGAAAAGGTTTGGGTAAACCGCCACTAATACTACTATCGAAGAAACAATCATCACCATGACGCAGCATACAAATAAACGGGACAAATCTAAATCAAGTGCAGAACGTCAAATGCTTGGGCATAATAATAACAACAATAATGTGTTATCTGCCTGTGCGGTGAGGGACCCTTGTGCACACGGCTGCCAGGGAAAAATGGATTAAGGGCAAAATTCAGTTCCTAGTCTCTAGGGACTTCGTCAGAGGTCAAAGCAGACAAACGAAAAAAAAAATAATAATAATAACATCAGACGGAAAATGCATAACAGAATTAACAAGTAAAATAGTTTAGGCTAAAATAGCATTTCAGAAAATTTAAAACGTCTTATGCAATGAGTTTATGTCAATAGAAGTGAGAAAGAGAGTTCATCGGTGCTATATAGAGCCAATTATGACCTGTGGAAGTGAATCATGAACAGTAGAAAAGCAAATGAAAAGCCGATTAGAGACCGCAGAAATGGGATTTCTCAGAAAAATGTTGAGAGTTACCAGGACAGTTAAAGAGAATAACGAGGAAATTCTCAAAGAGGCCACACAAAATGGGAACTCCTAATAAACATCAGAAAGAAACAATCAACATTTTTCGGGCACATCATGAGAAGAGGAAATGTGGAATGCTTGACGGCTTCTGTTCAAAAGAGCATGAGAAATGCTGACTGTTGGAGATCATCCAGGATCTCGAAACTATTGTTTGTGTACTAGGTCTGCCAAACAAAAAAAATCAAATAGAAGAAAGAAAGAAAAAAAAGAAAGAAAGAAAGAAAGAAAGAAAGAAAGAAAGAAAGAAAGAAAGAAAGAAAAAGAAAGAAAGAAAGAAAGAAAGAAAGAAGGGATACGCAAAAATAATCGACAAACTTTAAATATTTAAAAAAAAATTAAAAATTAAAATACTAGCTTGACCTTGATCCATCCAGCGCCGCTTGACGACACATGTGAATCGTAGTGTTTTCGCCATCCATCTCTATTCTTGGCGAGATGCTCGATCTATCTAACGAGTCTATAAACTTCCATCTTTGCTTCTGCTATAAGTGTTCTCTCTAGGTCTTCCTCTTTTCCTGTATTCTGATGTTTCCCATAGAAGAACCTGTTTTGGAATTCTCTTGTTGTCTCTTCTCAATATATGCCAGACACACATTCATCTTCCCTTTCTAATTGTAGATCTCTCTCTCTGCGATCAGGACTCAATCAGAGTAGGATTCCAGACTCTCACATGAAGTCAGCTGTCTGTTTAACTGAATTGACATCATAAAAGTAAAAAAATAAGTAAAGTACCCCTGTCACGCCAAGTGGCGTATAGGGAATATGGTGTTAGTGACCATAACTTTTACAGACCTTCGGCACATGATTTTGGGGGTAATGTGGTCGGTATTACGCCCGTGCTGCTTTACTTTCCCAGAAAAAAATCCGGCACCCATTTAAGGCTGGGTGAACCCGGAAGCCGTCGGTTGGGATCGAACCCTACCTCTTGTCCGTTGTAGTCTAGTTCACTAACCACTGAGCTATCGCGGCTCCCGAATTGACATCATAATTAAAGCCAATTACAGTGTTAGATCCACTCTGCTTGAATACCTGTTAAAACGTTGCACTGTGTTCTGCGCCAGTGGCCCAGTGCATCCGATATCAGCCAGCATTTTATTCAGGTTTGCTTTCCTTAGCCTTTTATTGTCCCCAATCTTCCTGCAAGGCAGCAGATTGTCTTTTCTGTAGGGGGATTCTGCCCTTAGATGGTCGGCCCTCCCAGGTTTACGAGCACCATCTGCCCGAGTCACTAGAGGTGACTAACACAGACTTGCACACACAAAGATATGAGATGTGACTAACACAGACATACACGCAAAGATATGATACATGACTAAGATAGACATGCACACAAATTTATGAGATATGACTAACATAGATATGCACACACAAAGATATGACACATGCCTAACATAGACATACACACAAAGATATGAGATATGACTGGCATAGATATGCACACACAAATATATGACAAATGACTAACATAGACATACACACAAACATAGAAGATATTACTGACATAGACATGCACACACAAAGATATGACACATGCCTAACATAGACATGCACACAACGATATGAAATATGACTAACATAATCATTCACACAAAAAAGATATGAGATGTGATTAACATAGCCATGCACACACAAGGATATGAGATGTGACAAACACAGACATGCACACACAAGGATATGAGATGTGACAAACACAGACATGCACACACAAAGATATGAGATATGAGTAACATAAACAAAATTAAATAAACAAAAATAATTGTAGATGAGATCGTTGGTGCATGACCATTTCTCTGAACTCTATATTAGTCCAATTTATTCCATTGTGCACAGAGTATTCTCTTTAGGCATTTGTCTTCAAAGGCATTTCTTTTTTTTTTTCGCAATCTCTTTTGTTGCTTCCCAGTTTTCACATTCATAAGTAGTAGTTGATAACATGCTTGAGTTGAATATTCTAAATTTGGTTTTCTTGCGTAGTATTTTAGATTTCCATATTTTGTCCAGGTTTTAAAAATTGTCTGCTGCTTTTGCTATCCTGCTTCTGTTCTCTTTCTTTATTTCACCTTCTTGTTGATCTATATTACTACCAAGATATACCAAGTGATCTACTCTTTCCAATGCCTGGTGATTTAGATATATATTGTCCTCTGGGGTAAACTTTTAACTGCCAAGTATTCTTAAATGTGAGTAAGTGCACTTGGGTCCGTCTGCTTTTGGCTGCTTTCAAATAGGAAATCTGCATCATCACATCTCACTACTTAAAGACAGAAGAGGATAAGGTCATGAAGAAACTACAGATTTGAAGTGAAAAATTCCCACCGCCGATGGCAAAATTCGAACCCGGGACCTTCATGACTGGAGAGAGACGTCTAAGACCACCTAGTCCTCCGTCACATTCTCATGATATTCGTATTTTGCGATCAAAACCTTCTTGTAACTTTACAGAGTTGTTAAATTTTATTAATGTGTTCCTGATAACCCATTATGATTCGCTTTTGTCTAACTGAGATAGATAGTAATATTGTAGTGCGAGTGTTAATACTTGCACAATAATAACATCAGACGGAAGATTCACATCAGAAGTATAAAGCAGAATAGCATCGGCTAAAGTAGCATTTCAGAAAATGAAAAACAACTTGTGCAACAAGTCTATATAAAATAGAAGTTTAAAAAAAATACATCAGTGTTATATAGAGCCAATTCTGACCTATCACAATATCAAACAAATACCAAGTCCTCCAACAACTAGAAAATACAATAAATATAGAAGATCATTGGAAACAGGTAAAAAATATATGGAAAGAGACATGCGAAGAAACACTGGGGAAAAGAGAACGCCTGAATAAGGCATGGATTATGGATGACAGCAGAGACCCTGGATAAAATTAAAGAAAGAAAGAACAAGAAAGCAGACATAAATAAAAGCAAAACAAGAAGTAATAAAGCCAAGACACAGGAAGCTTACACAGAGGTGAACAAAGAAGTGAGAAGATGCATTAAAAGGGATAAGAGGAAATAAATAGATGAACTAGCTAAAGAGGCAGAAAAAGCAGCAAATAAAGGGAATATGAAAGAACTGTACAACAGCACAAAGAAATTAGGTGGAAAATACAGACAGATCAACGCCTTTATCAAAGACAAGAAAGGAAATCTGCTTAGTAATATAAGGGAACAAATGGAGAGATGGAAAGAACACTTTGAAGAACTTTTGAACAGACCCGGCTCAAATAATCCTCCAGATATACTACCAGCAGAAGAAGAGTTACACGTTAATTGCGGAAAACCAAGCAAAGAAGAAATAATGAAAGCCATCAAACTATTAAAAGATGGTAAAGCCACAGGACCAGATGAAATTCCTTCGGAAGCCATCAAAGCAGATATTAACACCTCTACCAAGATGTTACAGGATCTATTGGATAAAATTTGGGAGAGGGAAGAAATACCTAAAGACTGGAGAGAAGGTTATATGATCAAACTACCAAAGAAAGGAAGTTTACAGGAGTGCACAAATTATAGGGGAATTATGCTACTATCAGTGCCAGGAAAAATATTAGGCAGAATCATTCTGGAGAGACTAAAAGAGGCTATAGAGAAACACTTGAGAGATGAACAAGCAGGTTTTAGGAAGAACAGATCATGTGCTGATCAAATAACTACCCTACGTATAATAGTTGAACAAAGTTTAGAACTAAAATCCCCACTATATATTGGATTCATAGATTACGAAAAGGCATTTGATAGTTTAGACAGAAGAATGCTTTGGAAGTTGCTGAGTCATTACGGAATCCCCATAAAGTTTATTAACCTGATAAAAACAATGTATGAAGGAACAAAATGTAGTGTGGTGCATGAAGGACAGCTTACAGAAGCATTTGAAATAAGAACAGGAGTAAGGCAAGGATGCCTCCTGTCTCCATTTCTCTTTCTACTGGCCATAGATTGGATTATGAAAATAACTCAAAACAACAGAAATGGGATCCAGTGGTCACTGACCAAACAACTTGATGATTTAGACTTTGCTGATGACATAGCTCTCCTATAACACAGCCATCAACAGATGCAGGATAAAATGAGTATATTAGATGAGAGATCACAACAGCTAGGACTAAAGATTAATAGAGATAAGACCAACATTATGAGAATTAATGCAGTTGACAATAACCATATAAAACTAGGAGAAATACCTCTACTAGATGTACAATCTTACATATATCTGGGCAGTAATATAGATAAAGAGGGAGGAACAGAAAATGATACCAAAATAAAGATATCAAAAGCAAGAGGAGCTTTCATTGCACTGGGAAACATATGGAAATCCAAAGAAATTAGGCTAAATACAAAAATAAAAATTTTCAACTCAAATGTTAAGTCGGTCCTATTATATGGCTGCGAAACATGGAGAATGACAAAATTGACAATCACGAAAGTACAGACTTTCATTAATGGATGCTTGCGCAGAATAAAGGGATGGAAATGGCAGGACAAAGTCACTAACGTGGAATTATGGAAATGTACCGGTCAAATACCAGTGGATAAAGAGATACAGCGAAGACGATGGCGATGGATAGGACACACACTACGGAAGCCAACTGAGAGTATTACACAACAGGCCCTTTTTTTGAATCCCCAGGGGAAAAGACAAAGAGGAAGACCAAGGAATTCTTGGAGAAGACAGATAGAAGCAGAGATGAAGATGATGGGGAAGACATGGGATGATCTTAAAAGAATGGCAAAAAACAGAACGACTTGGAAAGTGTTTGTTGAAGACCTATGCTCCACCGGGAGCTAAAAGGTAAAAGAAGAAGAAGAAGAATTCTGACCTATGAAAACAAATCATGGATAAAGAAACTGAAAGACGATTAGACGCCTCAGAGATGAAATTTCTTTCACAGAATATTGTTGAGAGTTCACTGGACAGCTAAACAGAACGAGGAAATTATGAAAGAAGCCAACATAAAAATGTAACAGTATTGGATGGAGAGAAGAAACTATATAAATACAGAGGATAAAGTAACAATGTATTTGAACTGGTGTAGGCAAATGCAGTTGCAAAAAGACACCCCCGAACGCCACAGACAAATAAATGCTTGACACGTAAACTTCAGGTCATGAGCCCAGACTTCAAATGTATAGAATGCAGCAGATATTTTACACTTTAACATCTCTCGGTCAGAAATCTAAACTGCACAGTCGATTAGACTCCCTCGAATGCCACAGACGACTGACACTTTAACAACTTCTGTTCAGAGGACAGACTGCAAGGGTGAAAGTGATGGGTCATACTTGTATATATAGCTGAATACTGCAACAGAGAAATCCAGTTAGATAAACAAGCATTGTTAACACCAGACCGTTAGTGGTAACTTCAGGCTTGGAGTAAGATAATTAGATAAATAGTAAAAATGTCGTCAAGGCAATTTCTTCCCTTTCTAAAACCAGCTTGTTCTTCATGCATTACTGTATCTATTGAATCCTTTATTTGACTCATGATGATTTCGCAGGATAACTTTGAGGCAAGTGACAAGAGTCACGCCTCTCCAGTTGTTACAATTTCTGAGATTGCCTTTTTTTTGGGAATCTTAACAAAGATTCCTTATTTCCATTTTTGAGGCACATTTTCTGCTTTCCAAATGATATTGAACATTTTCTGTAGGTGTGTAAATGTATGACTGTCAATTGCCTTGAGGATCTCAGCTGTTAACTTATCCTCGCCAGCAGCTTTGTTGTTGACCATAAGTTTTAAAGAAGTCTCTATTTCGCCCAAGGTGAAATCATCTAAGTTCATATCTAATTCTGCTGCTGGTGTTTCAGCTTCAAAGTCTATTAAATCGTGGGGTAATGGCCGGTTAAGAATTTCTTTGTGAAGTGTTCAGCCCAACGAGTCTTTATGCCAGTCTTGCTGTTGGCATATTGTCAGATTTGTCTAGAATTGAAGCTCCGTTGAATGTAAAGGTGGTTGTCAGTATTTTTAGTGTAGTATAAAAAGTTCTCTTAAATTAATATTACTCGTTGTAAAACAATAGTATCTATGATTGTAAGATTATGAGAATCATAACATCATCATCATGTGCCATACACATTGACGTAGGGGATCATGTCCTTCCACAATCTTGTATCCACTGAAAATATTATCAATTCCGTTGTTGGCTGTTTTCCATGCCATAACACTGAGCTATCCAGCATTTTCTCTCTTTGTCGTCCGCGATTTCTCTTTCCATGTATTTTACCAGTTGTAACCAAGTATTCCAACTTTCCTCTTCTCATGATGTGCTCGAAATATGTTGATTGTTTCTTTCTGATGTTTTTAGGAGCTCCCTTTTTGTATTGGCTTCTTTCAGAATTTTCACGTTAGTCTGTTTTAATTATCCAGGGAACTTTCAACATTGCTCTGAGAAATCCCATCTCTGAGGTCTTTAATCATCTTTTCATTCGTTTGTCTACTGTCCACGATCAGGTCAGAATTGGTTCTATATAGCACCGATGAACTCTCTTTCTCATTTCTATTGACATAGATTTGTTGCATAAGATATTTTTCATTTTCTGAAATGCTATTTTGGCCTGAGCTATTCTGCTTTTTATTTCTATGGTGTATCTTCCATCTGATGTTATTATTGTGCCCAAGTATTTGACGCGCTGCACTTGTTTCAGATTTGTTCTGTTTATTTTTATGCTGCATGATGGTGATTGTTTCTTCGATATGACCATTACTTCTGTTTTCCTACTACTCAGACTTAGAACTTTTTTGTTGCTTTCTTTTACTGTTATGTCTATCATTTCTTGTAGTTCGTTCTGTCTCTGCTATTAAGACTGTGTCATCCACATATCGCAGATTGTTTATGTTGTGACCGTTGACTTCAATTCCTTTTTTGTTTACTATTGATCTCATAATATTTTCGCTGTAAAGTGAAAACAAATCCTGCGACAGAAAACAGCCTTGTCTGACTCTTTATTTATATATTGGAATTGTCCTGTTTGGTTACTAATTCGTATAGCTGCTGTTTGTTGTCAGTACGTGTTTTTTTTATGATTCGCAGATCCTTGTCATCAATGTTTGATTTCTCCAGCATATTATTTCCATATGCTTTACTTTGTTAAATGCTTTTGTGTAGTCTATAAAGCACTTATATAGATCTTTCTTTACCTCTATAGCTCTTTCTAATAAAGGACTCAGACTTAATAGCTAAAAGACAGAGGTAATGGTAACAACAAAGAAAAAGACATCACCTCAGTGCAAAATAAAGACAAGTGGAACAATATTAAAACAGTTAAATGAATTTAAATATTTGGGAACTTTGTTAACCTCAGACGGAAGATGTACAAAAGAGGTGAGATGCAGAATGGCTCAGGCAAAAGCAGCTTTCCAAAAAATGAGGAAGATACTATGCAATCCATTTTTGACAATAGAAACAAGAAAAAGAGTTCTTAAATGTTACGTAGAGCCAGTCTTAACATATGGATGCGAATCATGGACAATAGGACAACAGACAAGACAATCACTGGAGTCTGTAGAAATGTGGTTTTACAGAAGAATGTTGAGAGTACCATGGACAGCTAAGAAGTTTAATGAAGATGTTCTGAGAGAGGTCAAAGCAAAAAGGGAGCTAATTTCCAATATTAGGAAGAAACAATCATCATTTTTTGGCCATGTAATGAGAAGAGATCAGGCCAAAATAGCATTTCATAAAATAAAAAATATCTTATGCAGCAAATCAATGTCAATAAAAATCATGGACAGTAGACAAACAAATGAAAAGACGATTAGAGGACACAGAGATGGGATTTATCAGAAGAATGTTGAAAGTTTCCTGGACAGATAAAAAGACCAATGAGGAAGTTCTCAAGGAGGCCAACACAAAAAGGGAGCTCTTAAAAAACATCAGAAAGAAGCAATCAACATTTTTCGGGCACATCATGAGAAGAGGAAAGTTGGAATACTTGGTTACAACTGGCAAAATAAAAGGAAAGAGAGATCGCGGACGACAAAGAGAGAAAATACTGGATAGCTTGGTGTCATGACATGGAAAACAGTGAACAACAGAACTGATACGATGCACTGTAGATAGAAGATTGTGGAGGGACATGATCACCTACGCCAACCGGTATGGCACATGGTGATGATGAATGAGAAGAGAACAACTGGAATATATTGTAACAACTGGAAAATTTGAGGGACGAAGAGATAGAGGGAAGCAAAGAGAAAAAATAACAGACAGCTTAAGAGAATGGCTTGGCAGAAGGTCAACAATAGAAATGATAAATAGCTGCCGAGATCGAAAGATGTGGAGAGACATGTTCACCTACGCCAGCAGGCCCGATACTTGATGATGATGATAGCTCTTTCTATCAATGTTCTCAAGATGTATATTTCATTATTGGTGCCCTATCATTCCACAAATCCACATTGTTCCTCACTTATTTCTGGTTTTATTTTGTTCCTTACATGTCTCATGATGATTCTTAGTAATATTTTCGCCATGTGGCTCATGAAACTAATAGTGCGATGGTTTTCACAAATAGTGGCACCTGACTACTTCAGAATGGCTTCAAAGACAGATTTTAGTAGATCTTCGGGAATGTGTCCACTGTTATATATGTCATTGAGTAGTTTTGTTATGACTTGTACTCCCTGCTCTCCTAATGAACTTATATCTTTGATTGTTATATTGTCGGGACATGGAGCTTTGCTTCTTTTCATGTGTTGAATTGCATCCTCCACTGCACTCTGCATTATTGGTGGCCCTGTGTCTTTGTTGGAATTGTTTAGCTCTGGTCTTTCATCATCATAGAGTTTATATATTTTGTCCATCTTTCCGTTATCTTCTGTCCCATTAATATATTTCCTTCCTCTGATTTCACACATCTGAAACTTTGACTTCTTTTCTTCCTATTAATTCATGTAACTGATTGTGCATAAATTGTGAGTCTTTCTTTTGTTTTTTTTCCCCATTTTTTCGCATTTCTGCTTTAACCATCCTTCCTTTGCTTCTCTGCGTTTGTTTTGGATCTCTTTGTGAAATTTTTGTGTATGTTCGTCTTGTCTTCCATCTTATGTTTTCATTTTTCGTCCATTATTTCTAGTATTTCTTCGGTCATCCATTTCTTTTGTTGATTATTTTAGTTACTGGTATACTTCTTTTGATGTTTGTGTTTTTTAGTATCAGGGCTAAAACTAAGAATAGCAAAATGTGATATCTTCTCTAATGTTTCTTCTTTGTATAAGGTCCTAACATTCCATGTATTTATTTTTAGCTTGTTCTTCTTCTTCTTCTATCCTTCCTCCTATGCCGTTGGCGTCAATGGGGAGATGCAATCTGCAATTGTTTGCTCTTCTGTTGGCGTTTTCTGGTGTTATTCCTCCTAGTGACTCTAGTATTCCTTTTATCCATCTCTTTCTCGGTCTTCCTCTTAGTCTGGCGTTTTCGTAGCGTTTGTTTATGGCTCTTTGAATCATTGTTAGTTCTTTTTGTCTTGTTATGTGACCGAACCATTTTATCTGTTGTTTCTTTATGTATTCGATGGCTGGTTCAATTTCGAGTTTTTTCCTCTGGTCAGTGTTTCTTACTCTGTCCCTTAAATCGTTTCCTGTCATTTTTCTGACACATTTCATTTCGATGGTCGTTATCTTCCTTATTGTTCTAGAGGCCAGCTTCCAATTCTGGCACTGGTAGCACAGGGTTGGTAGAAAAATTGATTTGTAAATTGCCCTTTTCGCTTCCGTACTTATTAGCTCGTTCTTAAGACAATAGTTAGAATTTCTCTCCATGGCTTTCTGTGGAATGTTACGTGATGAGGCCCCAATCTCTTTCACGGTGGTCTGTCATATTTGTATACATATATACACATATATACACACATATACACACACACACATATATATATATATGTATGTATATATATATATATATATATATATATATATATATATATATATATATATATATATATATATCTTCTCCACAGCAGCCTACTAAAAGTAATCTTGGAAGTGAAAATATATATATATATATATATATATATATATATCTTCTCCACAGCAGCCTACTAAAAGTAATCTTGGAAGTGAAAATACAAGAGAAAAGAGGCAGAGGCAGACCAAGACTAACGTGAGCGAGTAACATCAAAAGATGAACAAGACAGCATATGCCAATCTGCACCATCAAAGCAAGAGACAGAGTAGAATGGCGCTCCATGGTAGCCAACCTTCGATGCGGAGAAGGCACTCAATAATGATGATACCTTCTCATCATTCCTGTATGGCGCAGAAACATGACATTAGTCAAGAAAACAACAGAAAATTGAAGCCTTTGAAATGTAGATTCATTGAAGAATAGAATGTAAAGGAAAGAAAACAAACAGATGAAGTCTTAAAACAACTAACGATGAAAAAAGAACTACTAAACTAAATTCAAACAAGACAAATGAGATTATTGGAGCATGTTAAAAGACACAGCAGAAAACTAAAACTAATTTTGAAAGAGAAAATACAAGGTAAAGGAGTCAGACAAAGACTAACATGGACAAGCAACATAAAAAAAGGACAGTCAGCCTGTGACAACCTGCACTATCAAAACAAGAGACAAGCAGTAGAACTGCGCTCCCTGTAGCCAACCTTCGATGCGGTGATAGCCCTCAATGATGAACTAAATGCTCTAACAACTACACCTGGGGTATTTAGGTTACACCACTGATAATTATTTCAGGGAGCCACCTATATCTCAGTAGTTGGTGAACTGGACTACAACGGACAAAAGCCTTCCTGGGTTTCGACGGCATCCGATTTCACCCAACCTGGGTACCGGATTTTTTTGTGAGTAAGTAAAACGGCACTACTGACATTACCCCAAAAAATCATTTGACAAAGGTCTGTAAAAATGATGATCACGAACACTAACATCATGTTCCCTATACGTATACGGCACGGGGCTCTACTTTTTTTTTTTTTTAATCTTAATGATAATTATTTTACTGCAGGTTTTTTTTGGCTTCGTCTGTAAGCTACTCTTAGATGGAGCATCCCTACCAAAAAAAAAAAAAAAAAAAAAAAAAATATATATATATATATATATATATATCATTCATTATTAACATAATACTGTCCAAATTACAAATTACTGAAGCTGGAGTCAATGGAAATAACACCATCAAAGTGTCTGGTAGTAGGAGACTTTAACAGCCACTCTGAAAGGTGGGGATATAAGGAGTCCAATGCTCGAGGTGAAGAAGTGGAAGAATGGGATATAGACAACAACCTATTTCTCATAAACTCTAGGGAGGACCCCCCCCCCCCAACCTTCTACTCAAGAAGATGGAAAACAACTTACACTCCCGACCTAGCATTTGCAACTGAAGACATATCTATCAAAATAACCATAAAAGTGCTGAATCAACTTGGAGATAGTGACCACAGACCAGTCGAACTTCCAGTGGATCTTGCTCACAAACAGGAGTTGCAAATATCTCTTCCCCGCTGGAACTATAAGAGAGCAGGGTGGGCAAAGTTTGCCAGGCTCTCTGATGCATATACAGCGCCTATCAACACCCACGAAAAGAAGGTCAATAATATGATAGAGCGGTTAACAAATGGAATCCTGAGAGCTACTAAAGAATCCATTCCTAGAGGAGCAAAAAGAAACTACAAGCCATACTGGAGCAAGGAAATACAAAGACTAGAAGAGGAACTGGACTCTGCCAGAGAACTAGCTGAAACATCACACAGCACAGAGAGCAACATTGCCTACAAGGCAGCCTCTGCCAAATACAGACGTGAGGTCATGATATCAGCAGGACAGAGCTGGATAGACAAAACAGAGAGCCTTATTCTAGACAAAAATGGTCATAAACTATGGAAACTTGCGACAGCTCTGAGCAACGAAAACAACTGCCGACCTCCAATATCATTAGCAAACAATCAGAACATCCTCACAGACAAAAGGGCAGCAAATCTACTGATAGAGACTTACAAAAACATTAGTAGAATAAACATTCCAATAGACAAACAGAAAGCTGCAAGACGGGAAAATCTAGATGCAAAACGCATCAGTAGAGCATCAGACGACCATCTTTAACCCAACTAAATTAGATGTTGCCCTCAAAGGATTGAAGCTCAAAAGTTCTCCTGGTAAAGATGGAATCACCAACGAAATGCTCATAAATCTTGGACAGAAAGACAAGAGCCAGCTTTTAAGGATAATAAATGCTAGCTGGAAGAGAGGTCATGTGCCGGCAATCTGGAAAGAAACTATTATGGTGCCATCCTCAAGCGTGGAAAAGACCCACTAGACCCAAGTAGCTATAGACCAATTAGCTTACTGAGCTGCCTGAGTAAACTCATGGAAAGGCTGGTTAACTTATGTGGCATTTGGAGACAAAACAACAAATCGTACCACAACAAAGTAGCTTCCCTCAGCACAGATCAATTGAAGACCTGGTCACCTACATCATCATCATCGCGTGCCTTCTCCGCAACGAAGGTTGGCTACCATTGATCGCCATTCTACTCTGTTTCTTGCTTTGATGGTGCAGGCTGACATAGATTGACTTGTCCATCTTTTGATGTTACTCGTCCATGTTAGTCTTGATCTGCCTCTGCCTTTTTTCATCATCATCATTGAGTGCCTTCTCCGCAACGAAGGTTGGCTACCATGGAGCGCCATTCTGCTCTATCTCTTGCTTTGATGATGCAGGTTGTCATCGGTTGATTTGTCCATCATTTGATATTACTCGTCCATGTTAATCTTGGTCTGCCTCTGCTACCTTGTATTTTTCCTTCCAATATTACTTTTAGTAGGCTGTTGTGTCTTTTAACATGCCCCAAAAATTTCATTTGTCTTGTCTTAATAGTATTTAGTAGTTCTCTTTTTATTTTCAGTTGTTTTAAAACTTCATCGTTTGTTATCTTTTGTTTCCATCCAATTCTACCTATTCTTCTATAAATCCACATTTCAAAGGCTTCAATTTTCTGTTCTGTTTTCTTGTCTAATCTCCATGTTTCTGCACCATACAGGAATATTGAGAAGATGTAACATTTTGCCATTCTTAGTTTCAGCCCTGCTGATATTTTTGTTGTTGTTAGTATATTTTTCATGGCATTAAAATTACTTTTTGCTATACCTATTCTTTTGTTTATTTCAGTTTTACATTTTCCATCATTGGTTATAGTATGTCCCAGGTAGTTGTAGCTCTGGACTGTCTCCAGATGTATTCTCTCAACTGTGATATTTAATTGTAGGTCTTGAGAATTTTCTTTGTTTATGATCATAGTTTTAGTCTTTTTGATATTCATATCTAGTCCATATTTTTTGCTTGTTATGTTTATCACATTAAGCAATTGTTGTAGGTGTTTAGAATTTTCTGCTAGTAGAACAGTATCATCAGCATATCTTAGGTTATTGATTATCTTTCCATTAATGTTTAGGCCTGGCATCTCTGAGATGTTTTTGAAGATTTGCTCAGTGTATGGATTGAACAAGCTTGGAGATGCATCCTTGTCTTACTCCTCTTTTTATGTCCATTGGTGTAGAGTTCTCCTTGTTATATCTTATTATTGCTGTTTGCTCCCAGTACAAATTACATATTAGTCGTATGTCTGTGTCGTCTAGATTTATATCCTTTAGGCAATCTATGAGTTGGTTATGGTGTATTCTATCGAAAGCTTTGGTGTAGTCTAAGAAGCCTGCTTTAGTGCAGGCATATATTGGTTTGTTTACTTCTATGTACTTTTCAATCAATATTCTCAAGCTGAATATGGCTTCTTTTGTGCCACTGTTTTTGCTGAATCCAAATTGTTGAATCTAATTATTTAATTGTGCATCTCTCTTAAGCTTTGTTTATTTTCCATAGTTTCGACTTCTAGACATATTTGGTTGAGCCGAGTCTTCTTTTGCCTTTTTGCACATTCTCTGTATTTCATTGTCAATATCCTAGTATCTGGTAGTGTTTTTCGCTTGTCTTCTTTCTTCCATTTTTTTCTAAGAGTTTGTCAGTTATCTATTTTTGTTTTTTGTTACTTTCCTTTTTGGGCAAGGTGTTGCAGGAATTCTTGCATGCTGTTTTTTTATGCATGGCCATTTTGTTGTGACTTTTTCCTCAGGATTTTCTCTTCTGTACTGCTCAATCCCCTCTTCTAGCAGCTTCTTTAATGTGTTCTTTACTTGTACAGTATAAGTTTCTTTTACATCTTTCTGGTTTAACGCTGTTATATCTATTGGTGTTGCTGAATGAGTTTTTTGTTTGTTTCTCTTTAATTTGATTTTCATTTTTATCATTACAGGATTGTGATCTGAATTAATATCTGCTCCTGGGTAGGTTTTGGCTTTCTTGACGCTGTTCCGGAATCTGTCTTTTATCATTATGTAATCTATTTGATTTCTCTTCCTGTCTCCAGGGCTTTTCCATGTGTATAATTTCCTTTTCTCTTGTTCAAAGGTGTTGAATTTTGGATAAAGAAACACAACTTAGTAACGTCCAGAGTCCTAGTGATTTTTTTAAAAGAGGGCAGATTCTGTGTATGAACATTTATTCATTCACTGAAATCGGGTCAACTTCTACACTTCGGGGACGAATGGTCACCCTATTTTATATTCGGGTTGAACATAACCGGCGGCGCCATTTTGTTTGTATGCGAAAATTAAAAAATTAGTGTTCCGGAAACGTGTGTAATACGTCACATGTTTGTGAGTGCACACACGGAAGTGGTTATTTCGGTAATGAGAGTTTTGTAAAGTTAGAACGAATGTACCGTTCCACTAACAATGGAAAATGGTGATTTACTGACAGTATATAAACAGTTCATTGAAACATTTGTTACATACATTGACAATTCAAGAGATGATTATTATGAAGCACCGTTCAGATTAACCACGTTTTATGTTGGCCTTCCTGACATAGAAGGAGAGTGTCTGGAGTGGATAAGGCGGTACCTTTCTTTGCAGTAAGTAGTAGTAACTTTAGTAAGTTAGTTTAGTTTAAGATTGAACGACCGAACGTTAATTTAATTAAATAATCTATATTTGTAAGGGCAAGTTTAGTCCATTAAATCATTAAACTATTTAAGTTTAGGAAAGTAGTGTCCCATTGTGTAATAATTGCACTTACTTACTTAAGTTACTTAACTAACTTACTTTTTATTTTATTTGGTGTCGGTTGGTTCACGTGTTACGTTAACTTAACTTAACGTTTCCGTTCGTCATTTCTGATTTCACAATAAAAATTTGATCTTATTTCGGTAATTTCCTAGTTTGATCAGATATATTATTTCAGTTGGAAGAGTGATGTCCCCTAAAATATGTCTGCCAAAATACAGTGGTTCTACGCATTCTTGGCGTTGGGGTCATTCATTACGCTGGCATGTAATCATTTCGGAGTATCTGTTGATTGGGCGTTGGGTCCAGGGGTTAGGTTTAGCTTTAGTGTTAAATATTTATAAATATATTATAACGCGTGACAAAAACGACGCCACTCGGCCTAATTATGATCTTCTGATCGAAGGGAATTGTGCGGTTGATTACCAATAGCTGTAATTTACTGCCAAATGTTGGAAGATTGTCAAACTTTGGCTATTAATTAAAATGCACATACACACACATAAATACAAAAAATATCTAGAAATAGCTTTCTAATTAGTAAGAAGAAGCGGATAATTAGTAAGAAGAAGCATAAGAAAGGATAGGGGTTCAGCCAATTATTAATTAACATCTCGATTTGGACGCAGACGCTGACCCGAACGCCACGCTGACCCAAACGCCAGTGTGAGTGACACATGCCAGCGTAATGACCCCAACGCCAAGAATGCGTAGAACCACTGTATTTTGGCAGACATATTTTAGGGGACATCACTCTTCCAAACTGAAATAATATATCTGATCAAACTAGGAAATTACCCTTATTTCTTATACTTATATTCATAATATTATCTCACTCCGACTGTCATTGACTCATTAGAAACTTAGATTTAGAAGACTGAGACTGAAGACTCAGTCATCATTGAGTGCCCTCTCCCGCATCAAAGGTTGGCTACCATAGAGCGCCATTCCACTCTCACACTGAGTTGAGACACTCTCACTGTGTCTCTTGCTTTGATGGTGCAGACTGTCATAGGCTGACTTGTCCATCTTTTGATGTTACTCGTCGATGTTAATTGTTAGTCTTGGTCTGCCTCTGCCTCTTTTACCTTGTATTTTCCCTTCTAATATTACTTTTATTAGACTGTTGTGTCTTTTAACATGACCAAAAAATTGCATTTGTCTTGCTCTAATTGTGTTTAGTAGTTATTTTTTCATTTTTAGTTGTTTTAAAACTTCTTAAAGACCCAGTAGACTTGAGTAGACCCCCTAATTCAAGAGAAAACAACGCGAGGGATAAGTCCATAAAAAAAAGCGAGTTAAATTTTAACTAATTTAAAAGACACAAGTAGATGACTCATATAAAATGTATTATAAAATTAGGGCATATTTCATCAGGAGGGAAGCAACTTGTCCCTGGTCACCTCATCAGCTCCCATTTGTACCACTGGTGTTTCCGTGTTAATGATATGATTGATTGTTAGGTGAGAACCATGAAACTGATGCTTTATTAGGATTAACCAATGCACCTGATACTCCACACCACGAAGTAAGTTCTTCTTGCATTGTCACATTGTGGAGCCGATTTCACTCCTGTCTCTTCCCTGTCGATATACCAGAGTATCATCAGCAAAAATCATAGTTCTTCCCCTTCCATCCAGCGGTTGTTTCGTGATCGTTATTGTGTATACATTAAATAGAACTGGTGACAATGGTGAGCCTTGTGGCAGCCCTGGACAAAAGGATATTGGCTCAGATGATCAACTTCCACATCTGATTGTCACCTTCCTCTGCAACAGTGCTGTAGCAATCCATCTAATGAGGAAGGGGTGTACAAGGTATTCAAATGGTAATCTGTTGTATGTATCCTCCAGATCTATAGCAGCAGCACATGTCTTCTCTCATCTGTGGAAGCATGCAAAGACTGCTGCATTGAGCCATGTCTCTTTGTTATATCTATAACCTCCGAGTGTGGGTGGGAATGCGCGTTTCTGTTTAAGGTGACAGGTGAGGACACAGGCAACTATTTTCTCCAGTAGCTTGCCCGCAGTGTTCTGCATCGTGATGATTCTGTAGGCACTGATCTGAGAATGGTCCTTGTTTGGCTTCAGTAGCGGTAGTAAGTAGCAGTGTAGCCACTCCTCCTTAATCTGGCCATTCTGAATGCTGGCATTAAACTTTTTGGCCAGTTTTTGTAAGTCATCGGCTAAATTGCCTATGTCGTCGTACCGAACCCCATCTGGAACAGGAGCAGTGTTGTGTGACCTTTTAAGTGTTGTGCAAATGACATCGATTGTGATATCTTCTCCCAACACTACATCCTCACACAATTCTGAGAGTGACCCCCATATTCTCATTCTTACAGCCTCATTTCTTTGGTCAGTCTGCTCAATATAGCAGGCAAGCAGGGCCTTCCCTTTGCTCTCATCAGATTTGTGCCATATCTGGCCTGTGCTCTGGAAGTCTTGTATGCCTCTGCCTTGTGCCATTCATGCTCTGATGAAGGTGCCAGAATGTGGCTAACGATTTTTCTGAGCACACATTTTTACATTAATCATCCCACATTTTCATCCTTAGCCTGCTTAGTGCATAGTTTAAGTGCATCATTTTTATGGTCAACTTCTTCTTTCAGATGCTTCAAGAGCTCAGGTTGTGTTCTTACATTCCTTCTGGCTTTCAGTCATGCCTTGGACGTTTGTCTCTTGTTCCGCCAAGCTTCCTTGACTTCTGCGTTCCACCAGGGCGGCTGCATCCATCTCTCCTGCCTCCTGCGAGGTGTGCCCTGTTTCCTAATATCTGATTTTGCTAATGAGGTCCAGGTCTGTGTTTTCATAATGGAATGTGTCCTTGCTTTTCTGGCTTCTATTTGTGCCTTTCTCATTTAGGAGGATACACGGATAGTGATCACTTCCATAGAATCCTACAGTACACTTCACCTGTAAACCTGTGCAAAAGCGGAAGTCCCCAGTGCCAGGTTTATGACACCACCAGAGTCCCCTGTTTGAGTGGCCATTCTGGTTGCCCTTCTATCATTCTAGCACACTAAATCGATGGGCACCATCTTCTCTCTGCTTGTTGGTTATGGTGTTACCCCACTGGTTTCCTCTTGCAATAAAGTCTCCGCAGAAAATAATGTTCTCCTCCTCAAATGCGAATAGAGATTCTGCCATTTTGTGTGTTCCCATTACAGGTGTACACATTTACAACCCCGAAAGGAACTGGGGTCTGTACCCTAATCGTATGTACCTGCAATTCTGCATTGTCCCACACAGACATATCAACCTCAGCTGCCACCATGTTGTTTCACACAAGGTTGGCCTGTCCAAGGTGTCTTCTATTGTAGGAACAATGAAATCCAGGAGCACTAACTGTCCTATTGCCAAGAAGTGTTTCTTACAAAATTATTTTATCGGCGCCACATAGTAGCTTATCAAGAATGGGTCGTTGTTGAGTTATTGAGTTATTGAGTTATATGCGGGTCATCATCATTGCACTCCGAACATGTCCATAGGTGCTCAGATCCCCTCCTCAGCAATTCCCTCAGTGTCCAGCGACTGACGACTCCAGTTCTATGTTGGTTGATAAGTCTTCTTACACGGCCACCAAGTTTCTCATTTCTGGCTGTGCCCATCTTAACTCCCATTTCCATCATCCGAAGAAGCGACGTTGATCTGTGTTTGTCGAAGTCCCGTGCTCTTCCCACATCTCGGAGTGCATTGATGATGTCCGCCCGATCCATCGGTTGCCCGTCCTCAACGACAGCGCAGCTAGCCAACCTGTCCGCTCTCTCATTTCCCCGCACTCCCGCATGTCCAGGGACATAGACAAAGGTGACCTTACGTATTTTGGACGCACCAAGATGGCGCCCTGTTGGCTGGCCTATTCATAAGATTCACAGATAAGTGCTGTTTTCCAGTGAAATTTCCTGTTTATTTGTTTGTTTTTATTTATTGTTTTAGGGTTCATGTGAGTGTGCGCGCTTTCTATTTGATGTTAATCACTTTGCTTCTTTTGATTCATTGCATTTTGTTATAATTTCCTTATCTCATTATTCAGCCTTGCTGCACTATTGAACGCGTCAAAATGGCGGTTTGTTTACGCCGGTCTGTTGTCAAGGACGCGTAAGTCATTTAATTTGTAGAAAGCTCTCAGTGTTTCCGCGTGCTGCTGAGCAAGTTACTGGAGTTGGCCAGTTTATAACGTGGAACGGGTTCTAGGCCGTGCGACTGAGCAAGTGCACGTGAGTCTAGGCCATCCAAAGCAAAGGGTCGTTGTTGATTTATAGATGCACAATTCCAATATGTAATGCAGCCTGTCTTATTCCCATTTATCAAGCTGGTCTTTCTTTCAAGACATTGTTGAAAAACTGACAACTTATAATTTAGTTCTTGTTTCTTTTGCACATTTGTTAAATACATGTGTTTGTTTTTTTAACTTTGTCCGTACATTTCGCCGCACTGTGCGCCATGCCGATTTCGGTAGCGTGCGTTTTGCTGCATAGTATGCTCACTTTGATTAGTGTTAATGCCATCAAACCATATTCTTTTTACATGTCTTGTATCATCTTGATATTGGTGAAATCTAATACCTTGTTCATTTATTTAAAAATTCATATATAATATGTTATATATATATATATATATGTTAGATAAATATAAATATGTAGATTGATTCTTAAAACTATGAAAAATTTTGTATCTGAAATCTTTTCCGTTGCGTCGATAAAAAGTTTCCGTACGGAAAGAGTTAACTGACAATATACCCAAAGTTAATGAAAACTACTCTTTATAAAGTGTATGAACAAACTTTCCGTCTTCTACTGACCTCTCATGACATTCTTGCTAGCGTTTTAGTATAGAGTTTCTTCGTAGTGTGATTCATGTAATGAATCTACCTCTCTGAGACTGGGGACAGATCTTCTTAGTTTGTTCATTGTCCATAGGGTTAAGTCTATATTGTTGTTTTTGTGATCGCCAGCTTTCAACTCTGATGAAGTCCCTAGGGACTATAACTGAATGAAGTCTATGTAATCTATAAAGAAGAAAAGAATGTGAGCAAATGTCAGCCATGTGATGATAATAGATAACAATTGTTAAAATCACTCTAATGGAAAAGAGTATACACATGAATAAGTGGCCAGCCTAGAAGAACACAAAGAATACATGAGGCAGTGACAATGACCATCAGCTGTGTTGCCCAGAATTGAGAGGCTCATCCAGAATGAGGACACATAGTGAGACTCACTGTGAGTCATGTGTAATGTCTGATAAATTATAGGTGTAGCAGTGTTGGAAGAGTACCCTTAGTAATTATAAGCCCTAAAAAGTAGTTAGATAACATGGAAAGTTTAAATTTCTGCTCCATGTGCCATCTTCAGCTAGAGAGGACAGTAGATAAATAGCATGATACCATTTTAGATATTGTGATGAATACTTATACATTCACTTCTGATCAAGACATTGAGCTATCTATCTCTTGACCTTTCGAGCCGTAGCCAGCCCATAGGGCATAGACCCAGATACTCTTTCTCTTATTTAAATTTTTATTCTAGCAATTTTCAATCCTTGTTAAGATCTTTTATCAAATCTCGCCATTTGTCTCTGTTCTGTGCAAGCAACTAATCTCATTGAGGGAGCCGATTCCTGTTGATTCTGCCTCTCTGATCAATGTTCTTCGGTGTCTCTCTGGGTCGGCCTCTTTTCTTCTTACCTGTTGTTTCCTGCATGAGGGCTTGCTTTGTTATTTGGTTAAATTTGCGCAATTTTTACAAACATCACCATACTAACATCAAAGCAAGGAAATGTTATAAATGTTTCTTCAAGACATTGAGAAGGAAATGAGTGCTGTACTTAGTGATGTAATATTTAAAATGAACACCAAAACAATTTCTAAAACTATGTAACGTGCAATAGACCTAGTATCCACCCATCAATTCCGTGCTATAATTGACAAACTACACTTCATACACTGCAGCAGTTTTTCGCTTAGCGAAAAACATATGATATATACCTTTGCGATTCTGACGTGAATGTAAAGCTTGCAAAAGAACAATAGCCGAGGGTAAAATTGCAGAGGAAAAAATTTCTCCATGACCAACTTCCAACACGACAGTCGGCCGTGTGGTGGTTACATGTGACATCAACATGGTCACGGAGAAATCTTTTTTTCCAGCTATCAGTGAGATTGAAGGACACTTAGCTGCAATCTCACAGCTCGGTAATGGTGCTGGACTAGAAGTGTTGTAAAGATCTGTTTATGTTACATCTCTGCATTTGGTTGTAATGGGAAAATGACAGATGCTAGTTTTGTTGGAACGGTTGATTTGGTTGGCGGTCGTAATATGGCTCGTGCTTTTTTGCCTCACCGTATTTTGTGAGTTCTCGCGGTAGTTTCTGAATCAACTTGTACAAGTGTTGTTGGTGTGCTCACAATATATTTGATCGGAGAGACTCAAATTTGTAGCCGTCTTTGTCTGGTTCACCAGTGCTCCCTTCTCACAGCATCTTCTAAACAATCAGGCAAGTTCAGTCTGGTGTTCGCGCACATCATGCCCTCTATCTCTACCTTCGCTGTAGGTAGACCAATCCGGGATTAATCTTCAACAACATGTTGCTGTAACCATTCATTATCGCAAAAATCTCAAGCTCTAACACAACGTGTCTGGTTTTTCAGTTTCACACTTCTGTTTATGTAACTAAGGCTACTTTTGGTGTTATAACATTCTCGGTGGTTCTGTTTAGATTAAATACCGCACCTCAAGATTTGAGAACATCAAAATTCAAGAAAGACTCCTAAAAATTTGCTAACAGCAATTTCCTCAGAAATAGACTAACATATTCCCATCGCTCAAAGAGATTTCTTGCAGAGCAGCTCAGACGATGACAATCTCTGTGTCTGCGGCATTGTGGCTATCAATGAACAATCTTGAAGTCACTGGGGTAGGTTCTCTAGTGTAGTTAGAAGCATCTGCAGCAGATATAGATACATCGCTAAATTTTACCAAAAAAACTCGAGCTCTTTCACTGCTTAAATATGCTGGTAACGATGCTCCATGGACGCTGAATTTCCTTCCAGGAAACCTACATCTAGCAGTACATTGAGGTTGAAGCAGTGTGTTTAGTTATTTGGCCAAGTCAGAGTTCATAAAGGTCTTCTTCAAGTGTTGCAGACAATTAACCTCGAAGGAAAAAAAAACATATACACAAGATTCAACACCAGACTGTAGGCTTTCTCAAATCAGATTTCAAGTTTTCCAATAGTGCAATGTTATTGAGTTATTTGCGAGTCATCATCATTGCACTCCAAACATGTCCATAGGTGCTCATATCCCCTTATCAGCAAGTCCAGCAGTGTCTAGCGACTGACGACTCCAGTTCTATGTTGGTTGATAAGTCTTCTTACATGCCCACTTAGTTTCTCATTTCTGGCTGTGCCCATCTTACTCCCATCTCTTTCATCCAAAGAAGTACCGTAAATTGTGGTGGTCGAAGTCCTGTGCTCTTCCCACATCTCAGAGGGCATTGATGATGTCTGCCCGATCCATTGGTTGACTGTCCTCAACGACAGCACAGCTAGCCAACCTGTCCGCTCTTTCATTTCTCCGTACTCCCAAATGTCCAGGGACATAGACAAAGGTGACCTTACTTAAGTGCAATGTTGGGAAAGCAAATCATGATTTCACAACTCTGAAAGTGACTGCTCGCTAAGCATCTGGAACAATGACATTCCTTGTTCACGATTTTGTTTATGCGACTAAAAGATGCAGTTGGTGTTATAACACCACTCTCATTGTTCTGTCTAGATTGACGCAAATCAAACATCAGTTCAGTCATTCTTAAGGAAAAAAAAAAGGAAAAAGTAAAGTACCTGTGTCACGCCAAGTGGCGTATAGGGAATATTGTGTTAGTGACCATAAATTTTACAGACCTTCGGCACATGATTTTTGGGATAATGCGGTCGGTATTATGACCATGCCGCTTCACTTTCCCAGAAAAAAATCCTGTACCCATTAAAGGCTGGGTGAACCCGGAAGCCGTCGGTTGGGATCGAACCCTACCCCCTGTCCTTTGTAGTCCAGTTCACTAACCACTGAGCTATCGCGGCTCCCTCTTAAGGAAAAGACTTCTTTAAACTTGCAGATAGCGATTTCTTCGACAGTAACTTACATCTTGACAATGCAGAAAGTGACTTCCTGCTCAGCCTCTTAAATGATGAGTTCTCTGAGGAGATGTTGCTAAGTGACTAGCAGCGAACAATCTTGGATTTTCTAGTATTTAATGCCACATGTACCCTGCATGTAACACTGTTACATCGTCAAGAGGATGTAAAAACCTCGAGCCCAATCACAGCTTAGGATATATTGGACACGAAGATCACTAGATGCTGAATTTCATTCCAGGAAACCTTGCTTAGGCATTACATTGAGGGTGAAGGACAGTGCTCAGGTATTTGTCAAAGTCAGAATTTGAAATTGACTTCGCAAGCTTGCCAACAACGCAGCCTTGATGACGTTTTTTTCAGGATCATTAACCATATTTGACATATAGGACAAGTATCATCTGCGTGGAAGATCTCTACATACCATACCGTGACTCAGAAAAGTTGACAAAAAGATCCCCAAGAATTACAGACCCGTCAACCTCCTCCCTAGTGTAGGAAAACTGCTGGAGAAGATGATCAATAGAAGGTGTATCTGGAAGATGAAAATCTCTTCGCTTCAACACATCTAGGATACAGCCAAACTGAAGATATATCTCACACAAAACAGAGCGTTTCGCTACTAAGCTCACTGATGGTGATCTCATTAGTTGAATCAAAACCAATACTACACTCTGTCGACATCAAAAGATCGAGGGGCCTTGGCGTATCGACATTACAAATTGTATTCTCTCGACACCAATAACAATATCACATGTGTCACTGACATTACAGCCTCGTGTAGCAACATCTCAGACATCTTGAACAATCACACCACGGCAGAGTGCTGACTACAAGAACTTATTTTTAAAAAAAATGTGTGTCACTGATATTGATATTTTGTGTGGAGCAGAGACACCACAATCAATTGTTTGTTGAGGGACATGAACATGTCAACTGTGCTGATCATGCAATCTCTGATACGTTAACAAGCCTGGATATGTTCTTGTGCTGACACTACAAATTCTGTGAGTGTATCAACCTCTGTCATAACAAGTGTGTCAGGTCTGATGGTGTATAGGAGCAGTCCCATGCTGACACCAGTCACATCACTAGCAACATTTTCAGTGACACCTCTCTCAACACAAACTTTATATTGCGTACACCAGAGCCACCAGCTACAAGTTTTTACCATGTCGTGGGCTGATGCCGAGATACAATGTCCCTCTAGGGTGTTTCACATCCCAGTGTTTCAACTACCTCTGTCTGTCATGACAACACAATCCTTCACATACTCATCACCAAAAAACTTAGTTGTCAGCAACAATAATGACATCAGTATCTGTCATATCTACATGTTCACTCGGCCATCACAGTGTTTTGACAACACCAATATCTTTTTCATGTGTCACCAACAGCACATCCCAGTGTTTAGATTAGCTCGGTCATTATAGATTCAGCCTTGATTCTGGACTCATCTGGATATCCAATATTAAAGAGTCCAGTTCAGCAGCTCTTAAACTTTCCATCTTGAAAATGACACTTAGTGGTAGGAAGTCATCTGTGTTATAAATATGTCAGGAAACTACTTCTGAGATAACCATAGAAAAGGGGGGGGGGGGGGGTAATCTATGCTGAATTTCTGCTAATGAACACAAAAAACGATTAGTGATACCGAACGTTTGCATAAAATAAAAGAACAATCTTTTGCTGTTGTTGTGTGATAACCGGCGAGAATTCATCTCACTTTTCACTGGATGGAGTTGTTGGTCTTACACCAAAAAAAAAAAAAAAAAAAAATATTAATAAACAAAAAAACTACAGCACACTGAGAATCGATTGGTTTCTACCACGATAAATGTATGCCATATTTAATTAATCAAGATGGACATTTTGGCTTACTTATTGACCCTGACTTATTTTTTGGTTAAAATCTGTAATTTTCTTCTAGTACATTTGAGTTTACAAATGATGATTCCATTACAAGCTATCTTTTTGTTAACCATATGGTTATGTGCAATGCAATTAAATTTTCATTGATAAACATTGTAGCAGGTGAAACATGTTCCTGTTACCTGAGAGGCAAATAGGAGAGGGTTACAGAACTAGGAGAGCACCTACATTCAAAGTGAGACAATAGTTACATTTCGATACATGTTTTGGCTTTTTGGAATGTGATCTACACATTCCCCGACCACCTGAAGGAACATTTCAGTGAGATGACTCAATTTTTCAAACAAAAAATATCGACGTAGCACGTAACGCTATTGGTGAGTTTATGGGAGATTATGGCGTCTAACATATGTTGATCCCTTGTATCGCCCCATCAATAATTCCCAGTTTTAAAGGATGACTGAAATAGGTGAGGATCTTTTTTGATAGGGTCGACTTTCAGTTATGGGAGACAGATACTGATTGTTTATACTTGGCTTAAGCACACCTACATTAGATGACATAGTTAAACCAGGTTTGCGGGATGATGGTACAATTTTATATGGATCATAATCTTGGACTACCTATGTTGGGAAAGATAACAGGTTACAGATACAGTGTTTATGTATGTTGTCTACGCTAGCTAATAAACATCATATGTCGGGACAAAGTAACAAACTTTAACATCTTGCAGCGAGCCACACTCCTCCCCCATCATGGCATTACTTAGGAATTGGAGACTATGGCGGGTGGGTCACGTGAGAAGAATGGAAATTTTATATATTGTATGGAAAAACTTAGAGATGGAACGAAACCTGGGGGGGGGGGTCAGCACACCAGTTTTAAGATATAAAGATGTTTGCAGGTTTTTTTTGGGGTGAGTTCTTTATCAGTGAAAGAAAAACTGGGAAAATCTGGCTGTAGATCGTAGCACATGGGGAACATGTATAAGACTGCTTATGTCGAGATATAACAATTCCAGGTGCGCTTATTTATAGTGGCCCAATTGTAACTTTATCTATCTTGGAAGTCACATTGATCGAGAAGGGGATACAAGCAAAGAAATTAGAATCAGAATAGCTAAAGCAGCAATGTCTTTCAGAAGCCTTGAAAAGTTGTGGAAATCAAAACTCATCAGCACAAACACAAAACTTAGACTATTCAAATAAAATGTACTTTCAACTCTTACGTATGCATGTGAAAGCTGGAAAACAAGAGATATAGAAACAAAGTTGAACGCATTAAAAAATAAATGTCTAAGGAAAATACTTGGTATAGCGTGGAACGAATTCAAAACAAACGAGGAAATTAGAGAAATCGCCAATCAACTACTAATATCTTCAGTAATAAAGAAAAACGATGGTCATATGTTGGACATGTGATGAGAAGAGATAATGACCGAATAGCAAAGCAAGCCCTCATGTGGGAAACAACAGGTAAGAGAAAAAGAGGAAGACCCAGAGAGACACTGAGAAGAACATTCTGAGAGAGGCAAAAGCAGCAGGAATCGGCTCCCTCAATGAGATAGAGCTGCTTGCACAGAACAGAGACAAATGGCAAGATTTGATAAAATATCTTTAAAAGAATTGAAAACTGCTAGAACAAAAATTCAGATAAGAGGAGTATCTTGGTCTACGCCCTATGGGCCGGCTACGGCTCGAAAAGTCAATAGATAGATAAATAGAATTGTAACTGTAACGATCACTAAGAATAGTTGTTAATTGTCACCACAGATGTCTTATTTTCGGTGTATTAAATAAAAAAAAACAACTCACGCGTTGTCTAATATTTTATGTCATGTTTCATCTTGTCGTTGTATGGTAATTATATTGTTATCATTTGGACACGTCATAGGATCTATTTAAAAATACATATATTAACAGAAAACTCTTTTCTTTTTTAAAATTATATTTTCAATATACATGTTTTGAAAATATTTGCCCTGTGAGAATATCCATGGTGTAGTTTTTTCTACACAATACAGCGAAGAAATACAGCGAAGACGATGGCGATGGATAGGACACACACTACGGAAACCAACTGAGAGTATTACACAACAGGCCCTTTTTTGGAATCCCCAGGGGAAAAGACAAAGAGGAAGACCAAGGAATTCTTGGAGAAGACAGATTGAAGCAGAGATGAAGATGATGGGGAAGACATGGAATGATCTTAAAAGAATTGCAAAAAACAGAACGACTTGGAAAGTGTTTGTTGAAGACCTATGCTCCACTGGGAGCTAAAGGTAGAAGAGAGAGTTTTTTCTACAATACAATTGGCAGTCTCGGTTGCAAATATCATTTTCTGCAGAGACTATAATGCTAGAGGAAACCAGTAGGGTAACATCATAGCCAACAAGCAGGGAGAAGTCCTAGAGAACGCACTGGTGTCCGTCATTTTAGTGTGCTTGAATGATGGAAGGGCAACCAGAATGATTACTCGAACAGGGAACTCTTATAGTATCATAGACTGGCACTGGTGTCTTCTGCTTTCGCACTGGTTTGCAGGTGAAGTGTACTGAGATTCCACGAAAGTGATCCATTTGTCCTCCTAATTGAGAAAGGCAGAAATAGAAGCCAGAAAAGCAAGCTTCACACATTCATCTATGAGAACACAGACCAGGATATCATGAGCAAAATCAGACATAGGAAACAGGGCGCCCCTTGCAGTAGGCAGGAGAGATGGATGCAACAGCCTATGTGGAACGCAGAAGTAGAGGAAGTTTTGTGGAACAAGAGACAAACGGCCAAGACAGAAGAAATGCACTTTAAACTAAGTGCTAAGGATGCCAAGTGGGATGATTTCTGTTAAAAAGTGTGCTCAGAAAAATTGCTAGCCACATTCTGGCACCTTCATCAGAGCAGGAATAACACAACACAGAGGCATCCCAAACTTCCAGAGCATAGGCAATATATGGCACAAATCTGATGAAAGCAAAGGGAAGGCCCTGCTTCCCTCTACATTGAGCAGACTAGGCAAAGAAAAGAGGCTGTAAGAATGAGGATATGGGGGTTCCTTTCAGAATTGTTTAAGAAGGGCAACCAGTGGATAGAGCGGACATTATCATTGTCCTCCAAGATGTGGGGAGGGTCCACGTCACTCCTTTGGATGAGATTGGAGTTAAGATGGGCACAGCCAGAAGCGAGAAACTTAGTGGGCGTAGAAGAAGACTTCTCAACCAAAACAGAACTAGAGCTGTCTGTCAGTCGCTGGACACTATGGGACTTGCTGAGGAGGGGATCTGAGTACCTATGGACATGTTCTGAGTGCAATGAAGATGACCCGCAAATAACTCAAAATTCAATAACTAAAGAAATTAGTCATCATATACTAGTTTTAACTTTTGTGATATTAAAATCAATCACCAGATAAGAGGCTGATGATCAAATTAGGATTTCAGCGTTAGGGATGTTCAATAAATATTTCTTGGTTATCTTTTTAAGTTTATGTAATCTATTTTAAGATTATTTTAACAGCGGATATAAACCAGACAACCTGCTCAAATCAATATTCATCCCCTATCAAAGAAATCTGGTGCAATTGAATGTGATAATTATGAGTAAGCCTTATGAGTCACATGACTAAGATATAACTAAGAATCATCATGCGAACCAAAATCAATCCAAGAAATTAGTAATGGCCAGCGTGGTTTTGTTTGAGGTAAAGGTACACACAATGCTATATATATCATAAGATCTTTGGTATCAAGAAATAAACATTTTAGAAGCCATAAACGTAGACAGCAAAGATCTAAGAATAATACAGAAGATGTACAAACAGGGGCCATAAGAACTGGAAATCAATTGGGAATGTTTCAACAAATAAAACATGGTGTTAGGCAAGGTTGTGTGTTGTCACCAGTTTCGTTTAATATGTATAGTAAGATTATTATAAGATCCATAAGTGACATGCCTGGAATAACAGTTGGAGGTCATAATATAAATAATCTAAGGTATGCTGATCATACAGTCTTAAAGGCTAAGAGTGAAAATGAGATAGAGAAGAAATGTTCAATATTATAGTGAAGGAAAGGAAAAAATAAACGAACCAGCCTAATAGAAAAAAGACAGAAGTAATGGTAACAACAAGGAAAGATAAATAATCACAGTGTACAATAAAGACAAGTGGAACAATATTAAAACAGGTAAATGGGTTTAAATATCTGGAAACAATTTTAACCTCAGATGACAGATGTACAACAGGGGTGAGATGCAGAATCGCTCAGACAAAAGCAGCTTTACAAAAAATGAGGAAGATACTATACAATCCATTTTTGACAATAGAAACAAGAAAAAGAGTTCTTAAACGTTATGTTGAGCCAGTCTTAACATATGGATGTAAATCATGGACAATAGGACAACAGAAAAGAAAATCACTGGAGGCTTTAGAAATGTGGTTTTACGGAAGAATGTTGAGAATACCATGGACAGCTAATATAAGCAATGAAAACTTTCTGAAAGAGGCCAAAGCAAAGAGAGAGCTAATTTCCATCATAAGGAAGAAACAGTTATTTTTTGACCATGCAATGAGAAGAGAACAGCTGGAATATATTGTGACAACTGGGAAAGTTGAGAGACGAAGAGATAGAGCAAAGCTAAGAGAAAAGGTACCCGACAGCTTATGAGAATGACTTGGCAGAAGATCAACAGCAGAAATGATAAGTAACTGTCGAGATTGAAAGTTGTGAAGAGACATCACCCACACCAGCAGGCATGGTACTTGATGATGATGATGAGTATTTTATTTATATGTCAGTTTAGAATAGTTATTGACTACATCAAACTTTAGAGGTGTAAGGTAAATGGTCTGAGAAATTACTTCTTGTCTATTTATGCTTGTGACACACTTTTGAAAATTGTGTACTAATAGAGAGCAAAAAAGATGATAGTCTCCATGATGCTTAATTTCTTAGTGTTCATCGATTAAATGGGCGTGAATGCGTTGTGTCACTAGTTTACGACATCTGCGCTTTTTAGCATGAGTGGATATGTTTGCTTAACAATTGTTGTCCCGAAAACGGCTGTTTTTGACTAATCTACTTTAAATCTCCAAGGGTTCTTTAGCGTGCAGGAGTGAGCACGGAGTCTCCTGTTTTTCATCCTTTTCCGAGAGGGCTAGACATCAGATCTCTCTACCCATGAGCATGAGTGCTCAAGTTCTCACTCACAGAAAATTAAACTATTTGTAAAGAATGATACATTGACAAGTCCTCTCAGTTCTCCACGTAGCTCTCCTAAATTTAAGGAACATCACTCTTGACTAAATTGGAGAACCGAGTTGCGCTAAGGCTGCAGATTCTATTCTTTCAGTGGGACCTGTTTCATTGCAGTCATGAATTCCTCATATCCACTCCACAATTTGTGACATTTCCCCAAAAAGTTAATTCCGTTGAGAATGTCGCACCGTGCACACCTCACTTGACCGGACAGGTTTCAGATTCACAAACAAAAATTACATTTATATAATCTCGCCTTTCTTTTCTAGCCGACTATTAGGGAAATGCGTAGCACGCATAATGCTTGATGGCACGCACGTTGAAGTGCCACTACGAAGAAATCACGAATTCAATTTTTGAAAAAAAAATGTCACTGCCTGTGGTAGAAATCAAACTCAGGACCTTCTTGTTCAGAGGAAAACTTCTTACTTTTAGACCACCCAGTAACATGTTACAAACACGAAGCAGTAGTGCAACAATTTCTGTAAGTAATGAAATGCCCTTCACTAAATTTGTTCTTCTTTCCTTCCTCATCTGCCTTTCAGCGTCGAGGGGTGGTGCCGTATGTTAGTCTAAGAAAGCTTTGAAAATTGCAGAATTAAAATAGAACATCTAAATAACGAGTCAGCAGATGACTGAAACAATGGAAGAATTTTAATATCTATGTAGTCTAGTGACAAACAATTCACAAGCAGCAGTAGTCTTAAGAAGCAAAAATGATTTGTCAAATCATTGGGCAACTATTACCACTGCTGCCCAACAAGAAAATAACACTAGAGGCGAAACACAATCATCATCTCAAAAATAATGACTGCCGAGATGAAATGTGTTGGGCGAATGACAGGAAACACCATGAGAGATATAATCAGAAATGAAGAACAGAGGGAACAAGAGAGTGATAATTCCCGCCATTGTATACATAAAGAAGCAACAGATAAAATGGTTTAGCCACGTGATAAGACAGAAAGATCACAGCACAATGAGCTTTTAATAAACATTACGAGACCAGAGACCACAATATAGATGAAATCTTAGAAATACTAGGAAACAAAACGCAAGAAGTGAGAGCATGCAACAAAATAGCATATGATCTCCCTTCATCAAAGACAAAAGGGGAAGAAAAGGAGAAGAAAGCTTTATTGATCAGGCTCGATAGGGAAGTGCATAGTTTAGATTCAATTGTTGCCAATGGGTCACCTAAATGTCAAGTTTAATTACTGTTATCAGATAACAAGCCTCACTGCTGGCCTGTGTAGTTTATTGGCGGCATGTCCTATGCAGGTATGTTGAAGCCACGTTATGAACCCCTAGTGCATGTTAAAGAACCCTTGGCAGCTAAAAATAAAAAAAAGGGTAGGCCAAAGTGGTTGCTGTCCGGGTAAAAATTATTAAGCAAATCCACTCATCTTTGCTGAAGACAGCTGTGTTGGGCCCAATTCACAGATATTATGGTGTTGCCATAAACTAGCGACACAACCCATCAACACCCACTTAATGGGTGAATGCTGAGAAGAAGAGATATACTTTATGGAAGTGATTTCAATTATCATCAAATACAATGTCTGCTGGCATAGGTGATCATGTATCTCCACTAATTACGATCTCAACAGTTATTTATCATTTCTGTTGTTGACTTTCTGCCAAGCCATTCTCTTAAGCTGTCTGGTATCTTTTCTCTTTGCTTCCCTGTATCTCTTCATCCCTCAATTTTCCCAGTTGTTACAATATATTCCAGCTGTTCTCTTCTCATTACATGGCCAAAGAATGATGGTTGTTTCTTCGCAATAATGGAAATTAGCTCTCTCTTTGCTTTGGCCTCTTTCAGAATGTTTTCACTACTCTTCTTAACTATTCTTCTGTAAAACATTTCTACCGACTCCAGTGATTTCCTTGTTTGTTGTCCTATTATCCATGATTCACATCCATATGTTAAGACTGGCTCTACGTAACATTTAAGAACTCTTTTTCTTGTTTCTATTGTCAAAAATTGATTGCATAGTATCCTCCTCATTTTTTGTAAAGCTGCTTTTGCCTGTGCCATTCTGCATCTCACCAATGTTGTACATCTTCCGTCTGAGGTTAACAAAGTTCCCAAATATTTAAATTCATTTACCTGTTTTATTATTGTTCCACTTGTCTTTATTTTGCACTAGGTGATGTCTTTTTCTTTGTTGTTACCATTACTCCTGTCTTTTTTTGTTGTTGTTACCATTACTTCTGTCTTTTTCTTTGTTGTTACCATTACTTCTATCTTTTTGCTATTAAGGCTGAGTCCTTTTTTTTTTATTTCTTTCACTATAATATCTAACATTTCTTGTAATTCATTTTCACTCTTAGCGATCAAGACTGCATGATCAGCATACTTTAGATTATTTATATTATAACCTCCGATTTTTATTCCAGGTATGCCCCTAATGGATCTTAAAATAATATCACTATAAATATTAATTCCTGTGTGTTACCAGGGCCTCATTATGAGGGAAGTAAAGAATAGTGACACTGTGACCTTCCAGGCATGTCGTAAGGGGTGACTAAGGAGGTTGATCGATGGCTTGACAAGCTGTCATTGTAAAAAGTATTGTTATGGAAACAGCGCCATATATTTTAGAGCAGTGATCTCTGCAATATGTGCCACTTTGGCACGCAGGGTTTCTGTTTTTGAGATTGTGGTTCTACCCTTCTTTGGCTCGAAAGGACAATAGATAGATAGATAAATATTAAGCAAATCTGATGACAGCTCACAACCTTGCCAAACACCCTGTTTTATTTGTTGAAACATTCCCAACTTCCACTTCTTATGGCCGCTGTTTGTTGCCAGTACATGTTCTTTATTATTCTTAGATCTTTGCTGTCTACGTTTATACCTTCTAAAATTTTAGAAAAAAAATATTTTAAATTTCAATTATACACAATATAAGAAGGGAACAGACAAAACTGCCCAAGAAATCAGTAACCATAATCCAGTGGCTGGCATCTCACTGTGGAAATCAATGGAAATGGGAGCAGATACACTGTCAAAAACATGGAAAAAACACTGCTACCATGCAACCTGTCTCTCTATTGTCCTTTCGAGCCGAAGATGGCACATAGGGCAGAACCACAAACTCAAAAATAGAAACCTTGCGTGCCAAAATGGCACATATTGCAAAGATCACTGCTTCCAAAATGCAACCTATAGAGAGACAAATATCATCATACACAACAAAAACCACTCAGAGTGGGGAAGGAAGCTAAACATGCAGTGATTACAATGAGCACCAATTGTAGAAATTCCAGGAGACCATCTTTTGTCTGATTTACGCCACTTCTTAAGTCATCTTATTCTATATCACCTCAGTGTCTAACACAAAAGAATGCCCATGTGCAACTGGTTTCCGAGACCCGGAGCTTATCCTCTGTCTAACCTACAAAGCAGGGTGCCAAATCTGACCAGAGTGACAAGCTGAGACAGAAACTATGGATCACTCGTCACCACCTTTCTTAAAGAAGTGTCGCGTAAAAAATGGAGCAGATCTGAGCCCACAAAATGGAAGGCTTCTCCTACCAGGATGGGGTGACTGGTGGAACTGTTGCATCTGGGGAAAATAGTGACAAGTGAATGACATGTCACATTCCAAGCTCTATTCATGGAGAACACTAGGAAAATAGACAACTGCGCCTAGCTGTTGTCATCTGGAGGATGGAGTTATTTCCTTGTTGGTAGCTGTCAAGATTTGTTGCATCTTGAGTTTATTTCTACTGTTTGTGAATTGTCATTTGCCACTAGTTTACAAGTCTACTTGTTTAGTCTCAGTCTGTAGTTATGTTGATGTTCTGTTTATTTTTGGCGACATTCATGACTTCTGTTTTGTCGATGTTGATTTTCATGTTGTATTTTGTGCCTGAGATGTTGAGTTTGTTTAAATGTTCTTGTAGGTCTTCTATTGTTTCATGTATTAGTGCCTGATCGTCTGCAAATAAAAACTCGTTGATCTCCTCTGTCTCTGATGGATTGGCTAACTTGCATATAGTACGCACACCTGTCTTATAACTGATCTAATTCGATGTGGTCTGTGTAAACCTGCTGCTGTTCTGACTGTACAGCTGCTGTTGATGTAGAGGCTTTTAATTAGGTTGGTTAGATGTTGGCTTGCTCCGTATGTTGTTAGTATCTCCCACAGTTGTTTTCTATTTACTCGGTTGAATGCTTTTTCTTCGTCAATGAAAGCTTTGTCCAAATTTTGATTTCTTCTATGAATTGTATTTTAGTTAACTCTTCTGTTTTGTTTGTCTTTAGAATTTATTATGGGGTGAATGCGTGCGTTAGTTGTTTTCTCTTTGTCTTATCTGCAAAGCTGAAACATATTTCTACATTTACACCCACCACCACAAAGGAACATGTCACTACTTATGACTACTTATATTTTATGCTGCTTCAAGGGCAGACCAGTAAAGAAGAAGAAACTGCTGCTAGAATTATTCTGTTGGTAATACTAATAAGACCGTATCTTGGTCTACGCCCTATGGGCCGGTTACGGCTCGAAAGATCAATAGAATACTATTAAATAAGAATGGAAAAAAAAACGTTCAAAAAAATAACACTAATTATGACATTTTTATCATATTATGCCTGTTTTGGCACAATCAAATCAATAACCTTCTTTTCTAACGGTTATTTTTATCAGTGACTGTCCTGGAGGGCTAGTGTCACAGCTGACACGAGTTGTATACACCAACTTAAAAGAGTCTGTGAACTTGGCCAACTTCTACCTGGATGCAGGTGAGAAAGATCAGGATAACGAAGACAGTGATGATGAAGTCATTGATGGAAATCGAAAACAAGGAAGTTCTGTTGATAGGCTCCATAGTTACAAACCACCATGTAAGTTTTTTCTTGTCCCCATTTCTTCAGCTTCATTTTTACAAAATGTGTCACATTCTTCTGTTTATTCTACCTTGTCTTGTTTGCAATCCTCTTTTGCCTTTTAGTGTAAAGGAAAAATGGAGTGTTCTTGATGCTGCCCTTTAGTTTGCCTCACACATGGTGCTTTGTGTGGCATCAGATATTGTTCTTGTCCATTTATTGGAAGGTCTTCCTCTACATCTTATTTTGTTCCATCTGGTTGTTGATGTTTATGGTGGAATGCCGTTTGTCAGTAACCTCATTACATGCACAAACCATTTATATAGACGACCATGTCCTTCCACAGTCTTCTTTCTACAGTGCATCGTATCAGTTCTGTTGTTGACTGTTTTCTCTGCCATGACACCAAGCTATCCAGTACTTTCTCTCTTTGTCGTCCATGATCTCTCTTTCATTTTATTTTGCCAGTTGTAACCAAGTATTACAACTTTCCTCTTCTCATGATGTGCCCGAAAAGCTTTTATTGTTTCTTTCTGATGTTTTTTTAGGAGCTCCCTTTTTGTGTTGGCCTTTGAAAATTTCCTCATTGGTTCTTTTAGCTGTCTAGGGAACTTTCAACATTCTTCTGAGAAATGCCATCTCTGTGGCCTCTAATCATCTTTTCATTTGTTTGTCTAGCGTCCGTGATTCACTTCTGTAGGTAAGAATTGGTTCTATGTAGCACCGATGAACTCTCTTTCTCACTTCTATTGACATAGATTTGTTGCATAAGATATTTTTCATTTTCTGAAATGCTATTTTGGCCTGAGCTATTCTGCTTTTTATTTCTGTAGTGCATCTTCCATCTGATGTTATTATTGCGCTCAAGTATTTGACTCATTGCACTTGATTCAGATTTGTCCTGTTTATTTTTATGCTGCATGATGGTGATGATTGTTTACTTGATGTGACCATTCTGTTTTCTTACTATTCAGACTGAGACCTTTTTTGTTGCTTTCTTTTACTATTATGTCTATCATTTCTTGTAGTTCATTCTCTGTCTCTGCTATTAAGACTGTGTCATCCGCATATCACAAATTATTTATGTTGTGATCGCTGACTTCAATTCCTTTTTTGTCTACTATTGATCTCATAATATGCTCGATGTAAAGTGAAAATATATCCGACAGAACACAGCCTTGTCTGACTCCTTGTTTTATATATTGGAATTGTCCTGTTTGGTTGCTAATTCGTATAGCTGCTGTTTGTTGACAGTACATGTGTTTTATGATTTGCAGATCCTTGTCATCAATGTTTAATTTCTCCAGCATATTATTTTCACATGCTTTACTTTGTCAAATGCTTTTGTGTAGTCTATAAAGCACATATATAGATCTTTCTTTATCTCTATAGGTCTTTCTATCAATGTTCTTATCATGTATATTGCCTTATTGGTGCCCTTTCCTTCCACAAATCCACATTGTTCCTGTCTTATTTCTGTTTTTTTTTATACTTTGCACGTCTCATGATAATTCTTAGTAATATTTTTGTCATATGACTAATAATGAGACTAATGATGGTCATTGATGACCGTCATGAGACTAATAATGTGATGGTCCTAATAATCAGTGGTGCCTGACATCTTCAGTGAGGCTACAAAGATAGATTTTAGTAGATCTTCGGGTATGTGTCCACTGTTATATATGTCATTGACTAGTTTTGTTATGGCTTGTACTCCCAGCTCTCCTAATGCATTTATCTCTTCAATTGTTATCTTGTTGGGAACTGGAGTTTTGTCTCTTTTCATTTGTTGAACTGCCTCCTCCAGTTCACTCTGCATTATTGATGGGCCTGTGTCTTTGTTTGAATTGTTTAGCTCTGGTCTTTCATCATCATAGAGTTGACTGATATATTCTGTCCATCTTTCCATTATCTCCTCCTGTTCCATTATTATATTTCCTTCCTTTGATTTCACACATCTGAAACTTTGACTTCTTTTCTTTCTGTTAATTCATTTAACTAATTGTGCATAAATCGTGAGTCTTTCTTTTGTTGTTTTTCCATTTCTTAACATTTCTACTTTAACCATACTTACTTTGCTTCTCTGCATTTGTATTGGATCTATTTGTGCAATATCTCCCCCCCCCCCCCCCCCCCATTTTTTTCAAAGATTGTGTTATTGAGTTATTTGTGAGTCATCATCATTGCACTCCGAACATGTCCATATGTACTCAGATCCCCACCTCAGCAAGTCCTGTAGTGTCCAGTAACTGACAACTCCAGTTCTGTGTTTGTCATCTTCCTATATGCCAACTAAGTTTCTCATTTTGTGGCTGTGCCCATCTTAACTCCCATCTCTTTCATCTGAAGGAGTGATATGGGCTCATGGTTGTCAAAGTACTGTGCCCTTCCCACATCACAGACGGCATTGATGATGTCCGCCTGATCAATTGGTTGACCGTCTTCATTGACAGTGCAGTTAGGCAACCTATCTGCTCTTTCATTTACCCGTACTCCTGCATGTCTAGGGACGTAGACAAAGGCGACCCTACGTATTTTTTACTTCTGCAATGACTCTGCCCATTGCCTGCGCACAGAACCCGCCTTCACTTTTTTTATCATGCTCATCTATATCACTTAGTATGCAGATGTGGGTGTAGTCTTGTAACTCTAACCAGTTGATGGCCTGGTCACTGCCATCACCTGCATTGTCATGCTACTCGTGGTCATAACGTATGCACCACTGTCTTCTTTGACTATTCTTTCTGCAGAGCATGCTGTAAATGCCCATGCACTCCTTTTGTTTCTTATTATGGATCTGTCTTTATAGATGATTGCATCTTTCTTGTCTGTGATGTCCCAAATGAGACCATTGACCGCCACATTTGACCATGACTGAGTCCTGTTCCCTATATTCCCTGTCGAGTGTGACAATACACAAAAATGTGCCCTTTAATAACATAGGCACCCGTATCTACTCCTTGGCAGCGTTGATATTAGTAACCCGCCGACCTGTTTTTGACATGTTCTGCTCGGCCTACCCAAAATTTGACTCTCTTTAGCCTGACAACTTTTTCTGTGTTGAGCTCGTAGATGCTCTTTATCTGCACTTATCTTCAGGTATGCTCATGCTGTCCAGATCTTAATCCTGTCATCCATGGTTGGAAAGTCTTCTTGATACCTCATTGCTACAATTTGTGTCATACCGACAGTAAGAATTGCCAGGGTATACTTGATTGGTGCAAAGACTAGTCCTTGGAACAGAAGGGTAAGTGCTCGATGTTGGCAGCAGCCATGACCTTCAAGGCAGCTAATCCTGTATGTCATCAACCTGTCCCTGGTCAACTCATCAGCCCCCATTCGTACCACCAGTGTTTCCATGTTAACGATATGATTATAAAGTGAGAACCATGCAACTAATGCTTTAATAGGATTAACCAAGGCACCTGATACTCTATACCAGCCTAAAATACTGCCTTTGGCACCGGTACACTCAGGTTCAGGTTCCACCCCTCTCGCTGCTCCGGTACACTCAGGTTCAGGCCTCACACTTCTCGCTGCTCCTGTACACTCAGGTTCAGGTTTGCCCGTTGATCGACTTCGCGTTGTGACCCCGTTGCTGACACCTCCCGGCTCGTTCTTCACAGGACACACCACCCCTTCGACAACAGCAAGGAACAACACCAGGGCTAGTTATAACAGCTTGATTGATAAAACAATTAGTCCATATTACCATGGCACACCGCCAATAATTCATATCTGATATCTAGATGTGAGGAAGGTCTACCCCTTGACAGGCATAAATGTTCATTGACAGTCTCTCTATAATAATAATGGCTCACATCCAACATTTCATACCTATCATGTTGATACTGATGAAGGTCTCTCTTATAATAATAATGGCTCACAGCCAACAATTCATACCTAACATCTTGATGCTGATGAAGGTTTCTCTATAGTAATAATGGCTCACAGCCAACAGTTCATACCTAACATCTTGATGCTGATGAAGGTTTCTCTATAGTAATAATGGCTCACAGCCAACATTTCATACCTAGCATCTTGATACTGATGAAGGTCTCTCTTGACATGAATAAATGTTCATTGAAAGTCTCTCTATAATAATGGCTCACAGCCAACAGTTCATACCTAACATCTTGTTGCCGATGAAGGTTTCTCTATAGTAATAATGGCTCACAGCCAACAGTTCATACCTACATCTTGATACTGATGAAGGTCTCTCTTGACATGAATAAATGTTCATTGGAAGTCTCCCTATAATAATGGCTCACAGCCAACAGTTCATACCTACATCTTGGTACTGACGAAGGACTCTCTTGACATGAATAAATGTTCATTGAAAGTCTCTCTATAATAATGGCTCACAGCCAACGGTTCATACCTAACATCTTGATGCTGATGAAGGTTTCTCTATAGCAATAATGGCTCACAGCCAACAGTTCATACCTAACATCTTGATGCTTGGAGACGCACCAAGATGGCGCCCTGTTGGCTGGCCTATTCATAAGATTCACAGATAAGTGCTGTTTTCCAGTGAAATTTCCTGTTTATTTGTTTGTTTTTATTTATTGTTTTAGGGTTGTTTACGCCGGTCTGTTGTCAAGGACGCGTAAGTCATTTAATTTGTAGAAAGCTCTCAGTGTTTCCGCGTGCTGCTGAGCAAGTTACTGGAGTTGGCCAGTTTATAACGTGGAACGGGTTCTAGGCCGTGCGACTGAGCAAGTGCACGTGAGTCTAGGCCATCCAAAGCAACAACGTTCAGCGACGTTCATCAAAGACGACGGTAAGAAGTGTAGGTTTTCAGATGCAGCCCAAACTACATCATCGAAGAAGGAAAACATGACGGGGCAAGAGGGGTGGCACTAAACTGTCAAAGTGTGAGAGGCTAGGCCTAAAGTATGTGCGCGTTACTTATTGGAATTGTGGGTCCATTAATCAACGACGGCCCATTCTTGATAAGCTACTGTGCGGCGCCGATATAATGGTTTTGCAAGAAACTCTTCTTGGTGACAGAACAGTAAGTACTCCTGGCTTTCATTGTTTTTACAATAGACGACACCTTGGGCAGGCCATCCTTGTGCGCAACAATATGGTGGCAGCTGAGGTTGATATGTCTGTGTGGAACAATGCAGAATTGCAGGTACATGCGGTTAGGGTGCAGACCCCAGTTCATTTCGTGATTGTTAATGTGTATGCCTGTAATGGGAAGGTGAACACACAACAATGGCAGAATCTCTTCGAGTTCGATGAAGAGAATGTCATTTTCTGCGGAGACTTTAATGCTAGAGGAGACCAGTGGGGTAACGTCATAACCAACAAGCAGGGAGAAGACCTAGAGAACGCACTGGTATCGGCCGATTTAGTGTGCTTGAATGATGGAAGGGCAACAAGAATGGCCACTCGAACAGGGGACTCTGATAGTGTCATAGACCTGGCACTGGTGTCTTCCACCTTCGCACCGGTTTGCAGGTGGAGTGCACTGGGGTTCCACGGAAGTGATCACTATCCATGTGTCCTCCTAATTGAGAAAGGCGGAAATAAAAGCCAGAGAAGAAAGCTCCACACATTCAACTACGAGAAAACAGACCAGGACGTCATTAGCAAAATCAGACATAGAAAACAGAGCGCCCCTCGTAGGAGGCAGGAGAGATGGACGCAGCCACCCTGGTGGAACGTAGATGTCGAGGAAGCTTGGCGGAGCAAGAGACAAACGGTCAAGACATGGCAGAAAGCCAGAAGGTATGGTAGAACACAACCTGAGCTCTTGAAGCGTCTGAAAGTAGAGGTCGACCAAAAAATGATGCACTTTAAACTATGCGCTAAGCAGGCTAAGGATGCCAAATGGGATGACTTCTGTAGAAAAGTGTGCTCAGAAAAATCGCTAGCAACATTCTGGCACCTTCATCAGTGCATGAATGGCACACCACGACACAGAGGTATACCAGACTTTCAGAGCACAGACCAGATATGGCACAAATCTGATGAGAGCAAAGGGAAGGCCCTGCTTGCCCGCTACATTGAGCAGACGGACCAAAGAAATGAGGCTGTAAGAATGAGGATACGGGAATCTTTGTCAAATTTGTGTAAGGATGTAGGGCTGGAAGAAGATCTCACAATCACAACCGATACCATTCGCGCGACACTTAAAAGGTCACACAACACTGCTCCTGGTCCAGATGGTGTTCGGTATGATGACATAGGCGATTTAGCTGATGACGACTTGTCAACACTGGCCAATGAGTTTAATGCCAGTATTCGGAGTGGCCAGATTAAGGAGGAGTGGCTACACAGCTACTTACTACCGCTACCGAAGCCAAACAAGGACCATTCTCAGATCAGTGCCTACAGAATCATCACAATGCAGAACACAGTGGGCAAGCTGCTGGAGAAAATATTTGCCCGTGTCCTCACGTGTCGCCTTGAACAGAAACGCGTATTCCCATCCACACTCGGAGGTTATAGATATAACAAAGAGACATGGCTCAATGCGGCAGTATTTGCATATGACGTCTTCGAAGGCTTCCACAGACGAGAGGAGACATGTGCTGCTGCTATAGATCTGGAGGATGCATACAACAGGGTACCATTTGAATATCTCATGCATATGCTTCTCAAACTGGCGGTGAACCCCTTCCTCATAAGATGGATCGCCGCGGCACTGTTTCAGAGGAAGGTGATACTCAGATGTGGAAGTTGGTCTTCCGAGCCAACATCCATTTGTCCTGGGCTGCCACAAGGCTCACCATTGTCACCAGTTCTATTTAATGTGTACACAATAACGATCACGTCCCAACAGCTGGATGGGAGGGGAAGAACTATGACTTTTGCTGATGATATTCTGGTATATCGACAGGGAAGAGACAGACGGGGAATCGCCTCCACAATGCAAGACGAACTCGATCGCATTTCTTCCTGGTGTGGGGTTTCAGGTGCCTTGGTTAATCCTAATAAAGCATCAGTTTCATGGTTCTCCCTTAACAATCATATCGTTAATACGACCACACCGGTAGTACGAATGGGAGCTGATGAGGTGACCAGGGACAAGTTGATGACATACCTCGGAGTTAAGTTTGATCGCAGCCTGTGTTTTCGGGACCACGTCGACCATGTGATAACAAAATCCCGCAAAGGATTAGCCGCCTTGAAGGTCATGGCAGCTGCCAACATCGAGCAGAGGCTACTTACTCTTCTGTTCCAGGGATTAGTCCTCGCACCAATCGAGTATGCCCTGGCCATTCTTACTGTTAGTACGACTCAAATTGATAGGCTGGAGAAAATACAAAATGAAGCCATGCGCATTATCCTGGGATGTACGAGGGACACTCCCTGTGTGGCAATGAGGTATCTTCTTGACTTTCCAACCATGGATGACAGAATCAAGATCTGGAGAGCACGAGCATACCTGAAGATTAGTACAGATACAGAGCATCCATTGCACCACGTGCTCAACACAGAGAAAGGCACCAGGCTAAAAAGAGGCAAATCATGGGTGGGCCGAGCAGAAGATGTCATCAAACAGGTCTGTGGGCTTACCAATCTCAGCGTTGGTGAGGAGTGGATACCGGTGCCTACGACATTCAAGGGGACTTTCTCATGTATTGTCACACTCGACAGGAAAAGTAGGGAACAGAACCCGGTCGTGGTTAATGCTGAGGTCAACGGTCTCATCTGCGATAACACCGATGAGAAAGATGCAGTCATCTATACAGACGGATCTGTAAGACGACACGAAAGAAGTGCATGGGCATTTACAGCACGTTCGGCAGGCAGAATGGCCAAGGAAGACAGTGGTGCATACGCCATGACCACGAGTAGCATGACAATGGAGGTGATGGCAGTCTATCTATCTATCTTTCGTTCGCCTGAAGCATTGTCTATATCTGCAATGTCGTTTCCTGTATAAATGTTACTGTCTTTTGTAATTCTTGCAGTGGCCCATATAGTTTTGTCTGTAGTGTTGTATCTATGGGCCAATGGATTTTCCTCAGTCTACTATATTCAGTGCAGTCTTGAAGTATGTGTTCAGCAGTCTGGGGCGCCTGTCCACATGTACAAGTAGTTGAGGTGCCGATCTTGAATTTTGTATACATGTGACTATGGAGTCGATTGTGTCCTGTTCTGAGACGTATAATGATAACTTGTTCATATCTATTCATATTATAAAAGGCATCCTGATTTGGGGCTTGTGGTCCTCTGATTGATTTGATTATCTGTTTCTTATGATGGTATGTAACAGGTGTATCTAGTTGTGTGCCTGTTGAACCTTCCTTTGCCAACTGATCTGCTTTCTCATTTCCTGGTATTCCACAGTGAGATGGGATCCACTGCAGGGCAACCCTGTGGTGCTTGCAGAGTTCAGTCAATAAGGTCTGCAGATGTGGTAATTTTCTGGATTGTAGTGCCTGGAGTACTGATCTTGCATCTGTCAAAAACACTACAGGCTGCGGGCTAAGATTAATGTTCAGCAGTTTTTCTATTGCTAACTTTATTGCTTGTATTTCTGCATCATAATTGTGACAATATTTCCCTGTTGCTATTTTATTCATATCCCTAGTGTTATTTGGGTATTCTATATATGCACCTGCTCCCCCATTTTTTACTGCATTCTGTGCTGATCCATCTGTATACACACGAATCCATAGGTCTTGTGGGTATTCTTCATCCAGGAAACTGAGAGTTATTGTTTTTCGCTGTAGACTATTCTGTTCCTCTTTATCAACTATTCCTTTCACTTCTGTCCGTATTTGAACTGATAATCCAGATTCCTCTGTCCAGGGAGTCTGTTCTGGTATGGGCAGTAGGGGGTTAACAGCTCTTGGCATGTCTGGTGTTTGTCTACTAATACGCTTGGCTTGGTGGATAAAACTGCTTCTCTTAAGTCGTCCCAATGCAAGATTTTGGAATCGGTCCTTCATTGGATGTCTCGGCATGCAAGCAAATTTTTCTGCCTGTATCAGCACCTTTGTGTCCCTCCGTTCTCTCAGTGCTGGTATCCTCCACAATTTCTCCATCTCTAATATTGGTGTTGATTTCATTGCTCCTGTGATGACCCTAAGTGCCTGGTTTTGTACTTTATCCAGTTCTTGAAGTGTGGTGTTTGATGCTGAACACCATGCAGATGATCCATATTCTAAATGTGGGCGTATACTCTGTTGGTAAACTTTACTGAGTATTTTCCCACTCGCACCCCACGTAGTTCCACACAGCTTTCTTAGAATAGCCAATTTTCTCCTTGCTTTTTGGGTTGCCTTATTTATCTGCTGTTTCCAAGATAGTTTGTTATCAAATGTAACTCCGAGATACGTAGCCTGTATGTCTTCTTTCACAGGCTCATTGTTTATATAGATGGCTCCTGCTTTTTGTTTTGGGGAAAGAGTGAAAAGTGTAGTACTGCATTTGTCTGTATTGATGCTGATACACCATCTATTTGTCCATGAATTCAGTGCATTCATAGCTCTTTGTAACAATTTGGAGGCCACTGTTGCATACTCCTCTGTGCACCACATTACCAAGTCATCTGCATACATTGCCACTTTGATACCATGTGGTAGTTCAGTAACTAGGTCATTGATGTAGATCAGAAAAAGTGTTGGAGATAGTACCCCTCCCTGTGGAACGCCCTGGCGCAGTAAGACCTTCTTACTCTTAAGACCATCCAGTTGCACTCTGGCTCTCCTGTTATGCAGGTATGCTTTGACCCATTTGTACATCCTGCCATTTACTCCATAATTTCTCAGTTTCTTCAAAAGCCCTTCCTTCCATACCTTATCAAATGCTTTCTTTAGGTCTATCCATGCTGCTAGTACCAGTTTCTTTTCTTGAAACGCATCCTCAATTTCCTGGGAAAGATAGGTTGCCTGATCTTCGGTAGAGTAACACTGTCTAAAGCCTGCTTGTTGTGGGACAAGGAGATTTTCACTTTCCAGGTACCACTGCAGTCTGAGATTGATTATACGTTCCATTGTTTTACACAAACAGCTTGTAAGGCTGATTGGTCTATAGCTGGATGTCATTGAACCATCTTTTCCTGGCTTTAGTAATGGTATCATAATTGCTTCTCTCCATGCCTGTGGCACTTTACCTGTGATCCAGCAAATGTTGTAGATCTGCAGTAGTTTTGCTTTAGCTGCAGTTCCCAAGTTCTTAATCATTTCATTAGACACTCCATCACTACCTGGTGACTTTTTCATTTTTAATTTGGATATTGCCAGCTCTAGCTCTCTTTGTGTAATGGGTATTTCCATGACTTCATGTGCAGTCTCTTCTTGTCTTGCATTTTGTTGTTTTAGACGGGTCTCTTGACGTTTCTCTAGGCTAATTTCAATATTGTTGTCATTTGCAAAGGAGTCTGCAAAGTGATTTGCTGCATGTTTACCTGTTAGAATGTTTCCATCCTTCTTCAGTGTAATTTTTGTGTTCCCTTCTGTACCCTCATCATTCAGCTGTTTTACAAGCTTCCACACTTTTCTTGTGTCTCGTTCTAGATTCATGTACTCTGTTTTCTCTTTCCAACTTCTCCGTCTGGCTTGTAGTTTAGCCCATTGAAATTTGGCTTTAGCATGCTGATAGTTATTGTGGTGTTCCTGGCAGGGGTTATTTTCTGCTTGTTTTCGAGATGTTTCCATGTCATTGTGCAGTTGCTCTAGTTCACTATTCCAGTATGGTTTGTAGTGTTTCCGTGCCCCTCTGGGTATTGTTTCACTGGCAGCTTGTATTATTAGTCTACTGAATTCATCAACTATTTTGTTGATGTCTCTGTCTGTATTTAGATCTTTAGTCAGTACACTGGTGTAATGTTGATACATTTTCCAGTCTGCCTTTTTGTAATTCCATCTGGAGAGAGTGCTGCTCTCCCTGACGGCCTCATTTTGCACCACTAAAAAGACAGGTCGGTGGTCGCTGCCTCCAAGTTGTTTCCCAACAATACGTGTGATATTCCAATCCAGGTCTGGTGAATGGAAAGCAAGGTCTGGTGTAGATGTGGTATGCCATGATCTGGAATAGAATGTTGGTGGATCTGTTGCCTGGTTTAATAGTATAAGCCCATTGTCATCCTGCCAATGGTGATGGCAGTGACCAAGGCATTCAAATGGTTAGAGTCACAAGACTACATCCACGCATGTATACTGAGTGATTCGATGAGCATGATAAAAAAGTGGAGGCGGGCTTTGTACGCATGCAATGGGTAGAGTCGTTGCAGAAATCCAAAATATGTAAGGTCACCTTTGTCTATGTCCCTGGACATGCGGGAGTGCGGGGAAATGAGAGAGCGGACAGGTTGGCTAGCTGCGCTGTCGTTGAGGACGGGCAACCGATGGATCGGGCGGACATCATCAATGCACTCCGAGATGTGGGAAGAGCACGGGACTTCGACAAACACAGATCAACGTCGCTTCTTCGGATGATGGAAATGGGAGTTAAGATGGGCACAGCCAGAAATGAGAAACTTGGTGGCCGTGTAAGAAGACTTATCAACCAACATAGAACTGGAGTCGTCAGTCGCTGGACACTGAGGGAATTGCTGAGGAGGGGATCTGAGCACCTATGGACATGTTCGGAGTGCAATGATGATGACCCGCATATAACTCAATAACTCAATCTTGATGCTGATGAAGGTTTCTCTATAGTAATAATGGCTCACAGCCAACAGTTCATACCTACATCTTGATACTGATGAAGGTCTCTCTTGACATGAATAAATGTTCATTGAAAGTCTCTCTATAATAATGGCTCACAGCCAACAGTTCATACCTAACATCTGGTTGCTGATGAAGGTTTCTCTATAGTAATAATGGCTCATAGCCAACAGCTCATACCTAACATCTTGATGCTGATGAAGGTTCCTCTATAGTAATATTGGCTCACAGCCAACAATTTATACCTAACAATTGTATGCCTATAAAGGTCTACATTAGACCTAGCTTTCTCTAAGCTCATCTAAGTGTATCACATCGATAACTATCTCTTCAACAGAGTCATCCTATCACTCTTTACTTAATTCCTATAGCCCTAGCTGTCACTCAGCTACTCAACCGCCTAGCTCTAACACTATCCACACACTAACCTGCAAATTGTGAAACTTTTCCATACTGCCCCCTGCCCACAGTCCCGTTTGTGTTTGGACACAACGTCTGCCTTGGGCCCCAACGTAAGCTCGACTGACTATATTTTCCTCATTCCTTTGTCTCCTTAATTTCACTCATCTCATCTCCCTCGCTCCGCACGCTTCTCTCTTAAAATCCCCTTCCTGTTCCCTTGCTTGCTTTCCCCGTGGCCTGTCGCTCTTAATCACACCCCCACCTAAATTATCTCCCCTCTCAACATCTCCTTAATTTTCATCATTATTTCCCCTTGTCCTATCTTTTATTTATCTCTCTACTTCAACTCTACACCAGGAAGAGTTACTGAGTTATTTGCTGGTCATCATCATTGCACTCCGAACATGTCTATAGGTGCTCAGATCCCCTCCTCAGCAATTCCCGCAGTGTCCAGCGACTGACGACTCCAGTTCTATGTTGGTTGATAAGTCTTCTTACACGGCCACTAAGTGTCTCATTTCTGGCTGTGCCCACCTTAACTCCCATTTCCATCATCAGAAGAAGTGACGTGGATCTGTGTTTGTCAAAGTCATGTGCTCTTCTCACATCTCGGAGGGCATTGATGATGCCCGCCAGATCCATTGGTTGCCTGTCTTCAGTGACAGCGCAGCTAGCCAACCTGTCCGCTCTTTCATTTCCCTGCACTCCCGCATGTCCCGGGACAAAGACAAAGGTGACCTTACGTATTTTGGATTTCTGCAACGACTCTACCCATTGCATGCATACAGAGCCCGCCTGCACTTTTTAATATCATGCTCATCGAATCACTCAGTATACATGCGTGGGTGTAGTCTTGTGACTCTAACCATTTGAATGCCTTGGTCACTGCCATCACCTCCATAGTCATGCTAATCATGGTCATGACGCATGCACCACTGTCTTTGTAGACTTCTGCCTGCCAAGCGTGCTGTAAATGCCCATGCATACAGAGCCCGCCTGAACTTTTTTTTATCATGCTCATCGAATCACTCAGTATTCATGCGTGGATGTAGTCTTGTGACTCTAACCATTTGAACGCCTTGGTCACTGCCATCACCTCCATAGTCATGTTACTCGTGGTCATGACGTATGCACCACTGTCTTTGTAGACTTCTGAGAATACACGAGAAAGTCCCCTTGAAAGATATAGGCTCCGGTATCCACTCCTCTGCTCGATGTTGGCAGCTGCCATGACCTTCAAGGCGGTCAATCCTTTGCGGGATTTTGTTATCACATGGTCGACATGGTGCCGAAAACAGGCTGCGATCAAACTTAACTCCGAGGTTTGTCATCAACTTGTCCCTGGTCACCTCATCAGCTCCCATTCGTACTACCGGTGTGGTCGTATTAACGACATGATTGTTAAGGGAGAACCATGAAACTGATGTTTTATTAGGATTAACCAAGGAACCAGCTATCCATCTAATGAGGAAGGGGTGCACCGTCAGTTTGAGGAGTATATGCATGTGATATTCAAATGGTACTCTATTGTATGCATCCTCCAGATCTATAGCTCCTCTCGTCTGTGGAAGCCTTTGAAGACGTCATAAGCAAAGACTGCCGCTTTGAGCCATTTCTCTTTGTTATAACTATAACCTCATAGTGTTGGTGGGAAAGCATGACCTTCCCTTTGCTCTCATCAGATTTGTGCCATATCCGACCTGTGCTCTGGAAGTCTGGTACACCTCTGTGTTGTGTTGTTCCATTCATGCTCTGATGAAGGTGCCAGAATGTGGCTAGCGATTTTTCTGAGCACACTTTTTTTTTTACAGAAATAATCCCACTTGGCATCCTTAGCCTGCTTAGCACATAGTTCTAAGTGCATAATTTTTTGGTTGACCTCTTCTTCCAGACACTTCAAGATCTCAGGTTGTGTTCTTCCATTCTTTGTGGCTTTCTGCCATAACTTGATCGTTTGTCTCATGTTCCGCCGAGCTTCCTCGGCTTCTACATTAAATCAGGGTGGCTGCGTCCATCCCTCCTGCAAGTGACACCCTGTTTCCTATGTCTGTTTTTGCTAATGATGTCCTGGTACGTGTTCGCATAGTGGAATGTATTGAGCTTACTTTTCTGGCTTCTATTTCTGCCTTTCTCAAATAGGAGGACATATGGATAGTGATCACTTCCAGTACACTCCACCTGCAAACCAGTGCAAAGGTGGAAGACACCAGTGCCAGGTCTATGACACTATCAGAATCCCTTGTTTGATGGGCTATTCTGGTTGCCCTTCTATCATTCAAGCACAATAAGTCGGCTGACACCAGTGCGTTTTCTAGGGTCTACTCCCTGCTTGTTGGTTATGATGTTACCTGACTGGTTCCCTCTAGCATTAAAGTCTCAGCAGAAAATAATGTTCTCCTCCTCCAATATACACAGATTCTGCCATTGTTGTGTGTCCACCTTCCCATTACAGGCATCCACATTTACAACCACAAAAGAAACTGGGGTCTTCACCCTAACTTCATGCACCTGCAGTTCTGCATTGTCCCATGCAGACATATCAACTTCAGCTGCTACCATATTGTTTCGCACAAGAATGGCCTGCCCAAGGTGTTGTCTATTGTATAAACAGTGAAATTCAGAGGCACTAACTGTTCTACTACCAAGAAGTGTTTCTTGCAAAATCATTATTTTGGCGCCGCGCAGTAGTTTATCAAGAATGGGTTGTCTTTGATTTATAGAAGCACAGTTCTAATATGTAACACACCCATACTTTAGGCCTAGCCTCTCACACTTCAACAGTTTCATACCAGCATGTTTACCTTTTCTTATTTTCTTTCTTCTATGTTGTTGTTTTGGGCTGAACCTCAATACTTACAGTCATCATAGTTGATTTTGCCGCTGAAAGTCGATGCTGTGGATGATCTAGACTCATGTGCACTCACTCAGTCGCATGGTCCAGAACCCATTTCCACATTATAGACTGGCCAACTCCAGTCAATCAGTTCTCCGGTACTTGGATACACCATGAGCTGTTTACACATAAATGAAATTACGTGTCCTTGACAATAAACCAGCGAAAACAGACTGCCATCTTGAGACACACCAAAAAGCGCAAGTAAGAATTGCTAAGACATACTCGATTGGTGCAAGGACTAGTCCCTGGAACAGAAGGGTAAGTAGCCTATGCTCAAAGTTGGCAGCTGCCATGACCTTCAAGGTGGCTAATCCTTTGCAGAATTTTTTTTATCACATGGTCAACACAGTCCCCAGGTTGCGATCAAACTTAACTCCGAGGTACGTCATCAACCTGTCCCTGGTCACCTCACTAGCTTCCATTATTTGTACCACTGGTGTTTTCATGTCAACGATGTGATTGTTAATGGAGAACTATGCAACTGATGCTTTATTAGGATTAACCAAGGCACCTGATACTCTACACCAGGAAGAGTTGCAAGCAAGTTTCTTGTATGCATTTTTTATGCATAGCCATTTGGTTGTAACTTTTTCATCAGGTTTTTCTATTCTGTACTGCTCAGTCCCTTCTTCTAGCAGTCTCTGATATTGTGTTCTTTACCTGTTATATGTTGTTGTTGTTGTTGCGTTCGCCAGCTTTCAACTCTGACAAAGTCCCTAGGGACTAGGAACTGAATCCATTCATCCCTGGCAGCCGTGTGCACAGGGGTCTCTCGCCGCACAGGCAGATAACTCTGACTTCGGAGGTACTCATGTTTTTTCCATTGATGAGTAACTGACGTTTCAAGCCAGGCCTCGCTGCTGAGACGAGGGATGGTTGTCACAGAGAGAAATCATAAATAAAAATCCCAACCGGTGGAGCCGAGATTTGAACCCACAACCTCTCTGTCCTGAGGCTGGTGTCCTGCCTCGAGACCAACCAGTCCCCCATGGACTTGGAATATGAGGAAACTGCAAGGACCATTTTTCAGACACAGCCTTTAATGGTTCCTGCCGCCTTTCCACCATATTGACCGGAAGTTCACTTCCTCCTGAAAATGTTGATCGTCATATTTTTTAAAATGTATAGCGCTTGATGTTAGGACATTGTTATTATCTCCAAATCTGGACATATGAAACACAGTTGGCGGATTATCTTTATTTAACTTTAAACAACAGTCCGTAAGCGCTCAGATCTCCCCTGCAATGTGAATTTGTGAAATGATAAACCAGTTTACAAGTCTACCCTTGATCTCATAGTAGCCCTCCTCCCCAACAGGAAACTCTGGGAGTCACACCGGAGCTGCAAAGGCAAGAACAAAACTTTGTCATTTCGCCCTTCATTATAAGCATATCACCGGTTTAAGGGATATATGATCAGCCATCATGATGACGTATCATACACAACAATGGATGCACCCACAAATGACCAATTAATCTAGTGAATGCAGCCAACAACGCACGAAACACCATTACGATGGTGCAAAATCCCTAAAGTGAAACCAATCTTTTATCATTATGTAGTCTATTTGATTCCTCTTCTTATCTCCAGGGCTTTTCCGTGTGTTCCCTTTCTTTTATTCAAAGTAGGTGTTACATATTTCAGCCTGTTTTCTTCGCAAAATTATATTAATCTTTCTCCTCTTTCTTTTTTTTTCTAAACCATGATTTCCTATAGATAGAAAGATCTATAGAGGTAAAGAAAGATCTATATATGTGCTTTATAGACTACACAAAAGCATTTGACAAAGTAAAGCATGTGGAAATAATCAATATGCTGGAGAATTAAACATTGATGACAAGGATCTGCGAATCATAAAAAACATGTACTGGCAACAAACAGCAGCTATACGAATTAATAACCAAACAGGACAATTCCAATTTATAAAACAAAAAGGCTGTGTTCTGTCACCGGATTTGTTTTCACTTTACAGCGAATATATTATGAGATCAATAGTAGACAAAAAAGGAATTGAAGTCAACGGTCACAACATAAATAATTTGCGATATGCAGATGACATAGTCTTAATAGCAGAGACAGAGAACGAACTACAAGAAATGATAGACATAATAGTAAAAGAAAGCAACAAGAAAGGTCTCAGTCTGAATAGTAAAAAAACAGAAGTAATGGTTATATCGAAGAAACAATCATCACCATCATGCAGCATAAAAAATAAACGAGACAAATCTGAAACAAGTGCAACGTTTCAAATACTTGGCACAATAATAACATCAGATGGAAGATGCACCACAGAAATAAAAAGCAGAACAGCTCAGGCCAAAATAGCATTTCAGAAAATGAAGCATATCTTATGCAACAAATCTATGTCAATAAAAATGAGAAAAAGAGTTCATCGGTGCTATATAGAACCAATTCTGACCTATGGAAGCGAATCATGGACAGTAGACAAACAAATGAAAAGACGATTAGAGGCCACAGAGATGGGATTTCTCAGAAGAGTGTTGAAAGTTCCCTGGACAGCTAAAAAGACCAATGAGGAAGTTCTCAAGGAGTCCAACACAAAAAGGGAGCTCTTTAAAAAACATCAGAAAGAAGCAATCAACATTTTTCTGGCACATCATGAGAAGAGGAAAGTTGGAATACTTGGTTACAACTGGCAAAATAAAAGGAAAGAGATATCGTGGACAACATAGAGAGAAAATACTGGATAATTTGGTGTCATGGCATGGAAAACAGTCAACAACAGAACTGATACGATGCACTGTAGGTAGAAGATTGTGGAGGGACATGATCGCCTGCGCCAACCGGTATGGCACATGATGATGATGATGATTTCCTATAATGGACTTATATCTACCTTTTCCTACTTTAGGATTCATATCACCCATTACAATTAAGATGTCCAAAGATTTCACTTGCTTCATAGCTCTATTTAATCTTCATATTAGGCCTCTATTTGTTCATCCGTATAGTCTTGAGTAGGTTCATATGTCTGTGTTATTGCTATATGGAATGGTTTTGCTTTCATTTTGAGTAGTATAGTCCTAATATTCTTGAATTGTATTTTTGATTTTCACTGCATCACTTTGTTTGTCCCCTAGATCTCTTACTCCACTCTACGACACCTATCTTTTCTCTTCTCATGTACCCTATATTCTTTTATTCTGTTATTTGCACTTTGTTTATGCACACAGATCTATTTTTGGAAACTTCTGTTACTTCGCACTGTGTGCGCACATTTTCACTTTTGCGTTGTGTCAAAGTATAAAATATTATTTTCTCTGGCCACATCGAAATATCTATCTATCTATTGTCCTTTCGAGCTGAAGACGGCACATAGGGCAGAATCATAATCTCAAAAACAGAAACCTTGCGTGCCAAAATGGCACATATTGCAGAGATCACTGCTCTAAAATCTATGTTACCTCCCTCATAATGAAGCCCCGGTAACACACAGGATATATATATATATATATATATATATATATATATATATATATATATATATATATATATATATATATATATATATATATACATACACACACACACACATATATATATATATAGTGGTTTCCTGTGTGTTACCGGGGCCTCATTTTGAGGGAAGTCAAGAATAGTGACACTGTGACCTTCCAGGCATGTCGTAAGAGGCGACTAAGGAGGTTGATCGATGGCTTGACCAGCTGTCATTGTAAAAAGTATTGTTATGGAAACAGCGCCATATTGAGTTATTTGCGGGTCATCATCATTGCACTCCGAACATGTCCATAGGTGCTCAGATCCCCTCCTCAGCAATTCCCGCAGTGTCCAGCGACTGACGACTCCAGTTCTATGTTGGTTGATTAGCCTTCTTACACGGCCACCAAGTTTCTCATTTCTGGCTGTGCCCATCTTAACTCCCATTTCCATCATCCGAAGAAGCGAAGTCACTGCTCTAAAATCTATGTTACCTCCCTCATAATTAATAATTTTAATTAATTAATTAAAAAAAATTTTTTTTCATTCCTTGCCGTGCGACTGAGCAAGTGCACGTGAGTCTAGGCCATCCAAACCAACAACGTTCAGCGACGTTCATCAAAGCGCCATATATTTTACAGCAGTGATCTCTGCAATATGTGCCACTTTGACACGCACGGTTTCTGTTTTTGAGATTGTGGTTCTGCCCTATTGTCGTTCGAGTCTTCGGCTCGAAAGGACAATAGATAGATATATAGTGGTTGCCTCTTGGCAATTTACCTAGAAGTTTTAAATTAATTTGAAATATTGCAGATATTGATGCAGGCAGGCTGCTGCAAGAAGTTGTATCATACACTCATGCCACCATCAAATCATGGTGCACATCACTTCCTGTGTTAAAAGTGCCATCCACTTCCATAAAAGTCTGCTCCCATGCCATCAAAAACATTCGTCGCAAAATGGAGGATAGACATGTTATTATTCCAGATCTCAATGCCTTATTTGAACTGAAGGTAACTTTCTCAGCTATTTGCAATATGATTAAATATTTATATATTTATATATATTTAAATTATTTTTGTAGAGCGGCTTGGGGTTTGCAAGTTCATTCATTTCTTCATTGGTGCAGTCTCCACATCAAAGGTTGGCTGCCATGGAGCGCCACTTTACTGTGTTCTTTCCCCTCCAAGATAATTTTAGTAGAGTATTGTGTCTCTTAAAGCATGCCCTTATATGGGAAACAACAGGTAAGAGGAAAAGAGGCTGACACTGAGAAGGCCATTGATGAGAGGCAAGAGCAGCAGGAATCGGCTCCCTCAGGCAGATAGAGTTGTTTGCACAGAACAGAGACAAATGGCGAGATTTGATAAAAGATCTTTACAAGGATTGAAAACTGCTAGAATAAAAATTTAGATTAGAGTATCTAGGTCTATGCCCTATGGGCAGGCAACGGCTTGAAAGGTCAATAGATAGATTGTGTCTCTTAACATGTCCTAAAAATTGTAGTTGTCTTGTTCGAAATGTGTTAATTCTTTATTCATTTTCAGCTGATTAAAAACTTCAATGTTTGTCTTTTTTTTTTCATTCCACCCAATTCTCCCCATAATTCTATAGATCCACATTTAAGAGGTTTTGAGTTTTTGGATCTGTTTCCATATTTTAATGCCCATGTATCTGCACTATACAGGAATGTTGAATGTTTTTTTTTCATAAATTACATATTAGTCTTATCTTCGTGCCATCGAGATGATTATCTTTCAGGCATTTTATTAGTTGATGCAATGTGGGAAGCATGCATTTAAATTGGTTTGTTTATTTAGTGTACTTTCCTACCATCATCCTTAGGCAGAAGACGGCTTCTGAGTCCAAATGTCTTTTTTTCTAGATCAAAATTGTTCAAATTAAGATGCATAAATTAATCAATTACTGTATAGCTTGAACATTACCTCAGTGTGTGTGCGCGCGCATGCATGTGTGTGTTTTTTTTTTTAAAAATGGTGCATCAATTATTATTTGCCGTTAGGAAGTGATAGGTGTAACCATGCATCTTGTGTGCTGTAGCTATACATTGTGTCATTTAAGTATCTATGCTTATTGTCATTTTTGTAACTACCACTTGCCATTGAATTGTACATCTGATCATTATTGCAACTTAACTGCACATGATCTCTTTGATGTAACTATATGTTATCATTTATGTAGCTGTGCATCTTGTCATTAGGGAGCAGCATTAAGGTAGTGAGTGGTTAGTGAACTGAACTACAGATAACAAGAAGTCAGGTTCGATACTGATTGATGGCTCTCTAGGCTTACCTATCCTTAAATGAGTAACAAGTTCATATGAGCAAGTAGGACACTCTAACGTGGCATAGATGTCACTCAAATAAATGTGCTATTGGTCATTGAAAAAAATGGGTTCTAACACCATATTTCCCATAGGCCACAAGGAAAAAACAAACAAAAACATATTATCATCAATATAATTCTACATCGTGTCATTGATGTAACTATTGATGTAAAAGTAAATCATGCCATTGATGTAAATATAAATTTTACCATTTATGCAGCTATACACCTTGTCATTGATACAGTTGTAGATCTTATAGAAATCTCTCTCTCTCTCTCTCTCTGCGATCAAGACTCAAATCAGAGTAGGTTTCCAGACTCTCTCATGAAGTCAGCTGTCTGTTTATGTGATTCGATTGCCCCATATAGTTTCTCTTCCAGGGAGGTGGGTGTGGACCACATTGCTCTTCTCAGGTCTGTGTACTGGGGGCAATCCTGTAGAACTTATAGAAATAACCGCAAATATTCATGTGGTATAGTAAAAGCAGGAATTATTTTTCTCCTGCTTGGTATAGAACCATTGATTAGAGGTTTAACAAGCTGCTATCGTAAAAACGATTTTTGTTAATGAAACGTAGACCTGATCAATCAACCACTAATATCTTCAGTAATCAAGAAAAGATGATGGTCATATGTTGGACATGTGGTGAGAAGAGATATTAACTGAATAGCAAAGCCCTCATGTGGTAAACAATAGGTAAGAGGAAAAGAGGAAGACCCAGAGAAACACTGAGCTCCCTCAATGAGATAGAGCTGCTTGCACAGAACAGAGACAAATGGTGAGATTTGATAAAAGATCTTTACAAGGATTGAAAACTGCTAGAATAAAAATTTAGATAAGAGAAGGAGTATCTGGGTCTACGCCCTATGGGCCGGCTACAGCTCGAAAGGTCAATAGATAGATAATAAAAGCTTACAACAGCAAATATCAGCATATAAGTGATGTCTTTTACTCTGGGTGGGATCCGCAATAACTCAGTGGTTAGTGAAGTGGACTACAAAGAACAAGAAGTCTAGTTCAATCCTGATTGATAGCGTCCAGGTTCACCCAGCCTCAAATGGATGGTACCAGATTTTTCTAGGAAAGTAAAGTGGCACAGATGTAATATCGACCACATTACCCCAATAATCATGCGCCGAAGGTCTATAACAATTGTGGTCACTAATACCATATTGATGGTCATATGTTGGACATGTGATGAGAAGAGATAATAACCGAATAGCAAAGCAAGCCCTCATTTGGGAAACAACAGGTAAGAGAAAAAGAGGAAGACCCAGGGAGACACTGATAAGACATTGATGCGAGAGACAAGAGCAGCAGGATTCGGCTCCCTCAATGAGATAGAGCTGCTTGCACAGAACAGAGACAGATGGCGAGATTTGATAAAATATTTTTAAAAGAAAACTGCTAGAACAAAAATTCAGATAGGAGAAGCTGTATTTTGGTCTACGCCCTATGGGCCTGCTACGGCTCGAAAGGTCAATAGATAGTTAGATAGAATACCATATTCCCTATACGCCACTTGGCTCTTTACATTAAAAAAAAAAACTTTTGATTCATACTTTAATTATTGACAGGATAGTCCTAGCCAGTCATATTTTGCCATCTTTGATGGCCACTGTGGTTTGGAAGCAGCAGAGTATGCAGCCACACACCTGCACTGGCATTTAGTCAAAGATCAACTATTTGATATTGACCCTGAAGCAGCCATGAAGAGGGCCTACAAAACAACTGATGTCAGGTTTCTTGAAAAGGCAAAGAGGGAGGTAATATCTAGATTTCATATTTATGACTGCTTTAATCCATATTTCTCATGATAGCCATCAAAAGTTAAAACTTACACTTACAGCTTAAGAATATATATATATATATGTGTGTGTGTATATATATATATATATATATATATATACATATACATTTCAGACAACTTACAAGTGCTCAGTTCCTTTTGGTTTGTGACATGATAAACCTATTGGAGACACAGCTTCCCTCTGCAGATTGACATTTTTATCCATGAATTTGTGGTGTCTTCATAGTTTTAACCTCATCTGGACTTTGGGTAGTCAGGTCTGACGTTTAGCCTTCTTGGCATATAACAGCCAAAATCAGTAGGTCCCATGTCCACTTTATGCTTGATAAAAACTTTGGCAGGTTAAAGTGACAAGAGTATACCTGCCTGGAGAAAAAGCTAAGTATTAATAATGTAATGCATGCACACACAGTGTCTTCACTGGTGTTATGGAGTTTTGTGCATCTGAACTGAAACCTTCAGTGTCATTGCTCTCACTTGTGTGTGGAGGTGGTGGTGACTGGGACCATCAGTAACTGCAGTATGGTGGATGTGCTTATGATGTATGTATGAAGTACTTAAAGTTTCACTCATCACTTATTTTCAATAGGTTTCACTACTTTAAAAAAAAAAAGCACAGGTAATAGAACTGTTTTTTTTTTTTTTTTCAATGCAAGTTTCAAGTGAGGCAGCTGTCTTTACTTTGTCATTGTAAAAGGTGATTCAGCAAATCATAATTCCAAATCAATTTGCAATAAGATCAAGTGAAATTTTAATTCCATGTGTAATTGCATTGAAAGTAATTTCCATTTATGATTTTGCTAGTTGGATATCACACTCAGAATGTTTAATATAATAGTGGAATTGACATTTGATATCATTGTCATCAAGTACCATGCATGCTGGCGCAGGTGATCATGTCTCTCCACAACTTTTGATCTCAACAGTTATTTATCATTTGTTGACCTTTTTTCTGCCATGCCATTCTCTTAAGCTGTCTGCTATCTTTTCTCTTTGCTTCCATGTATCTCTTTGTCCCTCAATTTTCCAAGTTGTCACAATATATTCCAGCTGTTTCCTTCTTATTACATGGCCAAAAAATGATGGATGAATATTGGATATTAGCTGTCATTTTGCTTTGGCCTCTTTCAGATGTTTTTATTGCTCTTCTTAGCTGTCAGTGGTATTATCAACATTCTTCTGTAAAACCACATCTCTACAACCTCCAGTGATTTTCGTGTCTGTTGTTCTATTGTCCATGATTCACATCTATATGTTAAGACTAGCTCTACATAACATTTAAGAACTCTTTTTCTTGTTTGAATTGTCAAAAAGGGATTGCACGGTATCTTCCACATTTTTTGGAATGTGCTTTTGCCCTGTTGTACATCTACCATCTGAGGTTAACATTGTTCCCAGATATTTAAATTCATTTACCTGTTTTAATGTTGTTCATCTTGTCTTTATTATATTATGCATTGCAGTGAAGTCTTTTTCTTTGTTGCTACCATTACCTCTGTCTTTTTACTATTAAGTCCTTTATTTTTGCTTTCCTTCATTATAATGTCTAACATTTTCTGTAAATCATTGTCACTCGTAGCGTTTAAGACTGTATCATCAGCATACCTTAGATTATTTATATTATCACCTCAGATTGTTATTCCAGGCATGCCCCTTATGGATCTTAAAATAATCTCACTATACATATTAAATAAATCTGGTGACTGCACACAACCTTGCCTAATATCCTGTTTTATTTGTGGAGACATTCCCAATTGATTTCCAGTTCTTAAGGCTGCTGATTGTTGCCAGTACATGTAATTTATTATTCTTAGATCTGCTGTCAACGTTTATGCCTTCTAAAGTTTTGATTATTTCTTGATGCTTTACTTTGTCAAATGTTTTGGTATAATCTATGAAACATAGGTATAGATCTGTTTTCACCTCTATGGCTCTTTCTACTAAAGATCTTACGATGTATATGACATTGATTGTTCCTTTACCTCCAACAAAACCACACTGTTCATCACTAATTTCTGGATTGATTTTGTTTTGTACTCTTCACATGATGGTTCTTAGTAATACCTTAGTCAAGTGACCCATACGGCTTATTGTGCAATGATCATCGCACCAGATTTCTTTGGTGGGGCTATGAATATTGATTTGAGCAGGTCGTCTGGTATATATCCACTGTTGTAGATATCATTCAATATTTTTGTTAATTATTTATATTCCAAAATCATCCATGGCTTCTATCGCTTCTAGTTATCTAGTTATATTACCTGGTCCAGGAGCTTTTCCTGCTTTTATATTGTGCAAGGCATCTTCCGCTTCTTCTTTGAGTATTTCTGGTCCTTCCCAATTATCCTTAATACTTACTTCTGTTCATTCATCATCATAAAGATATTTTATGTATTCTGTCCATCATTCCCTTATGCTTTCTTGTTCAATCAATAGTTCCCCTTCCTTTAATCTTGGAATCAATAGTTCCCCTTCCTTTAATCTTTTAATTGCGTTTTTCTTCCTGTTAATTCTTCAGTTTGTTTGTGTATAGCTTTGGCATAAAGAAATAAATTCCCAAATCGGAAAGGCAGCTTCCACATTTCAGGACTAAGATTCAAATTTACCAAAGTTGTGTGCTTAGTACACTTCTATATGGATCAGAAACTTGTACTAGCTATGCAGGGCAGCAGAAAAGGTTAAACAGCTTTCATGTACATTGCCTTCACATGATTATGAACATCAAATGGCATTACAAAGTAACTAACTCTAATGTCTTACAACGAGCCAAACTCCCATTGATCATGGCAACACTTAGGATTCATAGACTAAGGTGGCTGGGCCATGTAAGAAGAATGGGAAACAATCGTATTCCGAAACAAATATTGTACGGCGAACTTTAGGATGGAAAGAAACCAAAGGGCAGACCAGTGCTGTGATATAAAGACGCTTGCAGGACTTCCTTGGGGGATTTTATTTTCTATAAATGAAAGAAACTGGGAAAATGTGGCTGCGGATCGTAGCACATGGAGAGCAAAAATAAAAATAGCACAGCAACTTTCAAGACAGTGCTGATATCAAATTCAGAAGACAAAAGGCGCAAGAGAAAAGAGACAAGGCCAGGTACCACAAATACACCTTGCTCGTTCTGTGGACAGATCTGTCTGTCCAGGATTGGCAAATTCAGCCATGAGAGAAAACGTTCAGTAAATCAGCACCCAGTATGAGACACTAATGCTTTACTAAACTACTGACTTATCATGATTGCTTGCTACCAACTGTCTGTCAAGATGCCAAAGGCCATATATATATATATATATATATATATATATATATACATACATATATATATATATATACATATATATATATATATATATATATATATATATATATATATATATATATATATATATATATATATATATATATATATATATATATATATATATATATATATATATATATATACATATATATATATATATATATATATACATATATATATATATATATATATACATATATATATATATATATATATATATATATATATATATATATATATATATATATATATATATATATATATATATATATATATATATATATATATATATATATATATATATATATATATATATATATATATATATATATATATATATATATATATACATATATATATATATATATATATATATATATATATATATATATATATACATATATATATATATACATATATATATATACATATATATATATACATAAGTATATATCCATACATATGTATATATCCTAAGTGTTGCCATGATCAATGGGCGTTTGGCTCGTATGTATATATATTTAGCTTTGGCATCATATTTTAGTTGCGTTTCAATCTCTTTGCATCTCTGTTTTAGCCATATTTCTTTTGCTACATTGCATTTTATCGAAATTTATTTATTCAATCTCTTATACTCATCTTTGTTATCCTTATTTCTTCTTCTTGTGTCCATTAGCTGTAAATTGTCATCTGTCATCCATTTCTTTCTTGTCAGTCTGACAAGGCAATGGTGACAATGGTTATTCTTTGAATAATGACATAGTCAACAAGTTAATGCCAAATGTGAATCTGTGTACAGAGGTTGTGGGAAGAACTCATGCGGTGAGATAGCTAGGAGTGTGGTTTGATTGGAGCCTTGCTTTTGACAAGCATGTAGACCAGGTGGTATTGAAAAACAAAGGTGACCTATCTGCAATTAGGGTCATCTTGTACCAGGGGTTGGTACTGTTTATGATTGAGTATGCACTGACAGTCCTGACTCAACAATTCGCAAACAGAATGAAACGTTTATAAAGTGAGGCAATGCATATCATCCTTGGGTGCACAAAAGATACTAGCGGTAGGTTAGATGCTTTATATACTCAATTTTTCCACTATGGCAGACAGAATAAGACTTTATGGAGCATTTGCCTACTTTCGAATCAGTGCAGACCCACATCTGCTATACTGTGAATTTATGGGTATAAAAGGCAGGAGGCTAAAAAGGGGAAATTTATAGATTAGGCGGGTTATGTTCAGCAATCAATTGTTCAATCAAGGACATAGAACCCAGGGAAAAATGGGTACAAGTGCTGTCAGAGTGCAGTACATCCTTTTTCGTTGTCATCATGCTAGATAGAGAATGAAAACAACAAACCATTCGGTCATTAAGGCAGAAGTGCAGGCCTTGAATTTTGAGAACTCTCCTATTAGTGGTGCAGTTATGTACATAGATGTAGACATTTTATTTGGCATGTATGGAACTTGTGGGCTTTCATGGCTAATGTTGGATGAACTTTGAAGGAAGACAGTAGTGCTTTCACATTGATTAATAGTAGTTTGATCATGGAAATTATCACCATCATGTGTGATACCGGTTGGCGTAGGCGATCATGTCCTTCCACAATCCTCTGTCTACAGTGTATTGTATAAGTTCTGTTGTTTACTGTTTTCCATGTCATGTCATCCAGCTATCCAGTATTTTCTCTCTTTGCCGTCCACGATATCTCTTTCCTTTTATTTTTCCAGTTGCAACCAAGTATTCCAACTTTCCTCTTCTCATGATGTGCCCAAAAAATGTTGATTGTTTCTTTCTGATGTTTTTTAGGAGTTCCCTTTTAGTGTTGGCCTCTTTGAGAATTTTTTCATTGGTCTTTTTAGCTGTCCAGGGAACTTTCAACATTCTTCTGATAAATCCCATCTCTGTGTCTTCTAATCATCTTTTCATTTGTTTGTCTACTGTCCATGATTCACTTCCATAGGTCAGAATTGGTTCTATATAGCACCAATGAACTCTCTTTCTCATTTCTATTGACACAGATTTGTTGTATAAGATAATTTTCATTTTCTGAAATGCTATTTTGGCCTGAGATATTCTGCTTTTTATTTCTGTGGTACATCTTCCATCTGATGTTATTATTGTGTCCAAGTATTTAACGCGTTGCACTTGTTTCAGATTTGTCCTGTTTATTTTAATGCTGCATGATGGTGATGATTGTTTCTTTGATATGACCATTTCTTCTGTTTTCTTACTATTCAGACTGAGATCTTTTTTGTTGCTTTCTTTTACTATTATGTCTATCATTTCTTGTAGTTCATTCTCTGTCTCTGCTTTTAAGACTGTGTCATCCGCATACACAAATTATTTATGTTGTGATCGTTGACTTCAATTCATTTTTTGTCTACTATAGATCTCATAATATTTTTGCTGTAAAGTGAAAACAAATCCGGCGACAGAACACAGCCTTGTCTGACTCCTTGTTTTATATATTGGAATTGTCCTGTTTGGTTGCTAATTCATATAGCTGCTGTTTGTTGCCAGTGCATGTTTTTTATGATTGGCAGATCCTTGTCATCAATGTTTAATTTCTCCAGCATATTGATTATTTCCACATGCTTTACTTTGTCAAATGCTTTCGTGTAGTCTATAAAGCACTTATATAGATCTTTCTTTACCTCTATAGATCTTTCTATCAATGTTCTTAAGATGTATATTGCATTATTGGTGCCCTTTCCTTCCACAAATCCACATTGTTCCTCACTTATTTCTGGTTTTATTTTGTCCCATGATGATTCTTAGTAATTTTTTAGGCATATGGCTCATAAAACTAATAGTGCGATGGTCCTCACAATCAGGGGCACCTGACTTCTTCAGTATGGCTACATTGATAGATTTTAGTAGAACTTCAAGTATGTGTCCAGTGTTATATATGTCATTGTGTAGTTTTGTAATGACTTGTACTCCCAGCTCTCCTAATGCATTTATCTCTTCGACTGTTATATTGTCGGGACCTGGAGCTTTGCCTCTTTTCATGTATTGAATTGCCTCCTCCACTTCACTCTGCATTATTGGTGGTCCTGGGTCTTTGCTTGAATTGATTAGCTCTGGTCTTTCATCATCATCATCATAGAGTTGACCGATACATTCTGTCCATCTTTCCACTGTCTTCTGCTGTTCCATTATTATATTTCCTTCCTTTGATTTCACACATCCTGAGACTTTGACTTCTTTTCTTCCTGTTAATTCATTTAATTTATTGTGCATAAATTTTGAGTCTTTCTTTTGTTGTTTTTGTTTGGAAATTATAGCGGTCAGTAAAAAAATTATATGTGAGGCATGCAAAATCATTTCTTCTTCTGCATCACTATAAATCATCTTTCTGCAAGTCATACTATGACAGATAACTGATGCAGATATTTTACTCCAGTGTTTGTTTGGCTTTGTGTGTGTATGTGTGCATTTGAATGTGTGAGTATGTATATCATCATCATCAAGTACTGGGCCTGCTGGCATAGGTGATCATGTCGCTCCACAACTTTCGATCGCGACAGTTATTTATAATTTCTTTTGTTGACCTTCTGCCAAGCCATTCTCTTAAGCTGTCTGGTGGTATCTTTTCTCTTTGCTTCCCTCTATCGCTTCATCCCTCAATTTTCCCATATATATATATACCTTATTTAATTAATAAATTGGGCTTGAGATCAATCACGAAAAGACTAAAGTCATGAAAAGCTTAATTCCAACAGATGACAAAATATACATGGAAAACAAACCAGTGGAAGAGATCAATCACTTTAACTATCTTGGAAGTCACATTGATCGAGAAGGGGATACAAGCAATAAGATTAGAATCAGAAACTCTTATATTATATTTTATAACCTTTATGACCCATATGTATTATATATATATATATATATATATATATCTATTGACCTTTCGAGCTGTAGCCGGCCCATAGGGCGTAGACCAAGATACTCCTTCTCCTATCTGAATTTTTGTTCTAGCAGTTTTCAATTCTTTTAAAGATATTTTATCAAATCTCGCCATTTGTCTCTGTTCTGTGCAAGCAGCTCTATCTCATTGAGGGAGCCGATTACTGCTGCTTTTGCCTCTCTCAGCAATGTTCTCAGTATCTCTCTGGGTCTTCCTCTTTTTCTCTTACCTATTGTTTCCCACATGAGGGCTTGCTTTGCTATTCGGTTATTATCTCTTCTCATCACATGTCCAACATATGACCATCGTCTTTTCTTTATTACTGAAGATATTAGCGGTTGATTGGCGGTTTCTCTCATTTCCTCGTTTGTTTTGAATTCGTTCCACGCTATACCAATACCAAGTATTTTCCTTAGACATTTATTTTTGAATGCATTCAACTTTGTTTCTATATCTCTTGTTGTTTTCCAGCTTTCACATGCATACGTAAGGTTGATAGCACATTTGATTTGAATAGTCTAAGTTTTGTGTTTGTGCTGATGAGTTTTGATTTCCACAACTTTTCAAGGCTTCTGAAAGACATTGCTGTTTTAGCTATTCTGATTCTAATTTTATTGCTTGTATCCCCTTCTCGATCAATGTGACTTCCAAGATAGTTAAAGTGATTGATCTCTTCCACTGGTTTGTTTTCCATGTATATTTTGTCATCTGTTGGAATTAAGCTTTTCATGACTTTAGTCTTTTCGTGATTGATCTCAAGCCCAATTTTGCTGGCTATTGATGATAGTTCATTTGTGTTTTCCTGCATCGTTTTTATCTAACTGTGCAGCATTTCTTCATTATGAAGTCCATTATCCTTACGACACATAGTACCATTGCTGGTATATGTCGGGGGGCAACGATAGAACCCATGGGATAAAGGCCGCTTGGTCAAGCAGTCGCCACGACGTGGAGACTCATGACTTTTATTTCACCCCCGATAGAAAAAATCCTTTGTGTATACCGCGGGCTTCGAACACCATACGCCTGCTTTTCAGCTAGCGGAACAGTGGTTTTAGCCGCACGGCCACGTGCACCTAAGTCCATAACAACTCCAAATAACAAGGGCGATAAAATACACACTTGTTTAACCCCAGTTTCTATTGGGAAACATTCGCTCAGTCCTTCCTCTGTTCGAACTGCACATGTGTAACCATCATACATGTCTTTAATAATATTTATGATTTTTTATGGTAAGCCATATTGCTTTAGAATTTTCCATAAAGAATCTTGATGAATACTGTCAAATGCTCTTTTGAAGTCGATGAAGTTAAGTACAAAAGGTTTTTGCTTCTCAATGTGTTCCTCCAATATAAGTCGTAGAGTAAAAATGTGGTCACGGCAGCTTCTTCTTTTTCTAAACCCAGCCTGTTCTTCACGCGTTACTGTATCTATTGAATCCTTTATTCTATTTAGGATGATTTTGCAGAATAACTTTGAGGCAACTGACAAAATTGTCACGCCTCTCCAGTTGTTACAATCTCTAAGATTGCCCTTTTTTGGAGTCTTAACAATGATTCCTTTTTTCCATTTATGAGGCATCTTCTCTGCTTTCCAAATGATGTTGAACATTTTCTGGAGTTGTATTAAATTATGGCTATCAATTGCCTTGAGTATCTCAGTTGTTAACGTATCCTCTCAAGCAGCCTTGTTATTGGCCATACGCTTTAAGGTGGTTTCTATTTCGCTCAAGGTGAAGTCATCTAAATTTACACCTAATTCTGCTGCTGGTGTTTCAGCTTAAAATCTATTAAACTGTGGGGTAGTGGATGGTTAAGAATTTCTTTTGAAGTGTTCCGCCCAACGGGCTTTTATGTCTGCACTTGTTGTTAGCATTAATCCAGATTTGTCTAGAATTGGTGTTCCACTGGATGTATAGGTGTTTGTCAGCATCTTTTGTACAGTATAGAGAGTTCTGCTGTCTCCTGTAATTACAGCTGTCTCTGCTTTCTCTGCCAAATTGTCTATATAAGCTCTTGTATCTCTTCTTGCTGAACTTTTTACTTTGTTGTCTAATTCTTTGTATGTTGTTTTTGCCAGGACCTTTCCAAGATCTGTCTTTACATTAGTCATGGCTGTCTTCGCTTCTCTTCTTTCTTTGATGTATTTCCATGTAGTGTCTGAAATCCAAGCTTGTTTTTCCATTTTCTTCAGTCCGGCACTTGATTCTGCTGCTGTCATTAGTATTTTGCTCTGTGAGTCCCACATTTCATTGATATCTAAGTCTATTTCACCGAGTGCTGCATAACAATTACTTAGTTCTATGTTAAAATTTTTCTTGATCTTTCAGTTTACAGCTATTAATTTTGTGTGTAGTTGAACTTTTCTGTTGGCTTTTAAATTTTATTCTTATTTTCCCAATGTACAGGTTGTGGTCACTATTAACATCAGCACCTCTGTATGCTCTTACATCTATTAATGATGATCTGAATTGTTCTTTAATACATAGGTGGTCAATTTGATTTAAAGTTCTATCATCAGGAGATATCCATCTTGTTTTGTGAATATTTTTGTGTGGAAATAATGTTCCACCTGTAACTAAATTTTCTATTAGCTTTCTCCATTCTGACTTGTAGTATCACAGCCTTCTCTCCCCATTACATGTTCCACTCCTGCATTGTCTTTTCCCACTTTGGCGTTGAAATCTCCCATTACAATTAAAAGATTGTGTTTTGGTATTTTGTTTATAAGTTGTGGTAGTTGGTTATAGTTGGTTATAAAAATCGTCCTTAACTTCATCATCAGCTTCATTTGTAGGCGCATAGCATTGAGCAATTGAAAGTCTTCCATATTTTGTTTTGTAGCATGTTCATATCAGACGACTATTTACCGGTTCCCATTCTAATAAACTTCTTGCAGCTATGTCTGTCATCATTATGCCTACTCCTTCATGGTGTTTTCCATCTTCCCTTCCAGAAAAAAACTACTATTTTATTATCAACAGATTTCCTACCTGTTCCAAGCCAGCACATTTCACTTAATCCTAAAATATCTAGATCGAATCTATCCATCTCGCTCGCGACTTGTGCTTGTTTCGTCGGCGCGGCCATTGTTCACACATTCCAGAATTCTATTTTTGTTGTTGTTTTAGGGCCGAAGAAACTATTACTATTATCTAATGGTAATTTACACATTCTGTATCAGGTCTACGTTTCATTAACAAAATCGTTTTTACGATAGCGGCTTGTTAAACCTCTGATCAACGGTTCTATACCAAGCCGGAGAAAATGTGTGTGTGTATATATATATATATATATATATATATATATATATATATATATATATATATATATATATATATATATATATATGGCCCTTTTCATCTTGTCAGACGGTCTAGTGGAGGCTATTGTGTATTTTTTTGTTTTTGAGGTTTTGTTTTTAAGAAAAGCTTCTCACATGGCTAATTCTACCAATGTTTGACAAACACACAGCCACAGAATGAACAAGTCAGGCCCACTGATTCACAGGGGTTTCCATCCTTTTTCAAAGAGTCTTTTCTCTTTTAAGTTATATCATTCCTTATACATGCTCTCATTGATGTGCGATCACTTGCCAGATGTTTCTAGTCATTTTCACAGATGGGGAAGTCATACAGAGATGATTTACAGATAATCTCTGTATCATAGTTTAGAACTGCTGATTTGTCTTTTTCCGTGTTTTAGTTCACCATATATTATTTGCTTGGGGATGCATTTTTCTTCCATTCACTGGACGTGCCCCAGTCATCTTAGTTTTTGACATCTGAGCATCGATATGATTGTTGGGTCTTAGTATGTTGCAGGACAGTTAGGTTGGTTATTTTGTCCTGCCATTTGATGTACATTATTCTGTGGAGACATCGTATGTGGAAGACATTTAGTCTTTTTCCGTGATTTGAGTATGTTGTCCAAGTTTTAGATCCATATGATAGTGTACTAAGCACACAAGTTTGATTTATTAAGAGTTTGGTTTTTAGTGTTAGTTTTGTGTTCCAGGCTCTTTCTGTGAGTTTGCCGAATGTTGTAGCTGCCTTACCAATTCGGCTGTTTATTTCATCATCAAGAGAAGTGGTTTGTGTAATTGTGGATCCAAGATATGTGAATTTCTGAACTGATTCTAGTGGATAATCTTTAAAGTGATTAATAAAGGTTTGATGTCACCTTGACTTAGTATTACTGTTTTCTGAACACTTGAAAAAAGGTTGGTATCATCAGCTAATAAAAGTTCTTTAAGTAGGGCAATTTTTGTTTTTGCTCTTAGTCGTGCTAAGTTGAACAGTGAGCCATTTGATCTTGCGTGAATGTAAATATCTCCTGAGCTGTTTTTGAAGATGTAATTTAGAAGGGCAGCAAAAAATATACCAAACAGGGTGGGATCGAGGACATATCCCTGTTTCACTCCGTTGTTGACTTTAAAACTCTCTGATGAACTCCCATCAAAGTGGATTTTAGCATTCAAGTTTTCATGAAAGGACATATTCAGTTTAAGTAATTTAGGTGGGCAGCCTATGCTTTCTAACACCCTGTAGAGCCAATCTCTATTTACTGAGTCGAAGGCCTTTGTGAGATCCACAAAGGCAATAGAGAGCGGCTTATTTTGTTCTCGGCATTTTTCTTGTAATTGTCTAAGTGTGAAAATCATGTCTATAGTTGGTCTCCCGGCTCTGAACCCGCATTGAGACTCGTTTTGCAAGTCTATGCAAGCGTTTTAGTATTACTCTCGCAAAAGCCTTGCCGGCTGTGCTAATTATATATATAATATGATTTCTTTAAATTCTTTTCAAATGAAACATAGTATCCTTCCTTTTAACATTAAGTGAACTTGTAGAGTGTCTGTATAATACAGAAAACAATATGGCAATTAAAAAATGTTATATGCCTTTTAAAAATGTGTAGCTGCCAAACTTTTTATTTTTCCTCAATGTATATTCATTAATTTATGTGAAAATGGATGTTATAAATGACTGCATTAAAGATTTTCATAATAATCTTCATAGTTTTTTTTCTTTCTTTTTAACTAATTATGTTGTGTGTTTTTAGATCAATGTTTATTTTTAGTAACAAAGAAATTAGGTCACACTAATAAATAACACATTCTAAATCTAAAAACATTAACACTAAACAAAAGCTCATCCAATCCCCTATTCAATAATATATAATAACCCTAGGTTCAAACCAAAGATTTTCTTCTAAGGTTGTCCACAAATAGGAATCTGAAAATTTCCCAAAATACTTAAAGAAACTATCTCTATCTATTGTCCTTTTGAGTCGAAGAAGGCACATAGGGCAGAACCAGAATATCAAAAATAGAAACCTTGTATGCCAAAATGGTACATATTGCAGAGATCACTGCCTCTAAAATCTATGGCTCTGTTTCCATAACAATAGTTTTTACAATGACAGCTTGTCAAGCCATTGATCAACCTCCTTAGTCACCTTTTACAACATGCTTGGAAGGTCACAGTGTCACTATTCTTTACTCATAATGAGACCCTGGTAACATACAGATGTAAAAAAAAAAAACATAAAGAAACTAGAGACTTCTAAAAGTTAACCTTTTTTTCCCGAAGAAACTGCAGTACTATAAGTGCTGCTGGAGAGATAAAGACTTAAGTTTGTATAAGAATTAAATTTGTAGAAATTCTCAATAAAGTGTATGTCTACATTTTGTCTGTAATTTATTTACTATAGAAACACAATGAAAGTTCAAAGGATATTGAAGTGAGTTATTGTTGAATTAAAAATATGTTTTTTCCTTTTAGAGCCTGCGAAGTGGAACAACAGGTGTGTCTGCACTACTGAGAGAGTCTGAAATGTTTGTAGGGTGGTTAGGAGACTCACAAGCCATCCTTGTGCGTTCAGGTCAACCAGTTCAGATCATGAACCCACACAAGCCAGAGAGGGAGGTAGGCTAAGGTAGAAATTAGAATATTGTAAAATTAACTTTAAAAAATGAATGCTATAGCAATAACACAGTTTAGTAGATAAAATAACTTTACTTTGCTTACTTTCATCTGCTTCTTTTTGCCTTTCAGTGTCGAGGAAAATTGAATGTCCAAATTGATGCTCCTCTGTAAAGCAACTCCTTTTTGGTACTCACCATGATGCCTGCAAATCATTAATCCAGTGTCGTCCAACCTGAGGGTCAAACAGAACATAACTGCATGGGAGTGTGGACCATCATGCATGCACACACACACACGATCTACATTTACTTTATGAAACAGACATGACAAGTAAAAAAATATGGATTAGACAGGAATATCAAAAAGATTAAAACTATGATCATAAACAAAGATAATACTCTAAACCTAGAAGTGGATATCAAAGTTGAAGTAATATACCTGGATGCAGATCAAAGCTACAACTACATTGGACATAATGTAACTGGTGATGGAAAATGTAAAACTGAAATAAACAAAAGAATAGGAATGGCAAAAAGTAATTTTAATGCCATGAAAAATACACTAACATCAAAATAAATAACACCAGGGCTAAAACTAAGAATAGAAAAATGTTATTTCTTCTCAACACTCCTGTATGGTGCAGAAACATGGACATTAGACAAGAAAACAGAGCAGAAAATTGAAGCCTTTGAAATGTGGATATACCTAGAAGAATATGAAAAATTGGATGGAAAGAGAAGAATACAAATGATGAAGTCTTAAAACTACTAAAAATGAAAAGAGAACTGCTAAACATGTACCGGGGAAAGGCTTCTTTCTTAATTGTTATTTTGTTTGTGCTGGTTATACTGTGCAATACGTCGTAATCGCGTTGATATATCGATCGTTCGTTTGTTTATTTTACCGACGGCCTCCCCCTCCGCTTGTCAGTTCTCGGGTTGATTGACCTCAGCTGGAATGCGCTGCTCGTGATTTTCTTGTGACAACATGTCTTCTTGCCTCCTGGCGTTCATCTCAGCCCTGACCTTGTCTGGTCACCTTAGTACTTCTGGATTGTTGTTAGGATGACTGTTTCACATTGTGGTTCCGCGACAACTTTACTGCTGTCATGATTCGTCCCCGAGGGTTGACGCTAGGCCAGATAAATATAATTGTGTAACACATAACGACACATTGGTTATAATAATTTGTTCCGACTTTAATTCTGTCACATCGGACTCTCGTTACACACTGGATATGGCAGGTTACACACTTAGAGCACACTCCACAATTTCTTGAGTCTATTGCCCTAACACTTGTCTCTGGGCTCTGACCACATTCATACTCGCATCTACACTATATGTGGACCGTCCCCATTGACAGCCCGCCCTAGACTATCTAACTTGTACCGGCCTGGCTGTCTCTTGGCAACCGTTACTAACTGTCTCTTAATAGTGTTCCTTACTAATCTGTCCGCCTAACTGTTCTTCACTAGTCTCTGCATCTCCTAACTATCGTGTGTTCTTGCTGGCTAAAATTCTATTACACTTGCTTGGTGTCATTACTCTAGATCGTCACTCCCTGCCAACTCAGTCTCTCCAAGTGTTCGGTATCCAAGTTCTCCCAATCTTTTGTGTTTACTTCTTAAATCTGGATCTAGTCAGCCAATCAAAATTGACTTCCTACGCGTATCTGCCCACTCACTTCTGAACATGGTTTCACGTTTTGCACATGCATTTGGACCCATCCTCTACTTATTTTTCTCATGACTTCATCTTAATATCTTTTTTCTTTTTCTCCTTGACCTCGTTCTGTCGTCTTTGTTTATTTCTCTACTCTCTCCACTCCCCCTTCTTCTACAAACACAGTTTAAACAAGACAAATGAGATTTTTGGGGTATGTTAAAAGACACAGCAGCCTACTAAAAGCAATCTTGGACGGGAAAATACAAAGTAAAAGAAGCAGAGGCAGACCAAAGCTAACATGGATGAGCATCAAAACATGGAGCAAGAGCTGCAATCAAAGCTCTATCTATTGGGAAGGAAACCACAGAAATCAGAACAATGCTGCTTAGCAGTTGCCTCCAGGAGAAGGCAAAGCTATGGGAGAACACCCAGACAAAAACGCAAAGGGAGGCTCAACAGCTATGGTTGGCATTCACTCTATGAGAAAGAAAGCTTTCGCATAAAGCATAAAACTAAGGTCCAGCCTGCCAAAGACGGAGTGTGTCAGCCACTGTGCAGGTTTAGGGGAAATTTAGGACACAAATGCATAAATGAGTGCCAACAATGTGTCATGGTGTTGTTCCTGGCATTCCATTATGGTGCAGGACAGAGATAATTTCGCATAATTAAGAGAGTTGAACACTGAAGAGGAAGAAAAACATCCCCTCAAGAGTGTCATTACTGGACATTTAAAGACAGATTTTCCTTGGGAAATTTTGCAAAAGTCTATCTAATCTTAAAACTTGAAGAAACTATTGTCATTTGTTACATTTCTTGTACTGCAGGAACAATAGTGCATGCAGAAGAGATTGAATTATTTGCCCTATACCCTTAATTAAAAAATTATAGTATTGGATTATTGTCTATTAATGCCGCAGAAGACGGCAGTGGGCCACAAGTGGCCTAGAGGCTTTGGATTAGACCATGCTGCATTAATCTGTTGACTTTTAGATCTACCTTGCTTAAAGAATACTATTGTGTTCCTTTTCAAAACCATTTGATCTGTTTCCTAATATGAATCAGCACCAGTGTTACTCCAACTCTTTTCCTTATATTTTCATGAGAAGGTAATTATTTGAAAGGTATAATGTGATCTTTACAAAATATAAAAGCACACAAAAAAACTCACACAACTCTCTCATTATTTGAACTTGACTAGTAAATCAAAATTATATATGTGAAACCTTCAAACCATGTGATATTCTACTAAACATGGTTTTAACAAATTTTAATGTAAAAAATAAACATAATAAATTAGTGTATCTGGTGAACTACACAATGTAAACACATCAACGATTTATGTAAATGAAACAAGGAGAATTCTCACCTGCAAGAAAACACAATTCTTTCAAAATCCGACTCAAATGTTTTTTTTGGAAGGTGATATATGTAAGTTGCACATATAGAAATATAGGCTGACAAAATTAAATAAATTGAATACAATTAGAATACAGACCACTCTTACCTAATTTTCTAATGGTAAATGAATGTATATAATAATTATAAGATGTTGTTTTATAGCTGTAAAATCAAATAGCAATCATTTTTATGTCATTAAAATTGATAAATAATATTTTTTTTAAAAATAATATTTATTAAAAAAATGATTTAATTACACTAAATTTATTTCCCTTCCTAGATGCATTTTAATTGTTGCGGGCTTTAACCTTTACCAGTAAAAAAAAAAACTAAAGTACCCCGTCACGTCATAGGGAATATGGTGTTAGTGACCATAAATTTTGCAGACCCTCGGCACATGATTTTTGGGGTAATGTAGTCGGTATTACGCCCGTGCTGCTTTACTTTCCCAGAAAAAAATCTGGTGCTGATTAAAGGCTGTGTGAACTGGAAGCCATCGGTTGGGTTCGAACCCTACATCTTGTCCTTTGTAGTCCAGTTCACAACCACTGAGCTATTGTAGCTCAACCTTTACCAGTGGAAACTGGTAAACCATGATCTGATGGGCACACATTTTTACATTACAATCTTGCAAATATTTTAAAATATAAATATTCTTTTTCATTGTTGGTGATATGTTGTATATCAAAATATTCAGGAATGATGACTTTTTGCTTTTACAATATTAAAATTTATATTTACAAAGAAAGTGGCATGCAAAATAAGCTGGAATGAGGGGGGAAAAAAGATAAAACAACCATGTAAGAAATAAGAAAGAGTAAAATGTATTTTCTGGTTCTTGAGTCAACAAAAATGTGGGTCCTGCAGTTGACATAGCATAGCTATCTACGTGAAAGAGCTGAGAGTAGTTGGCACTGAACAAATCTAATAGCCAGTCTCAAAATGCAAATCCTGCAGTGATTGATGAAACACAAACTATTCCTTCATCTTAGAACCGCTAGTCACTCTCTCTTCACTTCCATTTGCACCTGTCCGAGTGTCGAAAGAGATAACAAAGTTCTGGTTTTTGCCCCTGTGGCGGCCTGAATCATTGTCAGTTGATGTTTTTGTAGCACTTCTTTGATGTTGTCTGTCCATCTTACTCTAGGTCTGCCTCTTGCTCTTCTGCCTCTCCTCTTTTAATATGTGCTTTGTATTAGAAAGAATCACACGGCTTTCTTTCTAGATGGGCAAACCAGTTTGTTTGTTTTTGTGTAGCTTAGGATTGACACAATGCCTACTCTTTCTCTTATACTATCATATCTGATTCCCTTTTCTGATCACTTCAAGCACTTTTCTCAGACATCTCATCGCTGTGGTGACAAGCTTTTCATTGTGCTTAGGTGTAAGTGACCATGTTTGGTATTGGTAGTACAATGATGGAATGAATATGCTTTGTGTAAGATATTTCTTGGTGGTAATAGGTATTGCTTTGTGTTGGAGCATAGGGAAAGCTGTCCCAATATTTGGTTTATGAATTGTACATAACATCAAAATAAAACATTTCTTGAATAATATCTCCATATTTACACAATTCAGTCACGTTTCATCACAAGTGAAACACAAATAACTCTTTTATGCCTATTTATGGAAGAGTTAGTTATTATTTTGTAATTTAAAAAAAAAAGCAAAAAAACTGGGTTTCTGTTCTAATTTGCACAGGACTAAAGAATTGCAAAATGGTAGAATATTTGCCATGGGATTAAAGTGAGTTCCCCGCATAACTTCCGTTTCCATGATGGCGGAACTAAGTCACGTTCTCTCGATCGCTACAGAAATTGCTTTGGAATCTGATCAACTTCGGCTTTCCGTTGCAATTTTCTGCATTCAAGTCGAAATGATGTTCTACTTATCATATCTACACCAATGAATTGGCGTTGCACACACGGCAATACTCCGTTTTGACAAATCAAGTGTTGTGAATGCGACCTTCCACCGTCTAGTGTTGATCTGCTTTTTACGTCACAATGAGTGCTGTTCAATGACAATTGATGGTGTTGTTTGCCGCAAGTTATTTACAATTTCCAACGCATTAATGTGGTGGGCTCCGCCAAGTCAGCCGAAGTTTTATCTCGTTGGGGAATTTGCACCATGTTTCGTTCGTTGTAAACTGCATTCACTAGAGTAATCATGAATCCATGGGCGCAGCCATTTTGTGTGTGCTACGTCATCATAATGGTTCATCGTGTGTTCCAAGACCGACCATGCGCTAATCTTGCGATCTGTTGTTTGGTGTGCAATGGGGATAATCTGACGACGAACTGTGTTTTGTATGTTCGGAGTTAGAGTCAAACACGATGTCCTAACATCATCAAGTACATATACATTTAAATACTATGATGATCATCATTTTCAGGAGGACGTGAACTTCCGGGCAATATGGTGGATAGGCGGCAGGAACCATTGAAGGCTATGTCTGAAAAGTGTTCCTTGTTGCAGTTTCCTCATATTCCAAGTCCGGCTTGTTGCAGGAGCTACTGAGTTAAGTGCTCTGTGCACACCGTGAGCTGTGTGTTTCATCCGTTTTGATCATGTTCCGATATTCCAATTGTTTACGATGAATGCTGATATCGTATGACAGGGAACAGTTGGCCGTGTTCCTGAAACCTATGTGGTTTCGCCTTATGTCTTTTGGCGTGTGCTGAGACTGCTGTGATGGGGACTACAGCTACCTTTCTTTGTTTGGGAGATGAGTTAGTAATTCGGATGATTCCACTGGCACTGGCGGTTGAGCAATTATGGATTTTAATTCATTTGCAGTGATACCGGGGCCTTCCATAACCAAATAACCAAATCCCTGCATAAACTCATCCAACAATGTATTCAGTTTAAATGGCAGAAATAATTATGGGCTTGTAAAATGGAAAAATGTCATCCATGCTAGTTGGATGCTCGCCAAATTTCAGAACATCCCAAACCATCTGGCTGATGCTGTCTGACCTATGGAAGCTATTCATGGACAATAGATAAACAAATGAAAAGACGATTAGAGGCCACAGAGATGGGATTTCCCAGAAGAATGTTGAAAGTTCCCTGGACAGCTAAAAAGACCAATGAGAAAGTTCTCAAAGAGGCCAACACAAAAAGGGAGCTCTTAAAAAACATCAGAAAGAAGCAATCAACATTTTTTGGGCACATCATGAGAAAAGGAAAGTTGGAATACTTGGTTACAACTGGCAAAATAAAAGGAAAGAGAGATCGCGGACGACAAAGAGAGAAAATACTACTATAGCTGGTGTCATGGCATGGAAAACAGTCAACAACAGAACTCATACGACGCACTGTGGATAGAAGATTGTGGAAGGACATGATCGCCAACACCAACTGGTATTGCACAAGATGATGATGATAAGCATTTAATGAATTCTAGCCTAGCCATGATGATCTTTTCTCCACTGCATTAAAAGTGGACCTTTCCATTTATACAAAAAATGTTAATTTTAAGAGCTTAATTGTTCAATATATGTTGTTCCAGCTCCAACATTACTAGATTTCTACATTAAATCAGATTTGCTGCCAACTGCTTAGTGATAATTGTTTTTGTTTTATCCCATTTATTAAACTAACTTAATGAATAGCACAAGAAATACTTAATAATACAATAAAGTGATATTCATAAAAGCGAGAAATTAATTAAATATCCTGTATATTAAATGAAATAAGGAATTAGATAAAATAAAGCACAGACTGATCTGCTAAGTATTATATCATTTGTGGATAAAAGAATTAGTTTTTGGTAGATGTTAACAGTGAGGAGGCATCTGACTCTCTAATAACCAAGTTCTGTGGTCTAGTCTGATAACTACCTTCCTTCTACCATTCGATACATTGTGTCTAGCCTATTGTTTTCTGTATAAAACAGTGCAGTAATAGGAAGCTCTTTATATAGAACTATACAACAGGAGGCAATATGATCATCCCATGGCCCCCATCGAGCAAGTGTTTCAGCCCTATAGTTTCTTGACACTGTATGGGAAGTGGGCCTGCCTGAGTTATGACTCCCAGGTGTAGACCTGCTGCATTAATTCTAAGGCTCTACTGTCTATACCTGGTTGTATACGACTTGTCTTAGCTTTAACCTAGCACATTGATGTCCTCTTCATGGTGGCAGTAATCTAAAATGGCTAGTATTTTGGAAAGTCCTTTTACTTGTACATGCACACTGCTTCTTGTCATGGCATAACTTGGCATGGTGGGGTGGGGTGGACCGGTGACTGATAATAGGTGATAATGATACATTGGGCTTGGAATTTCTTACCTTTGAACTGTCTGTATTGCAAACATGGGGTGTGTCTCATGCGCTGTCGATGCTGTAACTTCTTATTGCATTTTGTTGGTGCCTCAGATATTCAAGGATTAAACTGTCGATGCACTATTGACATAAGTAGAAGTCAGGAGTGGTCATTGTGTAAATTAACCTAATTGTCTGAGGCTCAGATTATTCTGGGATTGTTGTTGTCTTGGCTTCACCAGAACCAGCATGATACTCTTTTGGCTGACTCGGCAGTAGCCTTCATTACTTTTGTCATCGTCTCTCCTCCTCCCTCATTTCCTAGCATCTTTTGCACAACTAATTTAATTCATGTTGCCCTGATTTCCAGATTAATTGTAATCATTGCTTGATGTAAAATTATTTATTAGCAGCACAGGAATTAATAAGTATTTTTCATGACATGTACAGGATGAGAAAAGGAGAATAGAAGATCTTGGTGGTTGTGTTCTTTTCAATGGAGTCTGGAGGGTCAATGGGCACATCTCTGTGTCCAGGGCCATAGGTGAGAATTTAACTATGATATAGTTATTGTTTCATTGTCTTGTTTCTTTCTTGAACAGACTTATGTATACTATTTGTTCTTCTTCAAAAATTTGTCAGAAAAGAAAATATTATATCTACACAAGGAAATGTCTTCATATTTACATTCAGCAGTTACTGTCTGTAATAGAGGTTGACTTCGAGAAATATTAAAAGGAACATTGAGGTAATTACAGCATGCATCGACTCCCTTGCCGGGATTGAGAGGCTCTCCCAGAACAGGGACATATTGCGAGATCTGGGTGCTGGTCCTGTGCAAAGTCTGACACTTGATAACAAAGATCTTCGGGCATAGGAAGTCTACAATTTCTGCCCTATGTACCATCTTCAGCTCTAAAGGACAATAGTAGATAAATAGAATATTCTGATTGTTCTGCTTTAATTTTTTTGTCTGCTGACATATGGAGATCCTAATATAATTAAGACTCTATTATACATGACTTACGCCTGTGCACTACCAGGACCCAGAAGAAGAGTAAAGAATTGTGGCACTGTTCCCTCCCAGGCATGTTCATATGGAGAGTTGGACATGGAACTGGCTATCCTGTACCGTAAATTAATCAGCCACAAAAACTTCACAAACATGGACAAGTTAAAGTAAGGAAAAATAGTAAATCGCCATCCAGGAGAGTTATGGGCTCTCTGTTTAAGAGATGTATGATACAGCCTGAAGAAAACTGGAAGGAGTTCAAGTCACAGACTTGCCTTTTGTCTACCAGGAAATCCTCCAGAATTGTCACTTGGTGTGTACACACTCTACATGAGCAAGGAAAAGTCACACAAGTAGCAGCAGAAATGGAAAATTATAAAATAGATATTCTTGGAATGTGTGAAACAAGATGGTTAGAAGAAAAGAGGATAAAGGTAAATACAGGAGATATGATTGTATCATCAGGGAACCAGGAGCACAACATAGTGAAGAGGTGGTACAATGTTATCAAGGGAAGTAGAATTCATGTAACCTGACCCGTGGATGTTGCTTTATACTTGATGGACACCACAGACATATCTAACACAAATTAATAATTTGATTGCAAGCATACTGTAAGGAACTGAGTGATATAAACGAGAATGGGGAGATATTTGTGAATTTCTGCGCCCTTAATCAAGTGAGCCTACTAGGAACAATATTCTAACATAAAAGAATACACAAAGCTACAAGGGTGTCACAAGAGCATAGAACGGAAAATCAAATTGATCACATATGTATTAATAATAAGTTTAAGTCATCCTTACAGGATGTAAAAGTATATATAGAGGGGCAGATGTAGCTTCTGATCATCATCTTCTGATAGCCAAACTTAAAAATAAACTAAAAAGGTATGCTACAACGAATAAGGGTAGAAAGTATTTCAATGTAGGGTTTCTTAAAGAACAAGGAATTAAAGATAAATTCGCAGTCACAATATCAAACAAATACCAAGTTCTCCAACAACTAGAAAATACAATAAATATAGAAGATCATTGGAAACAGGTCTGAAAAATATAGGAAAGAGCAGAAAGAAACTTACAAGATGGTGGAATGAAGTAGTCAAATGAGCAGTGAAACACAAGAAAGAAAAGTATAAAACGTGGCAGAAGACAAAAACAACAGAAGACTACAATCACTATAGACAAGCCAGAAATGATAGCAAAAAGATCCTAGAACAAACAAAAGCAGACTCATGGAAAGCATTTGGTGAAGAATTAGCAAAAACATGTAGAGAAGAACCCAGAGAATTTTTCAAAAGTGTAAAAGCAATGAGAGTAAGAAATAATGATTATAACCCAACCACTATAATAAACGACAAGAACGGTAGACATTGCAATCAGCAGCAGGAAAAACGTAATAATCAGATGGAGAGAATACTTTAAGGAACTATTAAACCAGGGAAATACAAACGGAAATACAGAGTTTAAACATAGGCACAATGATGAACAGGAACCGAATATACTTAAAGCAGAAGTAGAATGGGCATTGAAACAGAATAAAAAGAACAAAGCAGCTGGTATAAATGGAATAACAACAGAAATGCTACTAGCCTGTAAGGAAACAGCTATAGATTGGCTTACTATCATATTCAATATGGCTTGGGAAGAAAGAAAAGTCCCAGACAACTGGCAAAAAGCTATCATTGTCCCATTTTGGAAGAATAAAGGAAGTAAAAGGGAGTGTGAAATGTACAGAGGAATATCCCTATTGAGTCAAGTTGGTAAAATGTTTGCTAAAATATTGGAGAGGAGAGTAAGATACATAATAGAACCTCAATTAAGTAATAATCAATTCGGATTCAGAAAAGGCAAAAGCTGTACTGATGCTATATTTACATTGAGACAACTATGTGAAAAAACAATAGAATATGACAGAAACCTAAATATAGTGTTTATAGATCAGGAAAAAGCGTTTGATCGTGTGGACAGGAACAAACTTTGGCAAACTTTAGAAACATACGGGGTAGCAGGACAACTACTAGAAAATATAATAGCACTATATAAAAACAGTCAAAGTGCCGTCAGAACATCGGAAGGTCTGTCAGAATGGTTTCAGGTTACAACAGGAGTAAGACAAGGATGTGTCCTCTCACCACTCCTCTTCATCATATATATGGACAAAATAAATCAGGAAACAACCAACAACAAGGACAAATCAAATAATAACATAGAGGTAGAAAACTCCTAACATCAATGAACTACTCTTCGCAGATGACCAATGCCTAATATACGAGGATGAAAACCTGCTACAACAGCATTTAACATCGCTAGATAAAAGCTGCACAAACTACAGTATGAAAATTAACACCGCAAAAACAGAGGCTATAAGAATAAGCAAATTAAGACACCCATTAAACATCAAGATCAAAGACAAAGAAATAAAACAAGTAGAGGAATTCAAGTATTTAGGCACAATGTTCACAGAAGATGGAAAACTAGACAGAGAAATTGACATGAGAATACAAAAAGCAAATGCTGTCACATACCAGCTTTCACCATTGTTAAGACATCCAAACATTTCTATGCCAGCTAAACAACAAATGATAAATAGCATCTTCATACCAACTTTGTGCTATGAAAGTCAAACATGGACCCTTTCTAAATCACATTTAAGAAAGATCAATACATGTGAGATGCGATGCTTGAGAAAAGTAACAAACAACACAAGAAGAGATAGAATACCAAATGAAACCATAAGAAAAATGGTAGGAACAAAACCCTGCCAAGAATATATAGAACAACAACAACTTAAATGGTTTGGCCACCTGGTCAGAATGAATCCTCACCAATCACCATCAAGGGCGTTCTTCTCGAGAATGCATGGAAAAAGACCAAGAGGAAGACCCAGAAGAAGATGGATAGATGCAGTGACAGAGACATGTAACAACAAAGGAAAATCACTAATTCAGACAATTCGAGCAGCACAAGAACGACAAATGATATAAACCACGACACCTTTTAGGTATCAGTGAAAGAGAAAAGAAGAAAGAAGAAGAAGATTGGAAACAGGTAAAAGATATATGGAAAGAGACATGCGAAGAAACACTGGGGAAAAGAGAATGCCAGAATAAGGCATGGATGACAGCAGACCCTGGATAAAATTAAAGAAAGAAGGAACAAGAAAACAGACATACATAAAAGCAAAATGAGAAGTAATAAAGCCAAGACACAGGAAGCTTACACAGAGGTGAACAAAGAAGTGAGAAGATGCATTAAAAGGGATAAGAGGAAATATATAGATGAAGTAGCTAAAGAGGCAGAAGAAGCAGCAAATAAAGGGAATATGAAAGAGCTGTACAACAGCACAAAGAAATTAAGTGGAAAATACAAACAGATCAATGCCTCTATTAAAGATAAGAAAGGAAATCTGCTTAGAAATATAAGGGAACAAATGGAGAGATGGAAAAAGCACTTTGAAGAACTTTTTAACAGACCCGGCTCACATAATCCTCCAGATATACTACCAGCAGAAGAAGAGTTACACGTTAAGTGTGGAAAACCAAGCAAAGAAGAAATAATGAAAGCCATCAAACTATTAAAAAATGGTAAAGCCACAGGACCAGATGAAATTCCTTCAGAAGCCATCAAAGCAGATATTAACACCTCTACCAAGAAGTTACATAATCTATTAGATAAAATTTGAGAGAGGGAAGAAATACCTAAAGACTGAAAGAAGTTTACAGGAGTGCACAAATTATAGGGGAATTATGCTACTATCAGTGCCAGAAAAAATATTAAGCAGAATCATTCTGGAGAGACTAAAAGAGGCTATAGAGAAACATTTGAGAGATTAACAAGCAGGTTTTAAGAAGAACAGATCATGTGCTGATCAAATTAATATCTATCTATCTATCTATTGTCCTTTCAAGCCGAAGACGACACATAGGGCAGAACCACAATCTCAAAAACAGAAAGGAAAAATAAACAAATTTAAAAAAAAATGGTATGTTAGAAGCTTAATAAAGAAAAGACGATGGTCATACGTTGGACATGTGATGAGAAGAGATAATAATCGAATAGCAAAGCAAGCCCTCATATGGGAAACAACAGGTAAAAGAAAAAGAGGAAGACCCAGGGAGACACTGAAAAGAACATTGATGAGAGAGGCAAGAGCAGCAGGAATCGGCTCCCTCAATGAGATAGAACTGCTTGCACAGAACAGAGACAGATGGCGAGATTTGATAAAATATCTTTAAAAGAAAACTGCTAGAACAAAAATTCATATAGGAGAAGGTGTATCTTGGTCTACGCCCTATGGGCCGGTTACGGCTCGAAAGGTCAATAGATAGATAGAAGCTTTACGTGATAAGTGGACGACACAGACTAAACGACGCTTCGGCCCAATAGGCCTTCAGCAGGAACAAACAAGAAAAACACAAAACTAATAACGAAACATTCAAAACAAAAATATTCTAAATATGTTAAAGAAAATAAAAATGTCTATCCTGTGTGTATGAAAAGGAAATGGTAACAAAAGTGTGGCTGTCGTGAATGTGCAGAAATGTGCGCAAATGCACACCGAACCAGAGGAGTTCACACAGGGGTCTTTGGAGGAAATTAACGTGGCAACTAAATCTAGTAAGCTTATAAGTAGTAAAGGCAAGTTTAGTGGATATAGTGGATGAACTTTGGATGACCAAACAACTTGATGATTTAGACTTTGCTGATGACATAGCTCTCCTATCACACAGCCATCAACAGATGCAGGATAAAATGAGCATACTTGATGAGAGATCACAACAGCTAAGACTGAAGATTAATAGAGATAAGACCAACATTATGAGAATTAATACAGTTGGCAATAACCAAATAAAACTAGGAGAAATACCTCTACTAGACGTACAATCTTACATATATCTGGGCAGTAATATAGATATAGAGAGAGGAACAGAAAATGATACCAAAATAAAGATATCAAAAGCAAGAGGAGCTTTTATTGCACTGGGAAACATATGGAAATCCAAAGAAATTAGGTTCAATACAAAAATAAAAATTTTCAACTCAAATGTTAAGTCTGTCCTATTATATGGCTGTGAAACATGGAGAACAACAAAATTGACAATCACGAAGATACTGTGAGATCCGGGTGCTGGTCCTGTGCAAAGTCTGACACTTGATAACAAAGATCTTCGGACATAGGGAGTCTACAATTTCTGCCCTATGTACCATCTTCAGCTCTAATGGACAATAGTAGATAAATAGAATATTCTGATTGTTCTGCTTTAATTTTTTTTGTCTGCTGACATATGGAGATCCTAATATAATTAAGACTCTATTATACATGACTTACGCCTGTGCACTACCAGGACCCAGAAGAAGAGTAAAGAATTGTGGCACTGTTCCCTCCCAGGCATGTTCATATGGAGAGTTGGACATGGAACTGGCTATCCTGTACCGTAAATTAATCAGCCACAAAAACTTCACAAACATGGACAAGTTAAAGTAAGGAAAATAGTAAATCGCCATCCAGGAGAGTTATGGGCTCTCTGTTTAAGAGATGTATGATACAGCCTGAAGAAAACTGGAAGGAGTTCAAGTCACAGACTTGCCTTTTGTCTACCAGGAAATCCTCCAGAATTGTCACTTGGTGTGTACACACTCTACATGAGCAAGGAAAAGTCACACAAGTAGCAGCAGAAATGGAAAATTATAAAATAGATATTCTTGGAATGTGTGAAACAAGATGGTTAGAAGAAAAGAGGATAAAGGTAAATACAGGAGATATGATTGTATCATCAGGGAACCAGGAGCACAACATAGTGAAGAGGTGGCACAATGTTATCAAGGGAAGTAGAATTCATGTAACCTGACCCGTGGATGTTGCTTTATACTTGATGGACACCACAGACATATCTAACACAAATTAATAATTTGATTGCAAGCATACTGTAAGGAACTGAGTGATGGTAGATTGTGACATGTTACAAAAACTCTTGTAATATACTTGGTTATGGATAGAACAGGGCAATTCTCATGCTCAAAAAATACCAAGTATAAGTTGGACATTTTCAGGGGTTGGGTAGAGGCGCAGATAATTCAGCTTGCTGTGAGCCACAAATTTTACTCTCACAATTCGACTTTGATATTACTTTGGCTAGCATCCCTCTCTGTCTGTACCGTGATAAGAAAACAATAAAATTGCTTAATGTTGTAGACCTACTAAAACACAAAAGGCAAAACAATAATCCAAACACTCAAGTAAAAAAAATCAAACTAGAGAAACGAACAAAAGACTAATTGATCAACAATATCACTAGATATAATCTTGAGTATCTAGCATATTATCACCATGTAGTTATATTTGTTTACATATACTTATGTATATTTTTTGTGTTTGCTGTTTGTTGTTCCAGCTGAAGGCTCACTTGGCCAAAATGTCGACTTTTGTTTTGTCCATTACCACGTAAAGCTGTCACCATACCACTTTTTTTTTTTTTTTAGTATTGCCACTAGATATAACAGCGTTAAATCAAAAAGATGTTAAAGATACATATATAAAACAAATAACACATATTTGAAGCTGCTGGAAGAAGGGACTGAGCAGCACTGAAGAGAAAATCCTGATGAAAAAACTACAACCAAATGGAAATGCATAAAGAAAAGCATACAAGAAACTTGCAACATCTTAACAAAAAAGGAAAAGAACAAAAAACTAAAATGGATAACTGACACGATCTTGAAAAAAATGGAAGAAAGAAGCCATGTTAAGAACACCACCCAATACGACAAAATAGATAATCAAATACACAAAATGTGTAAAAAGGCAAAAGAAGACTGGCTGAGCCAAAGATATCTAGAAATCGAAACTATGAAAAATAAACAATATTTAAAAGCGATGCACACAGAAATAAAGAGAATGGCTAGTAAAAATAAAAAAGCCACAGAAAGTGGAGAAATTGCAAACAAAAAAGGACAAATACTAACGGACAAAAAAGATGTAATACATAATAGATGGCAGGAATATATAACAGAATTATATTATAATGATGAGAGGGAAAAGAAACCAATTATAAAATGTATACCAAGATATAAAATCTTAAAATCAGAAGTGGAAAAAGCTATACAAACAATGAAAAGGGGAAAAGCTGCAGGACATGTCAACATACTTAGATGATAATGGTACTAGAAGATTTTGGCATTGAAGTGATCACAGACATATGCAACAACATATACCAAACAGGATATATACCCAATGAACTAAAAACATCAACTTTCCTCATGGAATTGCCTTAAAAAAATGGTGCAGTTGAATGTAAGGATTTTAGAACAAGAAGCCTAATGAACCATGTAACAAAAATCTTGCTAAAAGTTATACAAGGAAGGATTCACAATAAAATCAATAGGGAATTTGAAGAACAGAAATTTGCATTTAGGAAAAACAGTGGTACAAAGGAAGCCATATTCTGCATGAGGACATTAATTGAAATTTTTTTTCAAATTGAATAATTGTACACAGAAGCAAGCAAACCAATATATGCCTGCTTCATAGACTACACCAAAACTTTGATAGAATGCGCCATAAACAACTCATAGACTGCCTAAAACATATATCTATGTAGATGACATAGACATACGACTAATATGCAATTTATACTGGGAGCAAACAACAATAATAAAATATTACAGAGACCTATATACCCATTGATGTGAAAAAAGGAGTAAGACAGTGATGCATCTTACCTCCAAACTTGTTCAATCTATATACTGAGAAAATCTTTAAAAACATCATCGAGATGCCAGGCCTAAACATTATTGGAAAGATATTCAATAAGATTTTTGCTGATGATACTGTATTACTAGCAGAAAATCTTAAAGATGTACAACAATTACTTAATGAAATAAACATGACAAGCAAATAATATGGATTAGATATTAATATCAAAAAGACTAAAACTATGATCATAAACAAAGATAATACTCAAAACCTAGAAGTGGATATCAAAGTTGAAATAATATACCTGGATGCAGATCAAAGCTACAACTACCTTGGACATACTGTAACTGGTGATGGAAAATGTAAAACTGAAATAAACAAAAGAATAGGATTGGCAAAAAGTAATTTTAATGCCATGAAAAATACACTAACATCAAAATAAATAACACCAGGGCTAAAACTAAGAATAGCAAAATGTTATTTCTTCTCAACATTTCTGTATGGTGCAGAAACATGGACATTAGACAATCTATCTATCTTTCGTTCACCTGAAGTATTGTCTATATCTGCAATGTCGTTTCCAGTATAAATTTTACTGTCTTTTGTAATTCTTGCAGTGACCCATAAAGTTTTGTCTGTAGTGTTGTATCTATGGGCCAATGGATTTTCCTGTCTACTATATTCAGTGCAGCCTTGAAGTATGTGTTCAGCAGTCTAGGGCAACTGTCCACATGTACAAGTAGTTGAGATGCCGATCTTGAATTTTGTATACATGTGACTATGGAGTCGATTGTGGCCTGTTCTGAGGCGTATAATGATAATTTGTTCATATCTATTCATATTATGAAAGGCATCCTGATTTGGGGCTTGTGGTCCTCTCATTGATTGATTATCTGTTTCTTATGATGGTATGTAACTGGTGTATCTAGTTGTGTGCCTTTTGAACCATCCTTTGCTAAGTGATCTGCTTTCTCATTTCCTGGTATTCCACAGTGAGATGGGATCCACTGCAGGGCAACCCTGTGGTGCTTGCAGAGTTCAGTCAATAAGGTCTGCAGATGTGGTAATTTTCTGGATTGTAGTGCTTGGAGTACTGATCTTGCATCTGTCAAAAACACTACAGGCTGTGGGCTATTCATCAGTTTTTCTATTGCCAACTTTATTGCTTGGATTTCTACATCATAATTGTGACAATATTTCCCTGTTGTTTTTTATTCATATCCCTAGTGTTATTTGGGTACTCTATATATGCACCTGCTCCCCCATTCTTTACTGCATTCTGTGCTGATCCATCTGTGTACACACGAATCCATAGGTCTTGTGGGTATTCTTCATCCAGCAAACTGATAGTTATTGTTTTTCGCTGTAGACTATTCTGTTCCTCCTTTGTCAACTATTCCTTTCACTTCTGTCCGTATTTGTGTTGATAATGCTGATTCCTCTGTCCAGGGAGTCTGTTCTGGTATAGGCAGTAGGGGGTTAACAACTCTTGGCATGTCTGGTGTTTGTCTACAAATACACTTGGCTTGGTGGATAAAACTGCTTCTCTTAAGTCGTCCCAATGCAAGATTTTGGAATTGGTCCTTCATTGGGTGTCTCGGCATGCATGCAAATTTTTCTGTGTCAGCACCTTTGTGTTCCTCCGTTCTCTCAGTGTTGGTCATCATCATCGAGTGCTGTCTCCGCAACGAAAGTTGGCTACCATGGATCGCCATTCCACTCCGTTTCTTGCTTTGATGGGCAGGTAGTCATAGATTGACTTGTCCATCTTTTGATGTTACTCGTCCATGTTAGTCTTGATCTGCCTCTGCCTTTTTTACCTTGTATTTTCCCTTCCAATATTACTTTTAGTAGGCTGTGCTGGTACCCTCCACAATTTCTCCATCCCCAATATTGGTGCTGATTTCATTACTCTTGTGATGACCCTAAGTGCCTGGTTTTGTACTTTATCCAGTTCTTGCAGTGTGGTGTTTGATGCTGAGCACCATGCAGATGATCCATATTCTAAATGTGGGCGTATACTCTGTTGGCAAACTTTACTGAGCATCTTCCCACTTGCACCCCACGTGGTTCCACACAGCTTTTTTAGAATAGCCAATTTCCTCCTTGCTTTTTGGGTTGCCTTATTTATCTGCTGTTTCCAAGATAGTTTGTTATCAAATGTAACTCCAAGATATGTAGCTTGTATGTCTTTTTCTCAGGCTCATTGTTTATGAAGATGGCTCCTGGTTTTGTTCTGGGGAGAGAGCGAAAAGTGTAGTACTGCATTTGCTGATACACCATCTATTTCAATGCATTCATAGCTCTTTGTAGCAATTTGGAGGCCACTGTTGCATATTCCTCTGTGCACCACATTACCAAGTCATCTGCATACATTGTCACTTTGATACCACGTGGTAGTTCAGTAACTAGGTCATTGATGTAGATTAGAAAAAATGTTGGAGATAGTACCCCTCCCTGTGGGACGCCTGTCGCAGTGAAACCTTCTTACTCTTAAAACCATCCAGTTGCTCTCTGGCTCTCTTGTTATGCAGGTATGCTTTGACTCATTTGTACATCCTGCCATTTACTCCATAATTTCTTAAGTTTCTTCAAAAGCCCTTCCTTCCATACCTTATCAAATGTTCTTGAATGATGTCCAAGTTAATGAGACATCAGAATCGTGTGGCAGGAGCTACAAGAAGGGAGCGGAGAACATCAAGTTCTGCTGCTATAAAGGAGACTTGCCTTGCTATCCCAGAATTGCCTTAAATGGAATCACTGTAGTTGAAAACTTCTCCTCTTGTGTAAACTACACATTCACATCTAAGAGTGAATCAGTGAAGGTCACAAAATCATATTCTCTCTGTGGTTTTACTAACTACAGGTCATGTGGCTTCTGTTGGATTGGAAATGACAAATTACCACCACTGTGTGTCTATATGTTTGGAATTGGAGTCATCAATGACGGCCTAACATCATCAAGTGCTATGACGATCATCAATTTCGGGAGGACGTGAACTCCCATGGTATATGGTGGATAGGCGGCAGGAACCATTGAAGGCTATGTCTGAAAAGTGTTCCTTCTTGCAGTTTCCTCATATTCCAAGTCCGGCTTGTTGCAGGAGCTACTGAGATAAGTGCTCTGTGCACACCGTGAGCTGTGTGTCTCATCCGTTTTGATCCTGCTTCGATATCCCGCTTGTTTACGATGAATGATGATATCGTATGACAGGGAACAGTTGGCTGTGTTCACTTTCTGCGCGGTTTCGCCTTATGTCTTTTGGCGTGTGCTGAGACTGCTACGATGGGGACTACAGTTACCTTTCTTTGCTTGGGAGATGAGTTGGTAATTCGGATGATTCCACTGGCACGGGCGGTTGAGCAATTATGGATTTTAATTCGTTTGCTGTGATGCCGAGGCCTTCAATAACCAATGCTTTCTTTAGGTCTATCCATGCTGCTAGTACCAGTTTCTTTTCTTGGAATGCATCCTCAATTTCCTGGGAAAGATAGGTTGCCTTCGGTAGAGTAACACTGTCTAAAGCCTGCTTGTTGTGGGACAAGGAAGCTTTCATTTTCCAGGTACCACTGCAGTCTGAGATCAATTATACGTTCCATTGTTTTACACAAACAGCTTGAAAGGCTGATTGGTCTATAGCTGAATGTCATTGAACCATCTTTTCCTGGCTTTAGCAATGGCATCATAAATGCTTCTCTCCATGCTTGTGACACTCTACCTGTGATCCAGCAAATGTTGTAGATCTGCAGTAGTTTTGCTTTAGTCGCAGTTCGTAAGTTCTTAAGCCTTTCATTGGACACTCCATCACTGCCTGGTGACTTTTTCATTTTTAGTTTGGATATTGCCAGCTCTAGCTTTCTTTGTGTAATGGGTATTTCCATGACTTTGTGTGCGGTCTCTTATTGTCTTGCATTTTGTTGTTTTTAACGGATCTCTTGTCGTTTCTCTAACCTAATTTAAATATTATTGTTATTTGCAAAGGAGCGTGCAAAGTGATTTCCTGCATGCTTACCTGTTAGGATGTTTCCATCCTTCTTCAGTGTAATTTTGGTGTTCCTTTCTGTACCCTCATCAATCAGCTGTTTTACAAGCTTCCACACTTTTCTTGTGTCTCGTTCAAGATTCAAGGACTCTGTTTTCTCTTTCCAGCTTCTCCGTCTGGCTTGTAGTTTAGCCCGTTGAAATTTGGCTTTAGCATGCTGGTAGTTGTTGTGGTGTTCTTGGCAAGGGTTATTTTCTGCTTGCTTTCGAGATGTTTCCATGTCATTGTGCAGTTGCTCTAGTTCACTACTCCAGTATGGTTTTTAGTATTTCCATGTCCCTCTAGGTATTGTTTCACTGGCTGCTTGTATTATTAGTCTACTGAATTAATGTCTCTATCTGTATTTAGATCTTTAGTCAGTACGCTGGTGTAATGTTGATACATTTTCCAGTCTGCCTTTTTGTAATTCCATCTGGAGAGAGTGCTGCTCTCCCTGACGGCCTCATTTTGCACCACTAAAAAGACTGGTCGGTGGCCGCTGCCTCCAAGTTTTTTCCCAACAATAGATGTGATATTACAATCCAGGTCTGGTGAATGGAAAGCAAGGTCTGGTGTAGACGTGGTATGCCATGATCTGGTATAGAATGTTGTCTGGTTTAATAGTATAAGCCCATTGTTGTCCTGCCAATTTTCAAGCTCTTCATCTCTCTTGTCCATATGTTCATATCCCCAGCTCTGTGAATGGCTGTTAAAGTCTCCACATACAATTATTCTTTCTTTTAATGGAATTGTATTTAGTGCTAATGGACGGTACCTTGGACAGTAGTAGTTAAGTAGGTGAAAGTCTATTTCCTGTCCTGAGGTGCAGTATTCGATATTCCGCCCCATCCATATACACTTCAATCTGACATGCATTGATGTTGTTCTTTACAAGTGTTAATATTCCACCATTTTGTCTGTCAGATCGGTAGCACTGGTATCCCCTATCTTCAAGGCTATGTCATTGTTTAGATGGGTTTCCTGCAAACTGCAAATTCTTACTTGTTTTCATGCAAGGTATTTTCTAATCCTATCTTTTTACTGTACCCATCTCTTTTGCTGTTGATGCCTTCAGCATTCCAGTGCATTATTTTGAGTGGTCTTACTTTGGATTGGCCAGTTGCTCTATTCTCTCGCCCCCTGACTCCACAGAGCGGTTGAGAAGGACATCCAGTAATAGTGGTTGGGCCCTTTTGAGGCTGAGGGCCCGGTGCTTCACCGGTCTGAGTATCCACCACTGGGCGAGTGCCATATAGATTTGCTGTTATAGACGTACTTCCCATTGGCGTGAGTGCGTGGCATCCTGATTGTTGTAGTGCACCTTTTGGCTGGTTGCCTCTGGCTTCAGCACTTAATCTTGCTAGAGCACTGTGGTCTTGCATGGGTGTAGGAAGGCCTGGCCAGTCTTGGTTTTCAGTCCCTGGTGACTGTTAAGCTCCATCCCAATGACAAGAAGCTGGCCTTGATGGGGACATTAGACAATAAAACAGAATAGAAAATTGAAGCCTTTGAAATGTGAATTTATGGAAGAATTGGATGGAAAAAAAAGAATACAAATGATGAAGTCTTAAAACAACTAAAAATGAAAAGAGAACTACTAAACACAAGACAAATAAGATTTTTGGGGCATACTAAAAGACACAGCGGCCTACTAAAAGTAATCTGGGAAGGGAAAGTACAAAATAGCAGAGGCAGACCAAGACTTACATGGAGATGAGTACCATTAAAAGACGGATAAGTGACTATGACAACCTGTACCTTCGATGCGGAGACAGAACTTTTTTCCCTCCGTTCGCCAACTTTAACTCTGACGAAGTCCCTAGAGACTAGGAACTGAATTTTGCGTGTTAATCAAGTTTTCTCTGGCAGCCGTGTCCACAGGGGTCCTTCACTGCACAGGCAGATAACTTTGACTTTGGGGGTGCTCATATTTTTTTCCGTCGATGAGTAATTGATATTTCAAGCCGAGCTTCGCCGCTGAGACCAGGGGTAGTTGTCGCAAAGAAAAATCATAAATAAAAATCCCAACCGGTGTAACTGGGATTTCAACCCACAATCTCTCTGTCTCTAGGCTGGTGTCTTGCCTCGAGCCCAACCAGTCCCCATGGAGACGGAACTCAATGATGATGATGATAAAAAAGAACAGATAAATAAATTTGATTTATTTCTGGAAATAATTGCTTAAGAGATGTTTTTCAGAACATGAAATAGTTAATATTGCTTTCAGATATTGAAGATTATTTTTTTTATTTCATTTATAATATTTTGAGTAGATGTGTGTCAGTTGATTTATTTGGTGCTATTCGGATTCATGTGCCCAGGTGATGTCAACAGTAAACCATTTATATCCAGTGATGCCGATACAGTCAGAGTTGCCCTCACTGGAGAAGAGGAGTACTTAATACTGGCCTGTGATGGGCTGTGGGACGTGCTTACACCACTTGAGGTATCTTCTTGTTTGTAATTCTTAAAACAATCTATAGAGGATGTATTTTAAACAATAAAGAATAAATGTTAACAGACAGTAAAGATACCGTTAACAGATGGCAGGCTTACACAGCAGAACTGTTCAAGGATGAAAGAGATAAGAAATCGACCATGTCTATGTCAGGTTACAAAATTTGAAGTAGAGAAAACTATAAATACAATGAGAAATGGAAAAGCCATGGGGCCACACAATGGAGAGATTGAGATGATAAAAGTCGTGGGAGTTTTTTGCAAAAAAAAATATCACATACCTGAGCAATGATATAACAACTCAGGATATATACCATGCAAACTTAAAACATCAATATTTATTGCCTTGCCCAAGAAGACCGGTGCTGTGGAGTGCATTGATTTTAGAACAAAAGGTTTGTTTAACTCTTTCCGGGTTTGAAATGTTTTTTAGGTTTTCTTTAGGTTTAGACCATATTACTTTTCAGTTTAGTATAATTCTATCACATGCCTTTTTCATTTTACAATTCATATAATAATATACACAAGAAATAAAAGTAGTGGATGAAGCCACTCCACTATCTGTCAAAAATAAAACACATTTAAATTGAAAATTAAATCTTAAAAAAAAATCATCTATACAGTTAACACATGTGGTAGTTGACAAGAAGTTATTTAATAAATAAATGAAGCTTCTTCTAAGTACTGAACACAAGTATCTATCTATTGACATTTCGAGCTGTAGCCGACCCATAGGGCATAGACCCGGATACTCTTTCAAGTTCTAAGTCTTGTGTTTGTGCTGATGAGTTTTGATTTCCACAACTTTTCAAGGCTTCTGAAAGACATTGCTGCTTCAGCTATTCTGATTCTAATTTCTTTACTTGTATCCCCTTCCCGATCAATGTGACTTCCAAGATAGATAAAGTGATCGATCTCTTCAACTGGTTTGTTTTCCATGTATATTCTGTCATCTGTTGGAATTAAGCTTTTCATGACTTTAGTCTTTTTATGATTGATCTCAAGCCCAATTTTGCTGGCTATTGATGATAGTTCATTTGTGTTATCCTGCATCGCTTTTATCTGACTGCTGATGAGGACTATGTCATCAGCAAAGTCGAGGTCCTCCAAATGGTCTCCTTGTATCCATTCAATGCCTTTGTTACCAGTGCAGCATTTCTTCATTATGAAGTCCATAACATCTCCAAATAACAAGGGCGATAAAATACATCCTTGTTTAACCCAAGTTTCTGTTGGAAAACATTTGCTCAGTCCTTCCTCTGTTCGAACTGCACATGTGTAGCTAACATACATATCTTTGATAATATTTATGATTTTTTATGGTAAGTCATATTGCTTCAGGATTTTCCACAAAGAATTTCTATGAATGCTGTCAAATGCTTTTTTGAAGTCAATGAAGTTAGGTACAAAAGGTTTTTGCTTTTCAATGTGTTCATCCAATATAAGTTGTAGAGTAAAAATGTTGGCAGCTTCTCCCTTTTCTAAACCCAGCCCGTTCTTCATGCATTACTGTACCTATTGAATCCTTTATTCTATTTAGGATGATTTTGCAGAATACAAGTAATGGTGAATATAAACATGAAATCAGCTCTTTGCTTTAAGATATTCAAATGTACCTATCACAACTGATGTGTCGGTTTTTGGTCCATTAGTTTGCTTTATCAGTGAACTGATGTGTTGGTTAGTGACCCGGAAAAAGTTATACAGTGAAGGACTCAAAATAATATCAATTAGGAATTACCAGAACAACAATTTAGATTTATTAAACAGTGGGACAAGAGAAGCCCTTGAGAATGTGAAGTAGACAAACCAATTTATGCATACTTTGTAGCCCACATCAAAGCTTTTGAAATGCCTGAAAGATATACATCTGAATGATGCTAACTTAATGCTTATATGTAGTTTATACAAGCAATGGGTAGAGTCATTGCAGAAGTAAAAAATACGTAGATTCACATTTGTCTACATCCCTGGGCATGCAGGAGTATACAGGGAAATGAAAGAGCAGACTGGTTGGCTTGCTGTGCTGTCATTGAAGACGGTCAACTAACCAATGGATCTGGTGGACATCATCAGTCCCCTCCTAGATTTGGGAAGCCCACAGGACTTCGATAACCATGAGTCCACGTCACTCTTTGGATGAAAGAGATTGGAGTTAAGATTGGCACAGCCAGAAATGAGAAACTTAGTGGGTGTATAAGAAGACTTATCAACCAACACAGAACTGGAGTCGTCAGTCGCTGGATGCTGAGGAGGGGATCTGAGCACCTATGGACATGTTCGGAGTGCAAAGATGATGACCTGCAAATAGCTCAAATGTAATTTATACTGAGAACAAACAACTATGATAAAATACGAGAACTCTGCACCTGTTGATATATAAAGAGGAGTAAGACTGAACTAAAATGGATAACTAACACCATCTTAGAAAAAATGGAAGAAAGGAGACAAGCGAAGAACACTGACAATACAATAAAATAGATAATGAGATACGCAAAATGTGCAAAAAGGCAAAAGAAGACTGGCTCAGCCAAAAATGTATAGAAATAGAAACTATGGAAAGCAAACAAGACCTAAGAGGAATGCACACAGAAATAAAGAGAATGACTAATAAAAATAAAAAAGCCACAGAAGGTGGATGCATTGCAGACAAAAAAGGGAAAATGCTAACAGACAATAAGGATATCATAGATAGATGGCAGGAATATATAACAGAACTATTTCATGACCAAAGGGACAAGAAACCAGTTATAAAATGTACATCAGGCTATAAAATCTTAAAATCTGAGGTGGAAAAAGCTATAAAAACAATGAAAAGGGGAAAAGCAGCAGGACCTGAAAGCATACAGATAGAGATGATACAGGCACTTGAAGATTTTGGCATTGAAGTGATTACAGATATATGCAACGACATATACCACACAGGATACATACCAAATGAACTAAAAACATCAACTTTCATTGCATTGCCTAAAAAGAATGGTGCAGTTGAATGCAGTGACTTTAGAACAATAAGCATAATGAGCCATGTTACAAAAAATCTTGCTAAAAGTTATACAAGGAAGGATTCAGAATAAAATCAATACTGAATTAGATGAGCAGCAATTTGGATTTAGGAAAAATAGCGGGACAAAAGAAGCCATATTCTGCATGAGAACATTAATAGAAAAGTACACAGAAGTAAATAAACCAATATATGCCTGCTTCATAGACTACACCAAAGCTTTTAATAGAGTACACCACAAACAACTTATAGAATGCCTAAAAGAGATACATCTAGATGACATGGATATACGACTAATATGCAATCTATACTGGGAGCAAACAGCAATAATAAAATATAACAAAGAATTCTCTACACCCATTGATATAAAAAGAGGAGTAAGACAAGGATGCATCCTATCACCAAGCTTGTTCAATCTATACACTGAGCAAATCTTTAAAAACATCATAGAGATGCCAGGCCTACAAATTAATGGAAAGATAATCAATAACCTAAGATATGCTGACGATACTGTACTACTAGCAGAAAATCCTAAAGACCTACAACAATTACTTAATGAAATAAACACGACAAGCAAAAAATATGGATTAGATATGAATATCAAAAAGACTAAAACTATGATCATAAACAAAGAAAATACTCAAAATCCACAAGTGGATATAAAAAATGAAGGAATAGACCTTGAGACAGTTCAGAACTATAACTACCTTGGGCATACTATAACCAGTGATGGAAAATGTACAACTGAAATAAACAAAAGAATAGGAATGGCAAAAAGTAATTTTAATGTCATGAAGGACATACTAACATCAAAACAAATAACACCAGAGCTAAAACTAAGAATAGCAAAATGTTACATCTTCTCAATATTCCTATATGGTGCTGAAACATGGACATTAGACAAGAAAACAGAACAGAGAATTGAAGCCTTTGAAATGTGGATATATAGAAGAATAGGTAGAGTTGGATGGAAGGAAAAGAAAACAAACGATGAAGTCTTAAAACAACTAAAAATGAAAAGAGAACATCTCAACACAATTAGAACAAGACAAATGCGATTCTTGGGCCATGTTAAAAGACACAACAGCCTACTGAAAGTAATCCTGGAGGGGAAAATACAAGGTAAAAGAGGCAGAGGCAGACCAAGATTAACATGGACGAGTAACATCAAAAGATGGACAAATCAACCGATGACAACCTGCGCCATCAAAGCAAGAGATAGAGCAGAATGGCGCTCCATGGTAGCCAACCTTCGTTGCGGAGACGGCACTCAATGATGATGATGAAGACTGAACTGCATTATATCACCATGTTTATTCAACATATACATCTACCAGATCTTTAAAGACATCATAGGGGTGCCAGTATGAAACAGCAATGGATAAATGGATAATAATCTAAGATATACTGATGATACTGTGAAAATGGCAGAAAATCCAGAAGACCTATAACTAGTGAACAAAATAAACAAGGCAAGCAAAGATTATGGATTGGAAATAATTATTAAAAAGACTAAAACTATGATTATTAGCAAAGAAAAGACTCAAGATATACAAGGAGATATTGAACTAGATGAAAAGAACCTAGGAGGAGTTCAAGAATATAACTATCTTGAACATATTATAACAAATGATGGAAAATGCAAGACACAAATAAACAAAAGAATGGCAAAAATAAATTTTAACATGAAAAATATACTCATATTGAAGCAAATAACATGAGAACTAAAACTATGAATTGTAAAATGCTATCTTTACTCAATCCTCCTGTATAGTGCAGAAACATGGGCATTAAATAAGACAACAGAGCAGAAAATTGAAACCTTTCAAATGTGGATCTATAGAAAAATGGGTTTAAAGAAAAGAAGACAAAGAAGGAAGTTCTGAATCAGCTGAAAATGGAAAAAAGAACTACTTAATAGAATTTGAAAAAGACTACATGAAATTTGTTCTCACGTGAAGAGACATAATATCCTTCTAAAAGTAACCTTAAAAGGGATGGTGCGAGGTAGAGGCAGACCAAGACTAAAGGGGATTGATAACATCATTCTCCTTCTGCAATCATGGCTCATTCCGACTAGGACTCCAGATTCTCTTATGAAGGCAGCAGTCTTTTTCCAGTGATTCAGTTGCCTCATAGAATTTCTCTTCCAGGGAAGTGGGTGTGGGCCACATTGTCCTCCACATACCTATACAAGAATAAGCATGTTATCCCAGGCATTCAATAGACTTAAACACACATTTGACGTTAACCAGTCTCTATCTCTGCACCAAGCTAAGAATTTACAAGTCAAATGTGTGATACATACTCCTATATGCAGTAGAAATATGGAGAATAAACCATAAGATAGAAAGTCGACTAAGAGGATTCAAAAGTTGCTGTCTTAAGAAGATACTAGACATCATTTTGAATCGACACATTATGAACTAAGAAGTTGCTAGAAGATCAAGCATTAAGAACATGAATCAAGAAGTGAAAATAGGACATTATAAATGGCTCGACTGCGCTCTACAAATGGAATGAACCAGGCACTCACTCCTAGCATTAACATAGGCACCACCTAGCAAATGAGATAAGGAAGACCATTGGGAGCATGGTGACAAACCTTACAGGATGAGATGAAAGATGCTGGCATGTCCTGGTGAGAGTTGTCCATGACTGCTCCAGACTGGACTTGTGAGTGCCCTATGCTCCGACTGGAGTTCAAAGGATTAAAAAGATAAAGAAGAAATTTAGTGGGAGTTGTCAAAGGCCCCTATATTAGACTTAAAGCATGCAGTTTTGAGTTTATCCATTGAAAATATGCCAAGATGGTGGACTTAATGTTAACAAACTTAGATGTGCTGATGATTCAGTCTTAATAGTAAAAAGTAAAGAATAACTTCGGTCAATGATTAATGAGTTAGTAAAAGAAAATGACAGCAAGGGACGTGGTCTAAACAACTAGAAAATACAAGTATTGGTCATCTCAAAGGAAAAGCCCTCTTCACCATCAAAATAAATAAGGGACAGCTTTGATACAAGTCAGTTGATTCAAGTACCTGAGCACAGTAACTTCAGACGAAAGTAACATTACTGAGATAACATGCAGAATAGCCCAGGCAAAGGTCATTCCATAAAATGAAAAATATTTTGTGCAGCCTATCTTTGCAAATATAAATAAAAAGCAGAAGTCTCCAAATTTTACTTAGAATTAATTTCCTTATATATTGAAATAAATCATTGAGGGTCAGTACACAAAGAGGATACTTTGAGGCCTTGGTAATATGGTTTTACAGAAAGATATTGAGAATGCCATGAACAGCAGACATGAGGAAGTCCTTGATAGGGCCAAGACACATCCGTCTTTTAAATTCTTTAATAATATAAATCAGTCCACCTTCCTGGGGCTGTGATTTGAAGAGGAAAAGTAAAAAGTGTTTTGACGAAATGAAAAATTGAAGTAAAAATATACAGAGGGATGCTACGAAAGAAGATGCCAGACAGTCCACACAAATAAATCAATGATGGAATTGATAAGAAGCACCAGTTTAAGAGAAATAGAAAGACATGATTGCCAATGGCTCTGGGTGTGGCACTTGATAATGAAAATGTTTTTAGTGGCCTTAAGGAGGAAGACCATGGCAAATGTAATTTCACAGATGTTTTGTACAACTTCTTTTGGGTGAGCAGCATATATGGTCAGTGTTTGTTGTAGCCCTGAAAAAATGTCACATGGTTTCAAATAAAATACTTGTATTTGCTTGTCTTTTTTTATAACAGTATGAGCCACTCAACCAAGAAAAATTACATTATTTTATTATTATGAGAAATCTAAGTGGTGTACGTGGAAGGAAAATCAATGGAAGAAGTAGATTATTCGTATATCTTGAAAATTGCATAGAACAATAAGGATATTTTAAAAATGAAATCACAATCAGAGTAGCAAAGGCAGCTATAACATTCAGAAATCTTGAGAAAATATGGAAATTTAAAAAAAAACCTAAGCATAGAAACAAGGCTTACGATATTTGTGCCTGGTGTTTTGTCCACCCTTACTTTTTTTTAGAGTCTGAGAACAACAAAAGAAATAGGGAATGAATTTGATGCAATAACAAATATGCCAATGGAAAATACTTTGTATGCTATGAAATAAATGTAATCTTTAGCTGAAATACAGGAAATCGCCATTCAGCTAATAATTTCTTCTATAATCAAGAAGAAGTTGGCATATGGTGGCCATGTAATGAAGATAAGAAGAAAAAGAGACAGTTTGGGAGACACAAAGAACGCTGATAAGAGAGGCAAGGAAAGCTGACATTGATTTCCTTACTGGGACTGAGAAGCTCACCCAGAACAGGAACTTATAGCAAGGTTCACTGTGTAATACTGAAGGCACTTGCAGTATGATGAATCACTTCCTCTTGGGTTAGGCCACTCTAAACAGTGAATATGTTACTAATGAATTGTAGTGTTCCCATGTCACTTTACTAGTCTTCCATATGTACAAATGTATGCTTTGTGAATAATTGAGCACATCTAGAGATATAGAGTTTTACCATTTTGGCTCAAACTCATCATAAATGCATGCTATTATATTATTGAATAGCACGCTCAAATGGGACTAAAGCTGTGATAGCCTCAGATCAACTGAGGCTTATCAGAAGGAATGAACATGATATAGCATGTCTGTATGTAAATCTTGGCAGACATCCTTTATAGACTTCAAATGTTATTTGCAGGCTGTATGTGGTGAGCAATGGGCAGCAGTAAAACACCTCTGGCACAATATTTCTGCCATTTTTGTTGTTGTATGTCTGTCCTTCTCACTCTATCATTTTCTCATTCTCTATTTTAAACCAAAAAAAATGTTATTCTTTCTTCCTTCCTATTGTCATGAACACTTAAGTTGTGATGCTATTATTTTCTTTATTTGCAGGCAGTCAAAATAGTTTACAAGCATTCCCTTCCATCTCCTGGTGAGGATAATGATGCAGCTATTGCTCTGGTCCGTGCAGCTCGAGACCTGGGCTCGTCCGACAACATCTCGGTCATTGTCATCTTATTCAGGCTTTCTCTGTCTGCTCCACAAATGGGCAATGATGGAGGTTTTGTGTTTGGAAATAACCTGGCCTCAGAAACAAATTTTGACAAGCTAACCCCATCAGCTACATGTCTACACACTCAACCTTTATCGTTGAACTCTCATTCTTATTAAATCAGTCGTTTGTCTCAAACTCAGGTTTTGATTTAAAAAAAAGCCTTAATAACTTTCATTCCACTTCATAGTTTCACACTCACTATTCCTGTGACACTAGCAAGTTTTAATTTGTTAATAAACTTGTATATCACACTTCATTTTTTTTATCAGGACTCAGACTTTATTGGACATTGAAAAATGCCTTAACTGGATTCAAACAGCTGAGTAAATATTGTATTATTACTATGCAGAATGTTGTATTCTCAAAAAAATGGAAGAGGACTCAGCACTGGCAGCCCTAAACTTTTAGTATGCATACAGTTGGGTGACTATGTCACGCTCATATGCATACTCAGTAAGACAGGCTTGACCCACGGTTCGTGTGCTGGGTAGTATCAGTGCTGATGTGAAGAAGAGTGGCACCACTTTTTGGTACCTGGACATCTGAGTCGTGATCTATATCACCTGGGTTGCCTCAAGGATCGCCGTTATCACCTACTTAGTTCAATATATACACTGTCATGGTAGTACACTTGAATAGTGTTGGACTGGGTCACACTATTGCCTTTGCAGATAAATTATGACACATGGCTAGGTTATTGCAAGAAAGCATGGATCAGATTACAGCTTGGTCCATTTGTGCTCATTAAACCAAACAAGATTCTGTAATGTGGTGTTTGCTGAACAACAGAATAGTTAGACACATAAACTGCAATGGTGTAACCATCGTGAAGAGTTAGACTATTTGGGAATAGCATTTGAAAGGACCTTTTCTTTCAAACAACACATTAGCAATGTCGTTCAAAAGGCAAGGAGAGATGTCAACATGATCAAGATCATGGCCAGAACAAACCTCCAGCAATCATTGCTATACTCACCTATGCAGGCTGTGGTGCTCTCAGCACTGGATTATTGTTTGGGTATGCTCAAGGAACAAAATGCATGTAAGGAACAAAATAAAACCAGAAATAAGTGAGGAACAATGTGGATTTGTGGAAGGAAAGGGCACCAATAAGGAAATATACATCTTAAGAACATTGATAGAAGGAGCTATAGAGGTAAAGAAAGATCTATTTATGTGCTTTATAGACTTCACAAAAGCATTTGACAAAGTAAAGCATGTGGAAATAATCAATATGCTGGAGAAATTAAACATTAATGGCAAAGAGCTGCGAATCATAAAAAAACATGTACTGGCAACAAACAGCAGCTATATGAGTTAGCAACCAAACAGGACAATTCCAATATATAAAACAAGGAGTCAGATAAGGCTGTGTTCTGTCGCCGGATTTGTTTTCACTTTACAGCAAAAATATTATGAGATCTATAGTAGACAAAAAATGAATTGAAATCAACTGTCACAACATAAATAATTTGAGATATGCAGATGACACAGTCTTAATAGCAGAGACAGAGAATGAACTACAAGAAATGATAGACATAATAGTAAAAGAAAGCAACAAAAAAGATTTCAGTCTGAATTGTAAGAAAGCAGAAGTAATGGTCATATCGAAGAAAACAATCACCAGCATATAAATAAACAGGACAAATCAGAAACAAGTGCAACGTGTCAAATACTTGGGCACAATAATTACATCAGATGGAAGATGTACCATAGAAATAAAAAGCAGAATAGCTCAAGCCAAAATAGCATTTCAGAAAATGAAAAATATCTTATGCAACAAATCTATGTCAATAGAAGTGAGAAAGAGAGTTCATCGGTGCTACATAGAACCAATTCTGACCTATGTAAGCAAATGATGAACAGTAGACATACAAATGAAAAGATGATTAGAGACCACAGGGATGGGATTTCTCAGAAGAATGTTGAAAGTTCCCTGGACAGCTAAAAAGACCAATGAGGAAATTCTCAAAGAGGCCAACACTAAAAGGGAGCTCCCAAAAAAACATCAGAAAGAAACAATCAACATTTTTTGGGCACATCATGAGAAGAGGAAAGTTGGAATACTTGGTTACAGCTGGCAAAATAAAAGGAAAGAGAGATCTCAGATGACAAAGAGAAACAAATACTGGATAGCTTTGTATCATGGCATGGAAAATGGTCAACAACTGAATTGATATGATGCACTGTAGATAGAAGATTGTTGAAGGACATGATCGCCTACACCAACCGGTATGGCACATGATGGTGATAATGGTCACTCTCTCGTCAGCTCAGGTCACAAGGTTGGAAAGGGTTCAGGGTGATGGTCTATGGGCAGTTCTTAGATGCACCAGAGATATACCTATGAGGTGTCTACTTGACACACCAAGCATAAGAGTGCAACAGATCTGCTCAGGTTTTGGCTTATTTGAGTGTGGTAAGGAACATAAATCAAATCTTGCATTCAGAATTGGGTATGATCAAAGCAGGTGCCTTGGGCATGAAAAATCCTGGAATGCCGAGGCGATAAGAGTCTATAAGGTGTTTGTGATCTGAATAACATTAGGAATTGGATAGAAGTAACAGCAGAAAAAAAAGAGACTAACCAACCAAAGTAATCATTCAGTTTTACTGGGAGTGTTGCAAATATGGCCTACTGCGGTCATAATAAGGGAATCTATAGAAAGGTGTTGTCATCTCAGTACCCCATTTTCTGCACACATAGTTCTGTATCCCATGGACAGAGCAATAGCAGTTAGGGTTTTGTCTCATGCCAGCATAACAGAAGTGACTAGGGAATCTGGTAATTGTAGCATAATGGTGTCCAGCATGAGATGAGATAGAAGCAGTAATGGCGGCGATAACATGGCTTGTTACACAGAATGTGGATCATGCAGTCTTGATGATGGACTTACAAAGTATGTTGCAGAAAATTGATAGACAGTCAAGAAAATACCTTCAGCAGGAGTGGGTGCTGCTCTTGAATGACTCTAAAGTAAGCATGTTAACATGCGTGTATTGTCCAATGCACACTGGTGTACACACACGGTAATGAAATAGCTGATGCACTCGCTAACAGCTCTGGCACTGAGTGCGGCCTTACTCTGGAGAAAGAAGACATTGTCAGTTTTATTCTTCATTCCTTAAGAAGAGAAGAATGTGTGGAACAATACACTTGTAGACTGTGGAGTCTAAAGGTGGAAAAGGAGTCTGGTCAATCTGGAGTGCTTAGTGGGGAAAAGCAGATGTATCTACAAACACCTTACAGTCAATCTGTATACACTTTAAGAAATGCTGGGATGGGTGATGAGTGGGTATTAGGATGCCTTAACTGCAATGAAAGTGATTCCATAAATAGAATTGAACAGACAGTAGAATCTCATGGTCTTGTGCTTCCAGATTGGGAACATAAATTACTGTTCACTTGTATTGGACCAGAATTTGCAGATATATATGTTATAATTTGGAGCAAGGTCACCTTTGTCAATAGTTGACCATGTATTGTCAGACATGATACCAGTGCTCTCACTGACTGTACAAATATAAGTGTTACCTTTATATGGTCTATAATATAAAGCACAACTGTTAGTTTTGAGCATGTCACAATAATTATAAAATGTGCACCACTGATTCTTCTTCTAACTGATTGTTACACACACTCCTCAACTGTCATTAGTAACTTCATCACACAGGCTGTGCTGGACTTACTGAGATTCATAATCGATCTTTTCGTGTATATCATTGACTGCTACAACAAATGATCATATCTCTGTTTTGAGATCTTTAAATGCTCTGTTCATAAAGATGACAATATTTAATTATGCATCTTTCAAAAACCCTAAAACAAAGCAGTGTTTCTTCTAGCAGTTATAAAAAAATATTGTATGAACCACATTAGTGTTCTGTAAATGGAACAATAAAAATTGCAGTTATACCGCATTAAATAAGTTTTCTTTAGCTTGAGTACAGCGTGATAGTAAAGCCACAATAATATGTTCACAAACATTACTGATTATTTTTCAGCAACAACACATCATCAGCTAATATTAGTGTCATAAACCATCTATTTACTTTGTTACATGTCATCATGCTTAGGTGCCCACTGTCTTCAAGATTGTTTTATCTTTATTACCATCAATTTCACATATTGTTATCCTTAATACCATCAATTTCACCTGCTGTAACACAGTATTTTATAAACAAAGTAGAATGGTCAAGAAACCAACCATAATTGTTTTTTTTTTTTTTTTAAATCTTTGAACTAAGATGCCTGTTCTAAGATGTGTGCTGATTTCTCTTGGTATATCTTTTTGTGCGTGGGCTCTAAAAGTAAAGGTGTCCTTAACTCTAGATTACAATACCGTTGTATAAATTACCGCATCAAAACACAAGTTCTTCAAAATTTGACGGTTAAGTATGGTCAAACATTCCACCCATATGTGTACCTTCCTAATTAAAACTTCCGGTGACCCCTGTGTGTTGGATTTGTTTCTATTGATGTAGAATTTTTTTTCTCTGTTTAGTGCGATACAGTCATATAATGCGAAACAATTTTGGCAATTTCAAATAAATTAGTTGATTTTCCGTGACCAGAGAAATGTCCTCGGTCATCTGCTGACATTAAACAGCCCTCAGTGATCCAGGAAACACAGTGAATAATGTTATGAGGGAGCCCAACATATTTACAGCGGTCGTACTGATAGACATTGTAACACATCCGGTCCATGCTGTAAAATTTCTGGTCATAAATCAACCTGAGACAGGAAATATGAGCTCCAGTGTCTCTCCTAGTTTATACTCACAACTGTATGTCAAAAGTTCAAAGAAAATACTATTTTTAGAGCTTCTAATGTTACATTTAAGTGGTAGTAATTTTTACAATGGTATCGTAAACACGTCAGTCACAAATATGTATTGTAATCTAGGGTTAAAATACATGTATAAGTGTGAAATCTATGCCTATAATTTTTAAAGAAACCTATTTAATTTTTTTTCTCTGTACTAATACGCATTTGTGCACTGGTTTCTCTTTTTGTGTGAGATCAGAAAGTAAAGATACTCTCAAAATATAAGTATATCTATTATGAATGTGAAGTATTTTAACCTTTAATTTCTAGATGATCTGGCCAGTTCTAACTACATATGGCAGTATTTCATAAATAAAGCCTGTAAAGGAGTGTGAGCATGAATGTGTCTAGCTTCTTGTGTCATCAAATTTTGTCTCTATCATTTATAAGGAAACTTCTGCCTTCATTTGCCTGAGCATATGTCTTGAGAAAAATTAGAACAGCATAGTAAAGTGTTTCCAAAAAAGGGCAATCTTAGAGATTGTAACAACTGGAGAGGCGTGACACTTTTGTCAGTTGCCTCAAAGTTATTCTGCAAAATCATACTAAATAGAATAAAGGATTCAATAGATACAGTAATGCGTGAAGAGCAGGCTGGGTTTAGAAAAGGGAGAAGCTGCCTTGACCACATTCTCACTTTATGACTTATATTGGAGGAAAACATTGAAAAACAAAAACCTTTTGTACTTAACTTCATTGACCTCAAAAAACCATTAGACAGTATTCATAGAGATCCTTTGTGGAAAATTCTGAAGCAATATGGCTTACCATAAAAAATCATAAATATTATTAAAGACATGTATGATGGTTACACATGTGCAGTTTGAACAGAGGAAGGACTGAGCGAATGTTTCCCAATAGAAACTGGGGTTAAACAAGGATGTTTTTTATCACCCTTGTTATTTGGAGTTGTTATGGACTTCATAATGAAGAAATGCTGCACTGGTAATAAAGGCATCGAATGGATACAAGGAGATCATTTGGAGGACCTTGACTTTGCTGATGACATAGTTCTCATCAGCAGTCAGATAAAAACAATGCAGGAAAACACAAATGAACTATCATCAATAGCCAGCAAAATTGGGCTTGAGATCAATCATGAAAAGACTAAAGTCATGAAAAGCTTAATTCCAACAGACGACAAAATATACATGGAAAACAAACCAGTGGAAGAGATCGATCACTTTATCTATCTTGGAAGTCACATTGATTGAGAAGGGGATACAAGGAAAGAAATTATAATCAGAATAGCAAAAGCAGCAATGTCTTTCAGAAGCCTTGAAAAGTTGTGGAAATCAAAACTCATCAGCACAAACACAAAACTTAGAATATTCAAATCAAATGTACTATCAACCCTTACGTATGCGTGTGAAAGCTGGAAAACAACAAGAGATATAGAAACAAAGTTGAACGCATTCGAAAATAAATGTCTAAGGAAAATACTTGGTATAGCGTGGAACGAATTCAAACAAACGAGAAAATTAGAGAAATCGACAATCAACCACTAATATCTTCAGTAATAAAGAAAAGACGATGGTCATATGTTGGACATGTGATGTGAAGAGATAATAACCGAATAGCAAAGCAAGCCCTCATGTGGGAAACAACAGGTAAGAGAAAAAGAGGAAGATCCAGAGAGACACTGAGAAGAACATTGATGAGAGAGGTAAGAGCAGCAGGAATCAGCTCCCTCAATGAGATAGAGCTGCTTGCACAGAACAAAGACAAATGGCGAGATTTGATAAAATATCTTTAAAAGAATTGAAAACGGCTAGAACAAAAATTCAGATTAGAGAGGGAGTATCTTGGTCTACGCCCTATGGGCTGGCTATGGCTCGAAAGGTCAATAGATAGATAGATATTAAAGGCAGCAATGACTTTCAGAAACCTTGATAAAATATTGAAATCAAAATTATGAACCTGAGGGTGAAAGAAAAATTGGCCTAGAGAAAAACACTATAAAGAACTTTGAGACAACAACAGACACCAGCTCTCTCACTGAGATTGAGTGACTTGCCCAAAACTGAGCAGTATGGTGAGATAAAATGTGGGTCCTGTGCAAGGTCTGACACTTGATAACAAAGATCATCTGACACAAAAGTCTAGAATATCTACCCTATTTGCCATCTCCAGCACAAAAAGACAATAGATAGATTTCTTGAAAAATAAAAATCTAAAGATAATTTGCTTGAATTTAGTCTTTATCAGCTTTTATTTACTCTTTAGCTTGGTCTGACTGTGCCTTGGTAGAAAGTCTGGGGTATATGTATTCTTGATATTATTATGCTGAGATTTTTTTTAAAAATGTTTTATGGTCTTATGTTGTATCAATGGACCTGAGACAATTAAAAATAGGGCATGTGTGGAATCCCTTAATTCCAGCAATTTCCTAGACTTTCTATCAGAATCCATATCTTTCATATATTTTACATTCGTGTGTGTGTGTGTGTGAAGAACATTATGAGACAGCAGTACTCTCTATTTGCTTCAAAGAGAGTGATATGCATTTCAAAATGTATGTGATAGTTTTAATTGTTTATATAGACTAGATAAGACTTGAGAGGGGGGGGACTAGGCAGCAGAATGTATGTAGGCTGGATCCTGAGTGTTATTGTAAATGGCATAAGCATTCATGTTCCACAATATTAGAACACAAAGAGCACTAAAAATGAAATAATTATCTTCAACTTACGATATTAATTTGAAGTGTCCTCTGTATTTCAGAAACAAAATTTATAATTTTGTTTCTGAATGTTCTGAACCAATGAAGGTTCATGAGTGGCTAGTGCAAACAATTAGGATTTAGAATTTTACTTGTATGCAGGTAAATACAACCACCAGAGCCTGTATTAGATGCGGTAATTATTTCTTGGTTTCGGTCAGATTTACTGCCCATCAAATGCATTACACTTTTGCTGCCTGACACATACTTTGTCCGTTGACCAGCTGTGACACATCCAGCCCATTCGTTGCAGGTATGTTCCCACTTTATGATTTAGCTATCTGACTCTTTGGCGCATAATTTATCCATTGACATGTTCAACCTGTTTGTTGCCGGTATGTTCCCGTAATACATTTTGGCTATCTGACACGTACTTTCTCTATTGACACATCCTGCTGGTATGTTGCGGATAATTTCCCAGTAAGTTCCCTGTACTTTCACTGTTCAGGGTTAGAGCTTGTTATATCTCACCAACAACCAGCTGAAGATGTTTTCGCAGACAGCTGAAGATTTCCCTGGTCAAATGGGAAAAAAAAAAAGAAAATTAATTTCTTGAAAATTGAGAATGTGTATTAGAGTCTATCTTCATTTTGGTGTCAAATGTTTCTATTTGTGTTGTCCCTTGTAGAAGCCCGCTTGTAGGCCAAAATCTAAAATATTTTGTATTCTTTTTTTTTATTTTTATAGAGCTGTCACCATACTTTGTAGGAGTGTGTGTTACACCTCACCACTTGTTCCCTGCTAATCATTTCAGAGGAAGAGGCATGTTTACAGCACTCAGAAAAAAAATGACGAATAATCAACAGAAAAAAATACAAAGAACAATATATGGTCCGAAGCAAGATTGAACCCGTACTCCTTATCACAGCTAACTCAGCTCAGCTAACTAAACTTTAGTTGGCAGTATTCCCTAGCACTTGGCAAGGCGTCGTGCCAAGGAGTACGGATTTGATCCTGCTTCAGATCATATGTTGTTCTTTGTTTTTTTTCTCTTCTTCTTCTTTCCTTCCTCATCTGCCTTTCAGCGTTGAGGGGAGATATAATTTGCTGTCTTTTGCTCTTCTGTTCGCCTCTGCTGCTGTTATGTTTTCTAGTGCTTCTAATATTCCATCGACCCATCTTTTACGTGGTCGACCCTTGGGTCTGGTGTTCTCACAACGTTTGTTGAAGGCTCGTTGTGTTGTGTTTTCTTCTTTCTGCCTTGTCACGTGGCCAAACCATTTTATCTGTTGTTTCCTTATATATTCTATGGCGGGGGCTATTCCTAGCTATTTTCTCAGTTCTTCATTTCTGATCTTATCTCTGAGACTGTTTCCTGTCATTCGTCTAACACATTTAATCTCAGTAGAGGTTATTTTTCTTATTGTTCTTGCATCTAGGGTCCAGGTTGCACAACATTGGGATGAAGATTATATTGTATAGTGCTCGTTTTGCCTCCAGAGTTATTTCCTTGTTGGACAATAGTGGTGATAACTGTCCAATGATTTGACAAGCTTTGTTGCATCTTGATTCTATCTCTGCTGTTTGGGAATTATCGTTTGTCATTAGACTTCCTAGGTATTTGAATTCCTCTACTTGTTTTAGTTGTCTGCCTTCTATAGTTATGTTGATGTTCTGTTTATTTTTGGCGACATTCATGACTTCTGTTTTGTTGATGTTGATTTTCATGTTGTATTTTGTGCCTGAGATGTTGAGCTTGTTTAAGTGTTCTTGTAGGTCTTCTATTGTTTCATGTATTAGTGCCTGATCGTCTGAAAATAGAAGCTTGTTGATCTCCTCTGTCTCTGATGGGTTGGCTAGCTTGCATATATGGTCCATGTATGTAATAAACAGTAGGGGGATAGTACGCACCCCTGTCTTACACCTGATCTAACATCGAAGTGGTCTGTGTGCTGCTGTTCTGACCCTGCAGCTGCTATTGACGTAGAGACTTTTAATAAGGTTGATTAGATGTTGGCTTACTCCGTATGTTGTTAGTATCTCCCACAGTTGTTCTCTGTTTACTCTGTCAAATGCTTTTTCCTGGTCAATGAAGGCTATGTATAGGTTTTGATTGTGTTCTGTCGTTTTTTCTGCAAGCTGTTTTAGTGTGAATAGTGCGTCGGTGCATCCTCTGTTTTTTCGGAACCCCATTTGAGAATCGCTTAACTGTAGCTCAATTATTGGTCTCAGCCTTTTTTCCAAGATTTTGGCGTATAGCTTTCCTACATGGCTGAGAAGAGATATGCCTCTATATTGATTGCAGTCTCTTTTGCTACCTTTCTTTTTCCATATTGATATGATGATTGCCTGTTGTCAGTCTTCTGGGGCTTGTTGTTGGTGCCATGCTGCATTAAATATTCTGTGCAGCCATTGCACTCCTGTTTCTCCTCGTGCTGCTATTATTTCTATTGGTATGTTATCTATCCCTGGTGCTTTGTTTCTTGGTGCATATTTGATTACTTCTTCGATTTCCTCTTTCATGATGTTGGGTTCAGTATTTGTGAGTTCTAGCGTGGTTTTTGTTGTCTTATTGGTAGTTGGTATGTTTAACAGGTCTTCAAAATATTCTTTCCATCTCTGTTGCATACATTGGTTATTTGATATTGGCTGTCCGTCTTTGTCAGCTGAGATTTATCAGCTCAGTAGGATCATGGTTTTCTTTTCTCGCTTTTGTGGCTTTTACTGCTTTGTAGAAATCTCTTGTGGCTGTCTTGAAGTCCCTGCTCATGCTTTGTCTGAATTCTGTCCAATTCTTTTGATTAGCTTCTTTGATCATTGTTTTTTTTTCTGTTGTTGATTATTTGTAATTTTTTCAGAGTGCTGTGGACATCTCTTCGTCTGAAATGATTTGTTGAATTATCACCTCAGAAGTTTCCCTCTATAATAATATTCATTTATTTTTATTTGTCTCTTGTTCTCTGCTACCAGCTTTACTGCAGCATTGCTTTTATTTTTACCTGTTAACGTCTTGAAAACTGGCCAAAATTATTTTAAAAATCATTTGCGTTTTTACAATTCAGTAGTATTTTTTTACTACAGTGTATAGGAAAAATAGATTGATCACTTTATCTATCTTGAAAGTCACATTGATTGGGAACGGGATACAAGTAAAGAAATTTAGAATAAGAATAGCTAAAGCAGCAATGTCTTTCAGAAGTCTTGAAAAGTTGTGGAAATCAAAACTCATCAGCACAAACACAAAAGTTAGACTATTCAAATCAAACGTACTATCAACTCTTATGTATGCATGTGAGAGCTGGAAAACAGCAAGAGACAGAAATAAAGTTGACTGCATTCGAAAATTAATGTCTAAGGAAAATATTTGGTATAGCGTGGAACGAATTCAAAACAGAGAGACACTGAGAAGAACATTGATCAGAGAGGCAAGAGCAGCTAGAACTGGCTTTCTCAATGAGATAGAGTTGCTTGCACAGAATAGAAAAAAATGGCGAGATTTGATAAAATATCTTTAGAAGGATTGAAAACTGCTAGAATAAAAATTTAGATAAGAGAAAGAGTATCTGTGTCTATGCCCTATGGGCCGGCTACAGCTCGAAAGGCCAGTAGATAGATATAGGTAGTTGTTGGAGATAGAAAGTTGTAAGCAATTGCTGTCAGACATAGAACGTTGTAGACAATAGTTATTGTCAGAGACAGAAAGTTGTAAGCAATTGCTATCAGACATAGAATGTTGTAGACAATAGTTATTGTCAGAGACAGAAAGTTGTAAGCAATTGCTATCAGACATAGAACGTTGTAGACAATAGTTATTGTCAGAGACAGAACGTTGTAGACAATAGTTATTGTCAGAGACAGAAAGTTGTAAGCAATTGTTGTCAGAGACAGAAAGATGTTATCAATTGTTGTCAAAGACAGAAAGTTAGAAAGCCGGCTACAGCTTAAAAGGTCAATAGATAGATAGATAGTTGGGGGGGAAAAATCCACCATAAAAAAAAAAATGAAACACTCAGGAGTCACAGTTAGTGATAATTAGGAAGGCATTGGGAGGGGGGAAATGTTTGCCCTTGGCTAATTGTAGAATTTTTTTTTTAATGTATTTTGCGGCAATAATTTTTACGACGGTATCGTAATTATGGGTTAAAGTTGTTGTACCAAACATCTGTGGTACATCACGGAGATATAAACATGTCTGCATTTTTCTAATATTCTTGATTATCGTGACAAATATATATTTCATAAATGAAGCGTGCTACCATTGTCTTGCACTAGGTGTCATCAACTAAATTAACTCTCTCACAGTCTACAGTCAATTAAACCATTAATGCCTTAATAATTTTGTTTCTCAGAGAATACTTGACAGTTGGTTCCTTTCATTTTAAAAATTCATAACTTATCTAGAATAATGTGACAAATTTCTTCATCTGCTCAATTGATATTTACTGTTTCTTTACCATAATATAAAGAATTAAGTAGTTGACTGTATTCAGAGTTTTCCCATTTATAGGGGTAGCAGTTGGGTAACTGCTCCTGTGTGTTACCGGGGCCTCATTATTTGGGAAGTAAAGAATAGTGACACTGTGACCTTCCAAGCATGTCGTAAGAGGCGACTAAGGAGGTTGATCGATGGCTTGACAAGCTGTCATTGTAAAAAGCATTGTTATGGAAACAGAACCATAGATTTTAGAAGCAGTGATCTCTGCAATATGTGCCATTTTGGCATGCAAGGTTTCTGTTTTTGAGATTGTAGTTCTGCCCTATGTGTCGTCTTCGGCTCATAAGGACAATAGATAGATAGATAGATAGTTGGGTAAGCGTGATTTGAGAGATCAACATTCCATGATCATCGGTCACCATCAAAGTTATAATCTGAATGTAAGATAATGTATTATTTTACTTTATAATGCTCATATAGAAAACATATTACTGTTTGTATCTATATAACATAACAGTTTATTATTAATATGGTATGTCAAGATCATACTAATATCACATCTGTTATTGGACGTAACGATGTATATATACATATATATATATATATATCAATATATAGCTAACATTAGACAGGTTTTGTATTGTCCTGTCAAAAACCTTGTTATCACTCAGCAGCAACACAGCAACCTCATCATGAACTTACTTGTATATGAACTATATTGTCTTATATTATACTTGTATTGGTAACCATGCCTTCTCTTATTTATACACTATTTATGATAACTCATGCTATCTTTATATTTTTTTAATACAATGTTTAATATGTGTTGTAATTTGTCTCTGTGCTTCATTGATTGGTTGCATTGTGTTTCAGATATTGTATAAAATATTGGTGTTGGTACATGGTTTATCTGCTTGTGTCATGTAGCTTTGTCAAATGTTGATGTGTCTGCTTGTGTCATGTGACTATAAAGTTTTGGTGTGTCTATTTGTGTTCTCTGACTTTGATAAATTTTACTTTGTCATGTGACTTTGTTTGAGTTTGTTTTATGTCATATGATCATATGGCTTTGTCAGAAATTCATGTTTTTGTGTGATAGCAATTTTGACAAAGTATTTCATCTGATGTCATTTGGCTTGAATTGTCTTGTTGAGTAACCATATTTTACACTTTATCGGTTCTGAAAGAAAAATGAATATAAAAATAGCATTACTCTTATTATAGACCCTGTAGAGCATATGGTTAAACATATCTTATGAATGATTGTGGCAGGGCATGCATGAAAAAAAAGCACTTAACTTTTGTTTATCATTTCTCCTTGCTCTGTCCATCATAATGTTTGTAAAATTGTGTACATAGTGTACTAATAGCTTTATTATAAGAACAAAGGCAGCAATATTATCCTCATGTACTTGTATTATCAGTCATTGCAATCATATATGTTCATTTTGTAAACATATAATATATATACATATATATATATGGATTCTTGTTTCTGCAGAATTTAATTTGTTGCAAGAAGTCAAATGTGTGGCTCATTTTAATTTTTGAAATTCTCAAAAGAAGAAAGGGCATTTGAAAATAAATGTTTCTGTCATATTTAATCTGAGTAAAAATAAAATTAACTGCTATAATATCAAATCAATTTATATGTAATTTGTGAGTTATCTAGGACAGTTTTGACTTGGAAAGTGAGAAATATGGAATTAATTTTTTAGTTAAGTTGAAAGATTATTTTCATTGAACAATGGACGACGCTATACTAAGATCCCCTCTTCAGCACGTTCCACAACATAAAGCATGCCCACCATGCACCAGTGAAAGCATTAACGATGGCTTCAGCTCAGATGCATGAACTTTGTAGCAGCGACGAAGACCTTGTCTTCAAATCTCCTTAGTCACCTCGTACAATGTGCGTGGCATGTGACAGTGGCTATATTGTGTTCTTCCCTCATCATATGAAATTATTTGAGTGTAATTAATTGTCTTGCATTAGGTGTTTTACTTCAGTGCAGGCATGTTTTGATTTGTTCACATTCCTATCATAACTACTACATGAGATACACCTTTATACCTGAAGTCTTCTTCATTCACTCATGATGTGGACGTATACTTCCTGTTTTTTATTATCAGATAATTAAAAAAAATATTTTTTAAAATTATCAGATTATTGCACTTCTGGTGCAACCCTAGATGGTGGTGTCTTTTTGCCAGTTTGTTGGCAAGGAAGTGTGATTTCATTGATGTGTGCTTCTGAATTAAGAAAATAAAAAGCTCACGGTGTATCCACATGCCGAAGAGCTGATTGGCTGGGGTTAGCCAGTCTATAACTGAAAATGGGTTCTGGACCGTGCAACTGAGTGAGTGCACGTGAGTCTAGACCATCCACAGCCATTGACTTTCAGTGACAAAATCAACAATGATGACAAGAAGTATTCAGATGAAGACAACATCGAAGAAGGAAAACAAGAAAAGGCAAATGTACCAGAATGTGTACAAAACTGTCGAAGTGCAAGAGGCAAAGCCTAAAGTTATATACTGGGACTGTGCTTCCATAAATCAACGACATCCAGTTCTTGATAAGCTACTATGCAGCACTGATATAATGATTTTGCAAGAAACACTTCTTGGTGATAGGACAGTTAGTGCCTCTGGATTTCACTGTTTCTACAATAGACAACACCTTCGACAGGCTTTCCTTGTGGGAAACAAAATGGTGGCAGCTGAGATTGCTATACCTGCATGTGAGACAATAAAGGCAGAATCTCTTCATGTTCGAGGAGGAGAAAGTCATTTTCTGCTGAGACTTTAACGTTTGAGACAACCAATGAGGTAACAACATAACCAACAAGCAGAGAGAAGACCTAGAGAATGCTCTAGTGTCAACCAATTTAGTGTGCTTAAATGATGGAAGAACAACCAGAATGGCCACTCGAGCAGGGGAATCTGATAGAGTCATAGACCTGGCACTGGTGTCTTCCACCTTCGCAACCGGTTTACAGGTGGATTGTACTGGGATTCCACAGAAATGATCACTTTCCATGTGTCATTCTAATTGAGAAAGGCAGAAATAGAAGCTAGAGAAACAAGCTCAACATATTCCACTATGAGAACACAGACCAGGATGTCATGGTCAAAATCAGACATGGGAAAAAGGGTGCCTCTAGCAGGAGGTAGGAGAGATGGATGGAGCTGCCTTGGTAGAACGTAGAAGTCGAGGAAGCTTGGCAGAACAAGAGACAAACGGCCAAGACATGGCAGAAAGCCACAGACAAAATGGAAGAACACAACCTGACCTCTTGAAGCATCTGAAAGAAGAGGTCGACCATAAAATGATACGCTTTAAATTATGTGCTAAGCAGGCTAAGGATGCCAAGTGGGATGATTTCTGTTATAAAGTGTGCTCAGAAAAAGTGCTAGCCACATTCTGGTACCTTTATCAGAGCATGAATGGCACAACATGACACAAAGGCATATCAGACTTCAGGAGCACAGGCCAGATATGGCACAAATCTGATGAGAGCAAAGGGAAGGCCCTGCTTGCCTGTTACATTGAGCAGACTGAGCAAAGAAATGAGGCTGTAAGAATGAGGATATGGGGATCGATGTCAAAATTGTGTAAGGATGTAGTGGTGGGAGAAGATCTCACAATCACAACATTCACACAACACTGCTCCTGGTCCAGATAGTGTTCGGTACGATGACATAAAAAACTGGCCAAAGAGTTTAATGCCAGCATTCAGAGTGGCCAAATTAAGGTGGAGTGGCTACACAGCTACTTACTACCGAAACCAAACAAGGACCATTCCCAGATCATCCTACAGATCATCACGATGCAGAACACTGTTGGCAAGCTACTGGAGAAAATAGTGGCTCGTGTACTCACCTATCACCTTGAACAGATACAAGCATTGCCACCCACACTCGGAGGTTATAGATGTAACAGAGACATCTTCAAAGACTTCCACAGACGAGCGTAGACATGTGCTGCTGCTATAGATCTGGAGGATGCATACAACAGGGTACCATTTGAATACCTCATGCATATGCTCCTCAAACTGGCAGTGCACCCCTTCCTCATTAGATGGATTGCTGCAGCACTGTTTCAGAGAAAGGTGATACTCAGATGTGGAAGTTGGTCATCCAAGGCAACATCCATTTGTCCAGGGCTGCCACAAGGCTCACCATTGTCACCAGTTCTATTTAACGTGTACACAATAACGATCATGGAACAACAGCTGGATGGGAGGATACTTTTGCTGATGACATTCTGGAATATCGACAAGGAAGAGACAGACAGGAAATTGCCTCCACACTGAAAAATGAACTTCATCGCATCTCTTCTTGGTGTGGAGCATCAGTTGCATGGTTCTCCCTTAACAATCATATCATTAACATGGAAACACCGGTGGTACGAATGGGAGCTGATGAGGTAACCAAGGACAGGTTGATGAAATACCTCAGAGTTAAGTTTGATTGCAGCCTGTGTTTTTGGGACCTAGTAGACCATGTGATAACAAAATCCCACAAAGGATTAGCCGCCCTAAAGGTCATGGCAGCTGCCAATATTGAGCAGAGGCTACTTATCCTTCTGTTTCAGGGACTAGTCTTCGCACCAGTCGAGTGTGCCCTAGCAATTCTTACTGTCTGTACAATGCAAAATGACAGACTGGAGAAAATACAGAATGAAGCTATGCACATTATCTTGGGGTGTGCGAGGGACACTTTCTGTGTAGCAATGAGGTATCTTCTTAACTTTCCAATCATGGATGACAGAATCAAGATCTGGAGGGCATGAGCATGGTTATGGTTATTCGAAGGCCTCGGTATCACTGTAAATGAATGGAAATCCAATAAATTGCTCAACCGCCTATGCCAGTGGAATCATCCGAATTAACATTTCATCGGATATCCAAAGAAAGGCAGCTGCAGTCCTCATCGTAGCAAACACAGCACACATTAAAAGACATAGTATTATAGCACCAACAGTGAATGCATCAAGAGGGCACGAGCATAACTGCAGATAAAGAGCATCCATTGCATCATGAGCTCAACACAGGGAAAGGCGTCTGGCTAGAAAGAGGCAAATCATGGGTGGACCAAACAGAAAATCATCAAATAGATCTGTGGAAATACCAACGCTGGCGAAGAGTGGATACAGGTGCCTAAGTCATTCAGGGGCACATTCTCGTGTATTGTCACACTCGACAGGACTCAGTCATGGTTAATGAAGAGGCCAATAGTCTCATTTGGAATAACACCGATGAGAAAGATGCTGTCTTCTATACAGATGGATCCATAATACGACACCAAAAGAGTGGATGGGCATTTACAGCACTCTTGGCAGACAGGATAGTCAAGGTAAGACCGTGGTGCATACATTATGACCACAAATAACATGACGATGGAGGTGATGGCAGTGACCAGGGCATTAATCTGGTTTAATTATTAGAAATTAATTAGACTACACCCATGCATGCATACTAAGTGATTTGATGAGTATGATGAAAAAAAGTGGAGGCGGACTCTGTATGCAGGCAATGGGTAAGAGTGTTTGCAGAAGTGATAAATATGTAGGCTCACCTTTGTTTACATCCCTGGACATGTGGGAGTACGGAGAAATGAAAGAGTGGACTGGTTGGCTCGCTGCCCTGTCATTGAACAATCAACCACTTGATCGGGCGGACATCATCAATGCCCTCCAAGATGTGGGAAGAGCACAGGACTTTGACAACTATGAGTCCACGTCACTCCTTAAAATGAAGTAGATGGGCACAGCCAGATATGAGAAACTTAGTGGACGTATAAGATGACTTATCAACCAACACAGAGCTGGAGTTGTCAGTCACTGGACACTGCGGGACTTGCTGGGGAGGGGATCTGAGCAGCTATGGATATATTACAGTGCAATGATGATGACCCACAAATAATTCAATATTATCAGATGTTTACTTGCACTTGTTTAGCTGACATTTACCCTACAGTAAAGTTTTGTTGGGGCTGCAGGTATCAAAAGACCTGTTTGGCACAATGTATGTTTTGTTAGAATGCAGACAGATGCTGATATCAAATATTCGGATTACATTTTATGCATAAATCTGATTTGCTTGTTATTTATTTTCAAGAGTTAGCATCATTTAGTCTGGATATTGCATATCTGCTCTGCTACCCTTTCCAACAGTCAATATAAGGTGTAAAAATAAAGGTTTCTTCCATGCGTTGGAACTTCATATGGGGAATATGGTGTTAGTGACCATATTTTTCTATGACCATGGCACATTTTTGGGTGATATGTGGGTATCATGCTAGTCTGCCTTTACTTCCCAGAAAAATCTCTGGTACCAATTTTTAGATACTGAGTAACCCAGGAGCCTTGTTAGTCCAAAAAATATCCCCCACTTCTGGTGGATGAAACCTTCCCCTTCTGATCAGGAAGGGAGTGGCACACTACCCACTCAGCCACCAAGGCTCCAGCATAAGGTGTGCACATGGATAAATATGAGTTTCTAATTAATGTATTTAACAACTGATGTACGTTCTTTGCACTTCAAAATGTTCATGTCACTATTATAATAATATTTGTGATTTTGAGATTTTATTGGAAAGATCAATAATAAGAAACATTACCAAACTCCAATAATGAGAAGTGAAGAAAAGACACAGGCACTATATAGACATGCGTAAAGAAAACACATAAAATATATACTTTGTGAAACCCACAGGGTGGGAGTATCTGAGACTGACAAACAAAACACACGAAGAACATGGAAACAAAGGATGGTCACAGTGTAAACTTGAAACTGTACACATTTGTCTAGGACAGGAAATGGTTTGTTGAAAAATTTTCTCAGCTAGAAAGGTGAAATGTTTGATGTTGACATGTGTTGATCAACCTTAGATTATGTCTAGTCATTGGTATAATGAAAGGTGATGTCACAAATTGTAATATGTATCTTTAATATATCTCAGTATTTGACAATGTGCTAATTGTTCAATAACATAGAAATATTATTGTAATGGTGCAAAAAGTACTTGATTAAGGATGTTATGGTAGTAAATTAATCACAGCTCACAGTGTAATCACAGTGTGAAGTATAAAATGTGAAGTATAAAATAGGGTAAATGATGCGTAATTTTGGGGTATTGATGCCTACATCATCTCGGTTATGTATCATTAAGGGAGGGTTGGTACAGAGCGGTGGTGGGGAGAAGAATAGCGAACCAAAACTGACTGAAAAGATTATTATGATGGATTTTTATTGTATTATATTGAATTTTAATGGATTCTTAGTGATTGTAAGGGTGGATTGATATGTGGGGGGTTGTGTGGTTAAGATAGATGACTGTAATAGTTGGGGGCGAACCAAAACTAACCAATTAAAATTGGATTTTTATTGTATTTTAATGGATTTTCATGTATTTTTAGGGGCAGGTTGATATGTTTGGGATGGGGGTGGTGTGATAAAGATAGAAGGTGGCTGTAAAAGGGGTGGGTGAATCAAAACTGACCAATTAAGAGATTATTTTGATGGATTTTTATTGTATTATATGGCATTTTAATAGATTCTTAGTGATTTGAGGGGCAGATTGATATGTGAGGGGTGGGAACAATGTGGTAAATATAGAAGGTTGATGTAATGATGGTGGGCAAATCAGAACATGAATTTCTGTTGTATTTTATTGAGTTGTTTTGGATTTTCATGTATTTTTATGGGCAGATTGATATGTTCATGACGGGGGGCATTGTAATAAAGATGGAAGGTGGCTGTAATAGTGGTGGGTGACGAAAATTGACCAATAAAAAGATGATTTTGTTGGATTTTTTTGTATTTTATTGAATTTTAATGTATTTTTTAGGGTGGATTTGTATGTGTGTTGTGGTAAAAGTGGATGTGATAGGTGAACCAAAACTGACAATTGGAAAAAAGATGGTGGTGAATGAACCATGTTGTAGGGGTGAATGGAGCATGTGATAAAAGGTGGATGTGATAGTGGTGGGGGAACCAAAATTGACCCAAAAAAAAAATGTTGGAGTGAATCTGCATATTGTAGGTATTCTGCAAAGGCATATAGCAAAATAATAATTTCCCTTTGAATATATAGAGAAAATATAAAAAGTGGTCAGAGTGTTTTAGAGTGGTAGGAGGTTTTCAGGCTAGATTTGCCCTCACAATGGTTTATTTAGGGAAAATTAAAGACTGCCACAAAGGCATATAGTAAAAAAATTATTTTCTCTCAATTATATCATCATCACCATAATCATTAAGTACAGGGCCTGCTGGCGTAGGTGATCATGTCTCTTCAAAACTTTCGATCTCGGCAGCTATTTATCATTTCTGTTGACCTTCTGCCAAGCCACTCTCTTAAGCTGTCTGTTATTTTTTTTCTCTATGCTTCCCTCTATCTCTTCATCCCTCAATTTTTCCAGTTGTTACAATATATTCCAGTTGTTCTCTTCTTAATACATGGCCAAAAATTATGATTGTTTCTTCCAAATATTGGAAATTAGCTCCCATTTTGCTTTGACCTCTTCATTACTCTTCTTAGCTGTCCATGGTACTCTCAACATTCTTCTGTAAAACCACATTTCTACAGACTCCAGTGATTTTCTTGTCTGTTGTCCTATTGTCCATGATTCGCATCCATATGTTAAGACTGGCTCTACGTAACATATAAGAACTCTTTTTCTAGTTTCTATTGTCAAAAATGGATTGCATAGTATCTTCCTCATTTTTTGGAAAGCTGCTTTTGCCTGAGCCATTCTGCATCTCACCCCTTTTGTACATCTTCCGTCTGAGGTTAACAAAGTTCCCAAATATTTAAATTCATTTACCTGTTTTAATATTGTTCCACTTGTCTTTATTTTGCACTGAGGTGATGTCTTTATCTTTGTTGTTACCATTACCTCTGTCTTTTTGCTATTAAGGCTGAGTCCTTTATTTTTGCTTTCTTTCACTGTAATGTCCAACATTTCTTGTAACTCATTTTCACTCTTAGTGATTAAGACTGTATCATCAGCATACCTTAGATTATTTATGTTATGACCTCCAATTGTTATTCCAGGCATGCCCCTTATGGATCTTAAAATAATCTTACTATAAATATTAAACAAATCTGGTGACAGCACACAACGTTGTCTAACACCCTGTTTTATTTGTTGAAACATTCCCAATTGGATTCCAGTTCTTATGGCCGCTGTTTGTTGCCAGTACATGTTCTTTATTATTCTTAGATCTCTGCTGTCTATGCTTATGCTTTCTAAAATTTTAATTATTTCTTGGTGCTTTACTTTTGTCAAATGCTTTGGTGTAATCTATGAAACATAGGTATAGATCTGTTTTCACCTCTATAGCTCTTTCTACTAAAGATCTTATGATATAAATGGCATTGCTTGTTCCTTTATCTCTAACAAAACCACACTGTTCATCGCTAATTTCTGGACTGATTTTGTTTCGCACTCTTCGCATGATGATTCTTAGTAATATCTTAGTCATATGACTCATAAGGCTTATTGACGATGATCATCGCATTCAATCGCACCCAATTTCTTTGGTAGGGCTATGAATATTGATTTGAGCATGTCGTCTGGTATATATCCACTGTTGTAGATATCATTCAATATTTTTGTTATTATTTCTATTCCAAAATCACCCATGGCTTCAATCTCTTCTTTAGTTATATTGTCTGGTCCAGGCGCCTTGCCTGCTTTCATATTGCGCAAGGCGTCTTCCACTTCTTCTCTGAGTATTTCTGGTCCTTCTCCATTATCCTTAATATTTACTTCCGTTTGTTCATCATTATAAAGTTCTTTAATGTATTCTGTCCATTGTTCCCTTATGTTTTCATGATCAATCAACAGTTCTCCTTCCTTTGATCTTAAACATCCAGTTTTTGATTGCGTTTTTCTTCCTGTTAATTCCTCAATTTGTTTGCATATAGCTTTAGCATCTCCTTGTTGCATTTCAATCTCTTTGCATCTCTCTTGCCTTGCTTCTTTTGCTTCATTGCATTTTACTACAATTTCTTTATTTAATCTCTTATACTCATCTTTATTTTCTTTATTTCTTCTTCTTGTATCCATTAGCTGCAAAATGTCATCTGTCATCCATTTCTTTCTTGAATTTGTCCTCACTGGTGGTATGAACTCTTTTTATGTTTGTTGCATTGATTCTTTTAGCATTTCCCACTGTTCATCAATGTTTTGTATCTTCTCTATTGCATTGCACCGGTTCTGAATTGTGATTTTATATTTGTCTTGCAGCTTCTTGTCTGATTTTAGTAAATCTAAATTTAACTTGATGTTAACTGAGGCCCGTTTTGTTGTTTTTAATTTTACTCTAAGCTTTCCCACAACTGGTACATGATCACTATTACAATCTGCCCCTGATCTAGTTTTCACACACACCAGACTGTTTCTAAGTCTATTGCTTATCATTATATAATCAATTTGATCACGTGAATTACCCCTGGGCTTTTCCATGTCCACAGACGTCTTGGATGTTGCTTAAACTAGGTGTTTCCTATCATCATGTTGTGTGTTCTTGCCCAGTCAATAAGTTTCTCAACCCTTTCATTCCTCTCGCCTAAGCCATAATGACCAACTACTTCCTCAACTCTTTCCTTTCCTACTTTTGCGTTAAAATCCCCTAGAACTATGGTGTTTTCATGTGGTTTGCATTTATGAAGTGCCTCATTTAACTCGTAAAATTTATCGTTTCCTCTAGACTGTCTGCTGTTGGTGCATAAACTTGTATAAGATTTATGTCTATTGACTTTCCATTCTATTTCACTAAAAGGACTCTGTCAGATATTGGGTAAAAGCCTTTCACTGTTCTTGCTCTTTCTGCATCCAAGATGATACCTACTCCTCTTTGGTGTTTAGTACCTCCAGAATAGATTATTTTATGTTTATCAGAATACATCTTCCCTGATCCGGTGTATCTCATTTCGCAAAGTCCCAGTAATTGTAAACCCATTCTTTTCATTTCTTGTATGATGTTTTCTAGTTTACCCTTCTGCATGAGTGTTCTCACATTCCAAGGACCTAACTTTAGAGTTTGTTTTATCTTTATTTTGCTTACTCTAGCTTGATGATGATCGGATATCACCTGTAGCACATGATGTCCCCTACCGAATTAACCCTCAATTATGTAGGATATTTGTTAAAAAAACCTTATAAGTTGTCAGAGTTTTTTTAGCTTTTTTTTTTTTTAATCAACCCTTACGTATGCGTGTGAAAGCTGGAAAACAACAAGAGATATAGAAACAAAGTTGAACGCATTCGAAAATAAATGTCTAAGGAAAATACTTGGTATAGCGTGGAACGAATTCAAAACAAACGAGGAAATTAGAGAAATCGCCAATCTACCACTAATATCTTCAGTAATAAAGAAAAGACGATGGGCATATGTTGGACATGTGATGAGAAGAGATAATAACCGAATAGCAAAGCAGGCCCTCATATGGGAAACAACAGGTAAGAGAAAAAGAGGAAGACCTAGGGAGACACTGAGAAGAACATTGATGAGAGAGGCAAGAGCAACAGGATTCGGCTCCCTCAATGAGATAGAGCTGCTTGCACAGAACAGAGACAAATCGCGAGATTTGATAAAATATCTTTAAAAGAAAACTGCTAGAACAAAAATTCAGATATGAGGAGGTGTATCTTGGTCTACGCCCTATGGGCCGGCAACAGCTCGAAAGGTCAATAGATAGATAGATAGAATGGTTTTCAGGCTAGATTAGCCCACCACGAAGGTTTATGTAGGAAAATACTAAATCGATAGATTGCGCAAAGGGGTATAACAAAATATTATTTTCTTTTGGTTATATCATAAAGTTTTGGCTTGAAACGTCATTTACTCATCGATGGAAAAAACATGAGTACCTCCGAAGTCAAAGTTATCTGCCTGTGCGGCGAGGGACCCTTGTGCACACGGTTGCCAGGGGAAAATGGATTAACATGCAAAATTCAGTTCCTGGTCTCTAGGGACTTCGTCAGAGTTGAAAGCTGGCGAACGCAACAAAAACAATATCATTCATCATCATGTGCTGTACCGGTTGGCGTAGGCAATCATGTCCCTCCACAATCTTCTATCTACAGTGTTATGACTTGTACTCCCACACCCCATAACTCTTGGTTATATAAGATATATATTAAAAATATTAAAAGTTTTCAGAGATAGCTGTTCTTATCTAATAAATGTTTTTTTAATTATGGATGTTTATGTCCGTGGCTATGGTGGATTGTTAATTATGGCAATGGATATGGTGGTTATTTGGATAACTGATTTGTATTTGAGTAGGAATAGAAAGTTGATGAGTTATTGATGATAAGATTTTAATAAAGATATGTTTTGGAGCCAGGATTGTCTTAGTAAAGGGGTGGGGATTTCTAGTCATCTCAGAATTACTATTTTGTTGGTAATGACTGGGGTTGTAGTGTAATTATAGTGTTGACTCATTGTTGTTTATAATAGAAAGCAGTTGTATAATTCTCCACCACTTGTTAACTGTTTAAACCAATAAGTAGGCGATGATAACACAAACATATAGTTAAATAAAAAAGACAGCAGCATAGTTTTAGTTTATGAAAACACTTTTTAAAAATTGACAAACAAAACTTTTTATATAGACATATACATAAATATGTGCATATCACATTTTAAAAAATATTTCTGTATGAAAATAACACAATATTATAAATCATCATCAAGTACCATGCTTGCAGGCGTAGGTGATCAAGTCTCTCTACAACTTTCGATCTCGACAGTTATTTATCATTTCTGTTGTTGACTTTCTGCCAAGTCATTCTCTTAAGCTGTCTATATCTTTTCTCTTTGCATACCTCTATCTCTTTATTCCTCAATTTTCCCAGTTGTCACAATATATTCCAGCTGTTTCCTTCTCATTACATGGCCAAAAAATGATGGATGAATATTGGATATTAGCTGTCTTTTTGCTTTGACCTCTTTAAGAACATATTTTTACTTTTTTTTTAAGCTGTCAGTGGTATTCTCAACATTCTTCTGTAAAACTACATTTCTACTGCCTCCAGTGATTTTCTTGTCTGTTGTCCTAATGTTCATGATTCACATCCATATGTTAAGACTGGCTCTACATAACATTTAAGAACTATTTTTCTAGTTTCTATTGTCAAAAATGGATTGCACTGTATCTTCCTCATTTTTTTGGAAAGCTGCTTTATATATAATATTATATATAGTGAAAATAAGTAGTAAAAAATTATAAACTTAGGATGTAACGCTACCACTATCATCATGTACAGTATGTCTTTATGCACAAGAAGGATAGAAAGTTTCTGTGTGAAAATTTGTATGTATAAATGTTACTACCATACTACCCTGTGTTTTAAAACCTACATTTGTCCCTCCCTGAACTGTTTGTGTAGTTACGACATGCATAAAAGTGTTTTTGTCTAGCTTGTTGCACTGTTAACTGAGCCCTTTTATACTGCACTTGTCGTAATCGCCGAAACAGTGGCAGGTTTTACTACATAAATCAATTTAGAATTATTTTTCACATAAATATTTAATAATAATAATAGGAAACTCTTTGTACAGAGCTTCACAGCAGGAGGCAATCTGATCATCAGAAGTGGACCCGTCAAGCAAGTGTTTCAGGCCTTTGACTTCTTGACACTCTAGGGGCGGTGGGCCCGTCTGGGTCATGACTCCCAAGTGTTGACCTCCTGCTGCCTTGCCTCTTCTTGCAACCACTTGTAGCACACCTACGGTCAATGATGTAATTGTCTTGCTTATCACCAAGCCCCATCCAGGATTAAAATGTTGCACTGTTGACTTAGGTGGGAGTCTCGAGGCCACAGTGTAAATTAGCGCCTAGTCATCTGACCATCAAGTTATAGGGAACTTTATTGTCTGCACTGTCTGTTATGCTTACCTATGGTCGATAATGTAACTTCTTACCACTTATCGCTGCGTCTCGGGCACTCCCCAATCTTAAACTCTCCCTACGCTATTGACTTACATGGGAGTAATAAGTGGTCGAGGTGTAAACTGGTTGTCTGATTGTCTGGACATAAGATTATTTGATTGTTGATTTATCACGATTCTACCAGATTCTGCACGATGCTCTTTCGGCTGACTCAGCAATAGTTTTCATTGTTCTTGTTTGCATTCCCCCCTTAATTCCTAGCATCTTTAATAGGTCATGGAGGGATGAGGTCATGAGTCCTCTGGCACTAACCACCACAGAAAACACTCTAATCTGGAGTCCCTGCTGTCTCAACTCGGTGGCGAGATCCTTATATTTGGCTAGTTTAAATATATGCTGTTCCTCTATCCTGGGTTCACATGACACTGAGCTCAGTTAAGATGACATGGGCATTTCTGATGTGTACAGTGCAATGTCTGGATGCATTTTAGATCTCTTGATGCACTCCTCACCCTGGGAGGTCACATCAACAGCCATCTCCCAGTCATTCACTATGTCGAGGATCGTTGATTCGTTCCATTTTTCTGTTTGGGGCGTGAAGCCTGGTCGAGCTTTAGTGTTGACCTTTATCCACGCCCCGTCCACAATGGCAGCCAATTCATGCAGCACTTTGTTGTGTCGTCATGTGTACTGCTTTTGGCCTAGAGCTGTCTTGCGTGATGAAAGAATATGCTCCATCATCTGTCTTCCATTGTAAAGAAATCGATTATCTGTCTTTCCCCACTTCACAAGGTTGCAGGCTGATGGTAGAAGGTCGTACATTGATATGATTATGTATCTGAACTCCAGCGGTGCCAGCCACATGTCATTCCATTTTAGTGTCCTCTGCAAGGCCTCATTCCATATGGTCCATTGGCCTTGCTGCACCTGTTGTGCTGCCTTTTGTACACATTTGTTCTCCTCAACATCTCTGATCTCCCAGACTACCATGTCCCACCATTGTCTATTAGATGCCTTTGACAACCATTAGATGTCTCCATGACCAAGTCCACGCGTGTTGGTCTGCATGTAGCCCATCACTTCCTTCAGTTGGAGACTTTCACATGCTTCGCGTACTGCTGCACATGCCTGCCATTTCCAACCGGTCTTCACAGTGGGTTCCACTGTTCGGACAGTTTCGTCTGACGAGCTTTGCAGCATAATTGCCAGTCTGGCCTTACCGGCTTTATATTCCTCTAGGACTGACTTGAACGGGAGGACCAGCTTAGCTTTCTTGCAGTACAGCACAACATCTGTCAGTCCTGGTGGTACTTCCAACCATTTCAGTGTGTACCTGCTAATCTTGCTCTCCATTACTTCCACTTGTCTTGCGGTCACACTTTGGGTACATGGTACATTCGTGGAGCCTGCCAAATCATCTGATATAGGACTGAGCCATATATGTTGGCAAGATCCAACCATATGATGTCTAGATTTGCTTCTCTGTCTTTGCTCTCTGTATCACCTCCCATATCATTGTCACCTGCTCCAAGCATCCTGGGACACGATGAACTCCTCCTTTCTGTATACCAATATCAATGTACCCGTTCTCCATGAGGTACGAAGTGAGTCTCTTTGCCATTATAGAGAACAATATTTTCCCTTCCACATTCAGTTGGGAGATTGGTCTGAACTGCACAATCTCTTTTGAGTTTTGATCCTTTGGAATGTATACTCCATTGACCTTCTTCCACTCTTGGTTTACAATGTGCCTTTTCCAGGCGCTCCCGAGCAGCCGGTGCAGTCTCTTCAGTACCTCTGGACATCTTTTGTAAACCAGGTACGGTTCACCATTTGGATCTGGGGCTGAGTTGTTGAGGGCTCTGTGAACTATATTTATAACTTCTTGTAGTATTAGACATATGCAAATTAGCATGCCCAATCAAAGGAAGTATACCAACAAGGATGATAACAAGCGATAACACAAAAGAGAACGAAATATACGTACCAGAAAACAGCAGAAGAGAGGAAGAAATAAATGAAATACTATTTGCAGACGACCAAGTTCTGATACATGAAACAACTGAGGACCTGCAAGAACATATCGACAGGCTAAACAACACTTGTAAACAATACAACATGAAGATCAACATAAACAAAACCGAAGTAATGGCAATAGCGAGAAAGAAAGAAAAACTAAGCATCATGATAGATAAAAATACGACTCTGAAGCATGTAGACAATTTTAAATATCTGGGTAGCACATAACACAAGACAATAACCAAGAGACAGAGATAGATATAAGGTGTAACAAAGCATGCCAAGTATCAACACTATTGAAAAACAAATCAATAACTACAGAAGCAAAAAGGGCAATATACAAATCAATTTTTCTACCAACACTGTGCTATCAGTGCCAGAATTGGACGCTGGACTCTAGAACAATAAGAAAGATAATGACCACCGAAATGAAATGTGTCAGAAGAATGACAGGAAACAGCTTAAGGGACAGAGTATGATTCAGTCGATGATCTTTTATTTTGGTTTGGCCACCTGGTCAGAATGAATCCTCACCAATCACTAACAAGGGCATTCTTCTCAAAAATGCATGGAAAAAGACCAAGAGGAAGACCCAGAAGAAGATGGATAGATGCAGTGACAGAGACATGTAACAACAAAGGAAAATCACTAATTCAGACAGTTCAAGCACGACAAATGATATAACCATGACACCTTTAGGTATCAGTGAAAAGAGAAAAGAAGATCTTTTATTATGCCATCTGGATAAGCTGTTCAATATTTTTTTTCTTGATTTTCCTGTGCACTTCATTTAATTCTACCTGTTGTTATAGTATTTTCAATGTCTTCTTCTCGCATGACATGCCCAATAAATGTAGATTGTCTCTCCCATATGATTTTAATAATATTCCTGGTTTCTCCAACTCATTTTAAATATTCTTCATTTGTAATTGTTGCTGTCCATGGAATTCATAGCATTCTTCTGATAAACCATAACTCAACTGCCTCTAATTTTATTTGTGTTGTCTTGCTTATTGTCCAAGACTCATTTCCATATAGTAGTACAGGTTTGATGTAGCACTTTAACGCACATTTTCCCAACATTAATTGACAATGATTTGTTACATAGGATGTTTTTCATTCAATGGAATTCTGTCTTTGTTGTCCTATTCTGTTTCTAATTTCTGTAGAGAGATAAAGATGACATATTTTCAATTATGAGTTGACAATTAAATTATTAGGTAACATTGCTTACAGTGAAACATTAACCAACAAGGCCAGACAAGTAGACACGTCTTACCATAAGGTTGAGAATGCTACAAAACTAGCAAATAACTCTTGTTTTAAATAGATGACAATGGTAGGTGACCATGTTAATATTTTTGAACTGGAGATGCATAAAAAGAAAATAAGTTGGGCTTTACTGTTACAAATTGGTTTTTTCATCTACCAACACCAAACTTATGAATGTTAGAATTTTATTATGATTTTCTAGATAGGTATGGAGATAGACCAGACTTCCATTTATGACAAATGGATACTGATAGTTTATATTTAGGCCTCAGGACAGATAGCCAAGCGGATGCTGTTAGACACCTTTCAAAGCGATTACATTTAGTGGTTCCCGTGATGAACACCATGAGGAGTTTATTAGAAGTCTATTAAAATAAAATATGACTGTCAGAACTGAAAGGAGAAAATGTTATATGATAAAAGAACCACTGCTTTATTTAATTTAGAATATGAGGGGGTATGAGATGGTTTAATTATGTAGTAAAACCTGCCATCGTTTTAATGATTACGTCAAGTGCAGTACAAAAAGGCTCAGTTAACAGTGCAACAAGCTAGACAAAAACACTTTGATGCATGCCTTAACTACACAAACAGTCCAGGGAGGGACAAATGTAGGTTTTAAAACACAGGGTAGTAACATTTACATGTACAAACAACAGATTCGCTATCTTTCTTTTACATAATACATATAGTACATGATGATAGTGGTACAACTTTGCCCCTAAGTATATAATGTTTATTGCTTTTGACTATTTATATTCACTATATTTATATATGTTTTCTGTTTGCATAATAGCAAAATATTTTCACTATATTTATTCACAAAGGTCAAAGTGATGATCCATAGAGTCATATGACTAAGATATTACTAAGAATCATCATGTGAAGAGTGCGAAACAAAATCAGTCCAGAAATTAGTGATGAACAGTGTGATTTTGTTGGAGGTGAAGGAACGAGCAATGCCATATATATCATAAGATCTTTAGTAGAAAGAGCCATAGAGGTGAAAACAGATCTATACCTATGTTTTATAGATTATACCAAGGCATTTGACAAAGTAAAGCACCAAGAAATAATCAAAATTTTAGAAAGCACAAATGTAGACAACAAAGATCTAAGAATAATAAAGAACATGTATTGGCAACAAACTGTGGCAATAAGAACTGGAAACCAATTGGGAATGTTTGAACAAATAAAACAGGGTGTTAGACAAGGTTGTGTGCTGTCACCAGATTTGTTTAATATTTATAGTGAGATTATTTTAAGATCCATAAGGGACATGCCTGGAATAACAATCAGAGGTCATAATATGAATAATCTAAGGTATGCTGATGATACAGTCTTAATCGCTAAGAGTGAAAATGAGTTACAAGAAATGTTGGACATTATAGTGAAAGAAAGCAAAAATAAAGGACTCAGCCATAATAGCAAAAAGACAGAGGTAATGGTAACAACAAAGAAAAGGACATCACCTCAGTGCAAGTGGAACAATATTAAAACAGGTAAATGAATTTAAATATTTGGGAACTTTGTTAACCTCAGATGGAAGATGTACAAAAGAGGTGAGATGCAGAATGGCTCAGGCAAAAGCAGCTTTCCGAAAAATGAGGAAGATACTATGCAATCCATTTTTGATAATAGAAACAAGAAAAGAGTTCTTAAATGTTACGTAGAGCTAGTCTTAACATATGGATCTGAATCATGGACAATAGGACAACAGACAAGAAAATCACCGGAGTCTGGAGAAATGTGGTTTTACAGAAGAATGTTGAGAATACCATGGACAGCTAAGAAGAGTAATGAAGATGTTCTGAGAGAGGTCAAAGCAAAATGAGAGCTAATTTCCAATATTAGGAAGAAACAATCATCATTTTTTGGCCATGTAATGAGAAGAGAACAGATGGAATATATTGTAACAACTGGAAAAATTGAGGGACGAAGAGATAGAAGGAAGCAAAGAGAAAAAATAACAGACAGCTTAAGAGAATGGCTTGGCAGAAGGTCAACAACAGAAATGATAAATAGCTGCCGAGATCGAAAGATGTGGAGAGACATGATCACCTACTGTCAGTAGGCCCGGTACTTGATGATGATGATGATGATAAGTCTTTGCAGCATTCTATTGATTTTATATTTTCCTACATAAACATTTACAGTAGGAAAGTCAAGCTTGAAAATCCCTACCTTGCTAAATAAACAACTTTCCATATTTTTTCTATATATCTTATATATATCTATCTATCTATTGACCTTTCGAGCCGTAGCCGGCCCATTGGGCATAGACCAAGATACTCCTTCTCTTATCTGAGTTTTTGTTCTAGCATTTTTCAATTCTTTTAAAGAGATTATCTTATATATAATCCAAGGAAAATATGATTTTGTTGCATCCCTTTGTGCAGTCTATCAAATTAATATTTTCCTATATAAAACTTGTTGCAGGCAAATCTAGCTTGAAAACTGTCCTACCCAGCTAAAAATAACTGATCACTTTTCATATTTTTTCTATATATCCTATATAATGAAGGGAAAATAATATTTTTCTATATGCCTTTGCAGCAATACGCTGATTCACGCCACCATCTTTTTCCATTTGTCAGTTTTGGTTCTTCCATCACATTTTTACAAAACCTCCCCTTCTGCCCCAACAACTCAAGTCTATCTATCTATCTTTCATTCGCCCGAAGTATTGTCTATAATAATGCAAGAAGCAATGTCGTTTCCTGTATAAATTTTACTGTCTTTTGTAATTCTTGCAGTGGCCCATATAGTTTTGTCTGTAGTGTTGTATCTATGGGCCAATGGATTTTCCTGTCTACTATATTCAGTGCAGTCTTGAAGTATGTGTTCAGCAGTCTGGGGCGCCTGTCCACATGTACAAGTAGTTGAGGTGCCGATCTTGAATTTTGTATACATGTGACTATGGAGTTGATTGTGTCCTGTTCTGAGGCGTATAATGATAACTTGTTCATATCTATACATATTATGAAAGGCATCCTGGTCCTCTGATTGATTTGATTATCTGTTTCATTAAATGGTATGTAACCCGTGTATCTAGTTGTGTGCCTGTGGGATCCACTGCAGGGCAACCCTGTGGTGCTTTGCTTGCAGAGTTCAGTTAATAAGGTCTGCAGATATGGTAATTTTCTGGATTACAACTCAGTCTATTCACCATCATCTTTTTTCATTGGTCAGTATTAGTTCACTTTTGACATCCACCTTTTATACACCAGCCTTACCCCTACATACCATACCATCCTAAAAATACATTAAAATTCACAAAAATACAACAAAATCATCTTTTTATTGGTCAGTTTTGGTTTGCCTATCACTATTACATCAACCTTCTATATTTACCACATTATCCCCACCCCTCACATATCAGTCCGTCCCTAAAAACACTAAGAATCCATTAAGTCCATCAAAATAATCTGTTCACTCAGTTTTGGTTCGCTATTCACTGCTCCACAACATTTTTTGCCCCTCTTCCCCTAATGATACGATACCGAGACGATGTCAGTATCAATGCCGAGAGACCATGCATTGTTAACCCCATTTTACACTATTAATCACATAGCAGCTTCCATTATCAGATATACTAGAATTAATTTATAATGAGACCGGTTATATAACGAGAATCCAGATATAACATCAATGTTTAAAAAAAATACCTGAATTTTGTTATATTTAAAACAAATATTTCATAACGCTATTAATGTAGCTAAAATTAAGTTATTGCATAACTTGCAAATAAGTTATAGAACATTTTGTTAAATTTGCCTAGTAAGAAAAGAAACTGTTTAAGTTAACAGTGTCTACTTTTTTTTTCTGCGTGTAAATTGTTTGGCCATGCATAGTTAGCATGACTAGAAAGGCTTACTTGCACACGGCACTGCATGAGACAGGTGTGGTTTGAGGAAACAAAGTATCCAGTACAAGTTGTGGCTGTGGTTGGAGCTTTGTGTTTTTTTAATTGTATAGGCCAGTGATCAGTAGGCTTTAATCATAAAGGCTGAGTATTGACACACTGAATTCTCTACATGCTTGTTCCAATCTCTTCGCAAGTCATTACATATTTTTTTTCATGATAGCTTCCAGTACTGGCAAGAATACCAAGTACATATCTCTTGAAACAAAAGTTATGTTGATTGAGAAAGTGGACAAAAAGTTAAAAGTAGAAATATGTAGGGAACATGATTTTCTCTTACCCATGATAATAGTCTCTGCGAGTCAAAGTTGACTATGGATTTTACAGCGTCCCTAGAAATATTATTTTTTCTTTTCTTTTGCCGTGTATTCTCTTTTTCTATGAATCTGTTTGCTTCTTGTTTGAGTTTGAGCTTTAGAGTGTGTTTCCAAAGATTGCGGTCTGCAGCTATTTCTTCACAGGCTGCATGGTTTATGTTCAGAGTTTTCATTTCACGTTTATACACGTCTACAAATTGAAATTCTGGGCTCCCCCCCCCCCACTCCCCAGTTCTTTTGCTATCTGCTAGCTGTTCATAAAGTATATCTTTTTGTATGTGGCCATCTTTCATATGGTGTACGTGGTCAAGCCAGCATAATCTACGTTGTTTGAGCAGCGTATAGATGTTGAAAAGACCTGTGCGAGTGAAGACCTCCACATTTGTTACTTTGTCCTTCCAGCTGATACCAAGAATATGGTGCAGACATCGCATATGGAACACATTTAGCCTTCTCTCCGGCTTTTCATAAATTGTCAATGATCGCTGCTATACAGAAGGATACTATAGATACAGGAGTTGTAAACGGCGGTCTTTGTTTTCATTGTCAGTTTGATGTTTTGCCAAACACGTCTAGAAAGATGGGTGAAGGTGGTGGTAGCTTTACCAATGTGTCATTTTCTGTATCTAAAGATAGGTTGCGGTTAGCGGGGTAGAGTTCTGCCCTACCAAAGGAGGAGTACGACGTCTCCTTTCCTCCGCTAGTCTTCGGGACACCCCTTGGGCAAGGTGGAGCTCCTGTTTAGCCCCCCTATCAGGGTTATGTGAAGCCATTGGAGCAAGTGGTGGATGGTGTTGTGGGAGCAGCCGACAAGTAGTGCCGGTTATGGTCCCCACACCGCGATGGCAGGCAGAGGATCTCATGTATAGAGACAATGGCTGCGATCTCCGACTAGTACAGTCACTGCCAAGAAGGAAAGGAATGGCAAACTACCTTCTTAAATTGCCTGGAATAATCATGACAAATCACAACCTTCTATTTACAGCTAACGACGTTAATGGGGACTTCACGGCCACCTCGTCCGGTAGGGAGCGCCATCAAGCAACTGTATGCAAGATCAAAAATAAAGAGACACTATCAATAGGAACTTAGAACATTAGATCAGCATTCCAGGTTGGAAAACTAGAAAACATCAGCCAAGAAATGAAGAGAATGAAATTGAACATCTTGGGACTATGTGAAATGAGATGGACAGGAGCAGGATTATTACAACGCGACAGTGGAAATGTAATTTACTCTGGGGGAACCACACACGAAAGAGGAGTAGGCATCATGTTAGATAGAGAAAGAAGCAAAACAGTGACAGGATTTTGGCCAGTATCAGACAGAATTCTGCTAGTAAAATTGAGAGGCAGACCAATGGATATTAACATAATTCAAGTTTATGCACCAACAAGCGAAGAAGAAGACATTGACACTTTTTACGAGGAGCTAGAGGCAACCATGGAACACTGTAAACTCCAAGAAATAACTATTATATTAGGGGATTTCAATGCAAAGGTAGGAACAGCTAAAGTGCAAAATGTGACTGGGGGGCATGGCCTTGGCGAGACGAATGACAGAGGGGATAGATTGATAGATTGGGCAAAGACACATGAAATGATTAAAGGTAACACCTGGTTCAAACAACAACCTAGGCGACTATGGACAAGGCAAAGCCCAGACAAAAAAGTACACAATCAAATTGATTTTATACTGGTAGAGAGAAGATTCAGGAATGGGCTAACATCGGTTAAAACAAGGCCAGGAGCAGATTGCAATAGTGACCATGTACCAGTAGTTGGAAAGATAAGAATAAAACTGCGGAAGGCACAGAAATCACCAAGAAATATAACATTATAACTAGATATGCTAAGAGTAGATAAACAGATGAGTGATAAGTACAGCGCGATAGTACAAAATAGATATAATGCTATTGAGAAAATACAGGACATCCAGGAGCAGTGGAAAATGCTCAAACAATCGATTCAACAAACATCAAAAGAGGTAATACCAGTGACTAAAAGAATCAACAAAAAGAAATGGATGACAGAAGAAATATTACAACTAATGGACGAAAGAAGAAAACATAAGAAAGAAGAACGAACATACAAAATATTGCACAAAGAGATCCAAAACAAGTGCAGTGAAGCAAAGGAAGGATGGTTAAAACAGAAATGTGAAGAAATGGAAAAGCAACAAAAGAAAGACTCAAAATTTATACACAATCAGTTAAATGAATTAACAGGAAAAAAAGAAGTCAAAGTTTCAGGATGTGTGAAATCAAAGGAAAGAAATATAATAATGGGACAGGAGAAGACAATGGAAAGATGGATAGAATATATCAGTCAACTCTATGATGATGAAAGACCAGAATTAAACAATTCAAATGAAGACACAGGACCACTAATAATGCAGAGTGAAGTGGAGGACGCAATTCAACACATGAAAAGAGGCAAAGCTCCAGGTCCTGACAATATAACAATCGAAGAGATAAATGCATTTGGGGAGCTGGGAGTACACGTCATAACAAAATTACTCAATGACATATATAACACTGGACACATACTCGAAGATCTACTAAAATCTATCTTTGTAGCCATACCGAAGAACTCAACAGCCACTGATTGTGAAGACCATTGCACTATTAGTCTCATGAGCCATATGACTAAAATATTACTAAGAATAATCATGAGACGTGTAAGGAACAAAATAAAACCAGAAATAAGTGAGGAACAATGTGGATTTGTGGAAGGAAAGGGCACCAATAATGCAATATACATCTTAAGAACATTGATAGAAAGATATATAGAGGTAAAGAAAGATCTATATATGTGCTTTATAGACTACACGAAAGCATTTGACAAAGTAAAGCATGTAGAAATAATCAATATGCTGGAGAAATTAAACATTGATGGCAAGGATCTGCGAATCATAAAAAACATGTTCTGGCAACAAACAGCAGCTATACGAATTAACAACCAAACAGGACAATTCCAATATATAAAGCAATGAGGCAGACTAGGCTGTGTTCTGTCGCCGGATTTGTTTTCACTTTACAGTGAATATATTATGAGATCAATAGTAGACAAAAAAGAAATTGAAGTCAACGGTCACAACATAAATAATTTGCGATATGCGGATGACACAGTCTTAATAGCAGAGACAGAGAATGAACTACAAGAAATGATAGACATAATAGTAAAAGAAAGCAACAAGAAAGGTCTCAGTCTGAATAGTAAGAAAACAGAAGTAATGGTTATATCGAAGAAACAATCACCACCATCATGCAGCATAAAAATAAACGAGACAAATCTGAAACAAGTGCAACGTTTCAAATACTTGGGCACAATAATAACATCAGATGGGAGATGCACCACAGAAATAAAAAGCAGAATAGTTCAGGCCAAAATGGCATTTCATAAAATGAAAAATATCTTATGCAACAAATCGATGTCAATAAAAATGAGAAAGAGAGTTCATCGGTGCTATATAGAACCAATTCTGACCTATGGAAGCGAATCATGGACAATAGACAAACAAATGAAAAGACGATTAGAGGCCACAGAGATGGGATTTCTCAGAAGAATGTTGAAAGTTCCCTGGACAGCTAAAAAGACCAATGAGGAAGTTCTCAAAGAGGCCAACACAAAAAGGGAGCTCTTAAAAAACATCAGAAAGAAGCAATCAACATTTTTCGGGCACATCATGAGAAGAGGAAGGTTGGAATACTTAGTTACAACTGGCAAAATAAAAGGAAAGAGAGATCGCGGGCGACAAAGAGAAAATACTGGATAGCTTGGTGTCATGACATGGAAAACAGTCAACAGCAGAACTTATACGATGCACTGTAGATAGAAGATTGTGGAGGGACATGATCACCTACGCCAACCAGTATGGCACATGATGATGATGAAAGATAATTTATCGTTGATGATGGACCCCACGTAGCTATGCTGCTGCACGACATTAAGTTTATAGTTGTTGATAAAGATGACAGGTGTTGTTTCAACGTCCTGACCGAGTATATTAGTTTTCTGGAAACTTATTGTTAGATCAAAGTCTCTGCAGGCGTGTGAAAAATGATGCATCATGCTCTGGAGTTCTTCCTGACTTGCGTGACAAGTGCAGTGCCATCAGCACATCAGATCTAGTATGGAGACAGACTCCTTCATTTGTATTTGAGAATGTATGTTTCAATAGAACAGCGAAGATCCAAATAGGGTCAGAGCGAGAACAATATACATTCAATCCTGAAGGACAGGAATAACATTATTTCAGTGTTTACAAGCGATTGTTTTGGACAGAATACATAGAAACTTAGGAAGCTGATTACAAAGATGTTGACCCTTTGTATACATGGTTCCAACAAACTAGGAGCTAGAATAATCTGATTTCAGGATGCAGCCTTATTAAAAAGGGAAAAGACCTGCCTGAGAATCTAGGTCATACCAACTTCAACATTAGTATATCTTGGCTTAATATGTGGAAGTGGGATTGCAATGAAAGTAGTCTGTGGTAAGGCTGGATCAGTTTCAAAAGAAACAACTGATAAGTGGAAGCAAAGTATACTACAGGAAATTCTCAAGCAATTGAAACAAAACAATAGCGCGGATAAGACAGGTCTATTTTACAAGTGTGTCCCAAACTGATATCCCGCTGAAAAAAGAGAAGCATCATTGATTACTAGATTCAGAAAGACAGAATTTCTATTTTGATTGTTGCCAGCATGAATGGTAACAAACTGCTCCTGCTGACAATAGAAAAATATAAGAAGTCATGTTTTAAAAATATAAGGACATCGCCAACAGAGTACAAGTTTAACAAAAAATCATGGATGACGTGGTCAATATTTGAACAAAAGGTGCACAAGCTGGACAGGAAATTATTGTTGCAGGGAAGAAATATTGCACTTATTGTGGCCAACTGCCTTGGTCATCCACATTTAATATGCTTGAGAGTTATTTCTTTGTTCTTGATGACTTCAAACATGACAAGTGTGTTGCAACCATTGGACCAGGGCATCATTCAATCTTTCAAAATGGCAGCTTGGTTCTGTGTTCTGTTAATTTTGCTAAGGTGTGATTTGGAAGCCATAGCCCAGGCTGTGACTCCATACTCTAGAGCTGGTCTGACTCTTCCTACGTATAGTCTTTTCAAAATATTGCTGTCTCTCCCCCCCCCCCTCTCCCCAGTCCGTTCCTGTCAATTTCTTCATAATATTTATTCGTTTTCTGGCTTTTTTCCTTGCTCTGTCTATCTAATTTTCCAAATCATTCTGCAATTCATGGTGACGCCAAGATATGTTGGGTTGTGGTCAATAGGGACTGTATGGTCTTTTATCTTCAAGCTTGCAGAGAGTGTGTTTCTTGATAGGCTGAAAATTGTATATGTAGTTTTTTTTCGTTGATTGGTAAGAACCAGGTGTTCGTCCATTTTTCAAGTTCACCTAGGGCATCTTGCATCCTGGGTCCAGCCACCGACATACTTTCCTCGCGAGCCCACAACGCCAGATCATCTGCGTATATTGCTGAGTGTATTCTGGGTGGAATGTCCATTACGATGTCATTTATGAAAATTAAAAAGAGTGTTGGGGACAAGACTCCGCCTTGTGGGACACCCCTTTCGATAGAGACCTTCTTACTTAGTTGACCTTGAACTTGTACTCTGGCCGTTCTATCCTGAAGGTATTGAGAGACTCAATTGAATAAACGACCCTGGATGCCAAGTCTAAAAAGCTTGTTCTTTAAAACCCTCTCGCCATACCCTACAAAAGCCTTCTCCATGTCGACCCACACTACAAATTGTTTGTTTGACTTCCGTTTCAAAATGGTGGAAAGTTTCATGTTCTCTCGATCGCTGCATAAAATACATTTGGGGTGTGCTTAATTTCGGCTCACTGTTGCAATTTTCTGTGTTGAAATAAAAATGATGTTCTACTTAGCAAATCTGCGCCGCCGAGTACATACAGCTATGTTTCTTTTTGACAAGATAAGTATTGTAAAAGCGACATTCACCGTCTAGTGTTGACATGCGGTTTACGACACATTGAGTGCAGTTCAATGGCCGACGTTTGAATTGTTTGACGCAAGTTATTTACATGCTGAAACGCATTAATGGATTGCTCCGTCAAGTCGACCGAAGATTTTCCTCTTTGGGGAATTTGCACCGTGTTTCGTTCGTTGTGCGCTAACCGTAGGGTTTGTTGTTTGATGTGTGACGGGGATAATTCGACGACTAACTGTGTGTTTATATGTTCGGTTGGAGTTAAGAACGATGTTCTAACATCATCAAGCGCTATACATTTTTTGTTCTCAATATGACGATCATCATTTTCGGGAGGACGTGAACTTCCATGGTATATGGTGAATAGGCGGCAGGAACCATTGAAGGCTATGTCTGAAAAGTGTTCCTTGTTGCAGTTTCCTCATATTCCAAGTTCGGCTTGTTGCAGGAGCTACTGAGTTAAGTGCTCTGTGCACACCGTGAGCTGTGTGTCTCATCCGTTTTGATCATGTTTCGATATTCCAATTGTTTACGATAAATGATGATATCGTATGACAGGGAACAGTTGGCTGTGTTCACTTTCTGCGCGGTTTCGCTTTACGTCTTTTGGCGTGTGCTGAGACTGCTGCGCTGGGGACTACAGTTACCTTTCTTTGTTTGGGAGATGAGTTAGTAATTCGGATGATTCCACTGGAATGGGCGGTTGAGCAATTATGGATTTTAATTCGTTTGCAGTGATACCGAGGCCTTCCATAACCAATAACTTGTTATAAACACCGCCGACAGGTTCTACAAAGTAACTCTAAAGTAACGTTAAGATTAATAATAGAACTTTAGAACTTTATTGATTGTACCAGAAACATGTTGCCAAACCATGTGAATGTTGATAATAAAGACTGTTATATTTTGTTCAAAACAACGAGTTATGTGTGTCCATCTATAGAATGAAAGTATCAATAACAGGATAATAGTAATAGATGTTCAACAGCAATAAATATACAAGAAAACTGCAACCTTGAAAAAGCATGCAAAATACACGCTTACTTGATCGAGGAAGTCAAAGCGCCAGCCAAAGTTATGTGGGAATTCGATTGGCAGGTCATGTAAAGATCTGATCCAGCTATTAGGGCTTTCCTTTCTAAAGCCATCCCTTGAGCTAGACCCTCTTACTCGCAACCAGGGCTCCCTCTCAGTCATAAACAGATTCTGTCTTCTGTTTTAGAGGGGCTGTGTTTTGGCATTTTGGAATGTGATCTACACGTTCCCGACCACCTGAAGGAACATGTCAGTGAGATGACTCCACTTAAAAAACAAATATCGACGTCATGCGTAACGCTATCGTTGAGTTTATGGGAGATTATATCGTCAAATATATCTTGTTGTCGATCTCTCGTATCGCCCTATCAATAATTCCCAGTTTTAAAGCATGACTGAAATAGGGGAGGATCTTTTTCGATAGGGCGGACTTTCAATTATGGGAGACAGATACTGATTGTTTATACTTGGCTTAAGTGCACCTACGTTAGATGACACAGTTAAACCAGGTCTGCAGGATGATGGTACACTTTTATATGGATCATAATCTTGGACTACCTATGTTGGAAAAGATAACAGGTTATACAGTTTTTTGTGTGCGTTGCCTTTGCAAGCTAAAGAACATCATATGGCAGGACAAAATAACAGACTCTAACGTCGATCAGTGAGCCACACTCCCGTCCATCATGGCATTACTTAGGAATCGGTGACTACTGACTACGGTGGGTGGGTCATGCGAGAAGAATGGAAAACAAAAAAAAAAATGTATTCCAAAAATAAATATTGTATGGAAAACTTAGAGATGGAACGAGACCATGGAGTAGACCAGTATTAGGATATAAGGGTGTTTGCAGGGTTTCTTTTGGTGACTTCTTTTTCAGTGAAAGAAAAAAAAATCTGGGTGTAGATCATAGCACAGGGAGAACAGGAACACAACACAAAATATAAATCTGCACCGCAATATTCGAGGAGGTGGTGATGTGACAGTCAGAAGATAAAAAGGCGCAGGAGAAATGAGATGAGACCAGTCACACAAAAAAAAAAAATGCATCTTGATCATTCTGTGGTCAACTCTGTCTATCCGATATTGGGAGATTCAGCCATTAGCGACGCTTTTTCAGTAAAGCAGCATCCTGCAAAGGACACTAATTGTTACCAAACAACTGACATATCATGATTGCTTGCTACCACTTGTTCTCGGTTCATGACAGGCTGGTGATGTATTTTATTTTCCTCATAAGCTCACCTCCGATTAAAATGAATTACCTAGGCCATCTAATAAGACATGAGATCGCATCGGTGTCCGACATAGACTCATGGTGCAGCAAAATGTGTCACAGACTCAAACATCTATTACAACCGTCTACTGGTCAGTCTGCATTAAATTCTTCATCCGATCTTTGAGTTATTATCATTGACATGTTTCTAGAGACAAAGCATTAAGAAAACTTACCACCACAGATTTGAAATGTGTTAGATGCCTTGTATCCGTATGAATGAGGTGGTAAACGGCGGAGAAAAAATGATACAAACATATTCCTAGTACTTCTTTCCTTCATTGATAGCATATGGATGCAACAACTAAATAATGTGGTCACGTAATAAGCCAGACAGACTGGATCTCATCCAGAACTACCATATTTTAATGACGTTTTGATTACGATGTGCTAATATTGATAACCATTTTATAGTGATGTAACGAATGTGTATTTATATATTGTGTGGTGTTTCCTTTATTTGAGTTTCTGTGTTACTGGGTCCTTATACTGGAATTAAATGGAAAAAGAGAAAGATAGAGACAGAGAGAGAGAGAGAGAGAGAGAGGAACAAGGAGAAAAAAAATTGAATGTTGTAAGAGAGACATGGAAAATAGCATGAAAGAGACGGAATAATGGGAGTGTCAGCAACATGTGAGCCATACAGACAGAACAGGTAAAAGATGCACCAGCAGGTAGTGTGAGAGATAAATCTAGAGGAGGGAAAGACAAGGAAGAGATTCAGTAGAGAGGGAGTGCCTTTGTAGTGAGTGTAGATAAGAGTTAGCACGCACTAGAACCGAACATGAGAATGAGTAAACCATAGGAAATATCGATAATAGACGTAAAAGGTAGTGTAGATACAACTACTATAAAGATAGATAATTAGATTGATAGAGAGAGAGAGAAAGAGACAAGATACAGTTAGGGGAGATGTATGAGTGAACTCATACAGACAGAGAGAGAGAGAGAGATAAGGGTTAGTGGAGAGAAAAGTCATAGAAAAAAGACAGAGCAAGAGAGAGAGGCTATGGTCAAAAGAGAGAATAAGAAGGCGGATAGGTGAGCCGGCTCCTAGGGCATAGACCCAGATACTCTTTTTCATATCTAAATTTTTATTCTAGCAGTTTTCAATCCTTCTAAAGATATTTTATCAAATCTCGCCATTTGTCTCTGTTCTGTGCAAGCAGCTCTATCTCATCGAGGGAGCTGATTCCTGCTGCTCTTCCCGCTCTTATCAATATTCTTCTCAGTGTCTTTTTGGGTCAGCCTCTTTTCCTCTTACCTGTTGTTTCCCACATGAGGGCTTGCTTTGTTATTCGGTTATTATCTCTCCTCATCACATGTCCAACATATGACCATCATCTTTTCTTGATTACTGAAGATATTAGTGGTTGATTGGCAATTTCTCTAATTTCCTCGTTTGTTTTGAATTCGTTCCATGCTATACCAAGTATTGTCCTTAGACATTTATTTTTGGAATGCGTTCAAAGAATGCGTCTGAAAGACACTGCTGCTATTCTGATTCCCTTTTCATTACATGGCTAAAAAAAAAGAAGACTGTTTCTTCATAATATTGGAAATTACCACTCTTTTTGCTTTGGCCTTTTTCAGACATTTTCATTACTCTTCTTATCTGTCCATTGTATTCTCAACATTCTTCTGTAAAACCACATTTCTACAGTCTCCAGAGATTTTAAAAAATCCGTTCTCTTATTGTCCATGATTCACATGCATATATTAAGACTGGCACTACATAACATCTAAGAACTCTTTTTCTTGTTTCTATTGTCAAAAATAGATTGCACAGTATCTTCTTTGTTCTATTTTTTTTTTTTGGAAAGCTGTTTTACCTGAAGTGATGATAATTCACAAACAGCAGAGATAGACAATTCACGATCAATTAACGTTGTGGGAAGACCCAAGGGTCGGCCACAAAAAAGATGGATCGATGGAATATTAGAAGCACTAAGAAACATAACAGCAGCAGAGGTGAACAGAAGAGTAAAAGACCGCAAATTATATCTCCCCTCGATGCTGAAAGGCAAATGAGGAAAGAAAAAGAAGCTTTAACCTGAGCTATTCTGCATCTCATTTCTGTTGTGCATCTACTATCTGAGGTTAACATTGTTGCCAGATATTTAAATTCATTTACCTGTTTTAATATAGTTCCACTTGTCTTTACTGTGCATTGCCGTGATGTCTTTTTACTTGTTGCTACCATTACTTCTGTTTTTTTTGCTATTGAGGGTTAGTCCTTTATTTTTGCTTTCCTTCACTATAATGTCTAACATTTCCTGTAACTCATTATCATTCTTAGTGATTCAGACTGTATCATCAGCACACCTGAGGTTAGTAATATTATGACCTCCAATTGTTATTCCAGGAATGTCTCTTATGGATCTTAAAATAATAAAATCTATAAATCAAATAAACCAAAATTACTAAGCTCAAAAACAAAACTCAGGATTTTAAAATCAAATGTATTATCCACCCTTACTTATGCATGTGAGAGCTTGAAAACAGCTAAAGAAATAGAAAATAAACTGAACGCATTTTAAAATAAATGCTTGTGGAAAATACTTTGTATATCATGAAATGAGTTCAAGACTAGCACAGAAATAAGAGACATGACAAGGCATAAAAAAATATCAACAATAAGCAAAAAAGGTGGTGGTCATATGTTGGCCGTGTGATGAGAAAGGACAACAAAAGAATTTCAAAGCATGCCCTCAAATGGGAACTGGAGGGTAAAAAAAAAGGAGGTCAACCTAGAGAAACACTAAAAAGAACATTAAAGTGAGATGCAACAACAGCTGGCATCAGCTACCTTACAGATATAGAGCAATTTACCCAGAAAAGAGCTGTGTGGTGAGACACAATGCAGGGCCTGTGCAAGGCCTGACAGTTGAAAGATCATTGGACACAAGAGTCTAGAATTTCTGCCCTATGTGCCATCTTCGGCTCAAAAGGACAATAGACAGATAAGGTTGCTTTTCATCTATAAACTGTCTTTTTCCAAATCTATTTCTAAATATATGAGAATATTGGATTGAAAATGGCTACACTCATTTCATTAAGCTTCAAAGTTACAAATGTGCAAAATAATTGTAAATGTTTGAAAAACAGTTAGTATTTAATATTTTCTCTACCCCTTCCACATTCTCTCTTTCTCCTGAATTAAAAAAAAAAGAATAAATACTGACCAAAGTAAACACATCCATATAATGTTGAATATGTGGCAAACAAAATACAAAATATTAACTCCAAACATATGCTAAGCTATGAAATGCTAACATTTTCAAACAATTATGATGCACATGATCAGAAATGATCATGTTGATAGAATATAACAGCTAGTGGCAATCTTACTGAACAGCCTCATATTTTCTAGACATGTTCTGGAAAGCAACAAGACCTGACAAAATTCTGAGTAATCAGGCATCAAATAATTTAATGAAGAAAGTATCAATTGAAATGTAAAGAACACCATCGCATGGGCTGTACAAGTATCTGATGATATTTGGTTCTACAGCTATCTACAACATCTAAAGCTTGATACTGTCTGTCTCCAGTAATTACCACAATCAACACATTACAAATGAAAAAGACAGAAAGTAATAGCTCCAATTTAGCAAATGAACATGTCTTTTCTGATTTCTACTTTGAAATAAAGCAGTGAACGAGATCTGACATAATGTTTTAGCTGAATGTTTATTAAATCTTCTAATTCAATGTCATTATGGCCATTTCTCTCAAGGAGTGGAAAATATCTTTGTCTAAGCACCATCATCACTGTGTTCTGTCGCTGGATTTGCTCTCACTTTACAGCAAAAAATATTATGAGATCAATAGTGGATAAAAAAGGAATTGAAGTCAATGATCACAACATAAACAATTTATGATATACGGATGACACAGTCTTAATATCAGAGACAGAGAATGAACTACAAGAAATGATAGACATAACAGTAAAAGAAAGCAATAAGAAAGGTCTCAGTCTGAATATTAATAAGAAAACAGAAGTAATGGTCATATCAAAGAATCAATCATCAACATCATGCAAAATAAAAATAATTAGGACAAATCTGAAACAAGTGCAACATGTAAAATACTTGGGCACAATAACATCAGATGGAAAATGCACCACAGAAATAAAAAGCAGAATAATTCAGGCAAAAAAAGCATTTCAGAAAATGAAAAACAACTTAAAAGACAAGTCTATGTCAATAGAAGTCAGAAAGAAAGTTCTCGGTGCTATATCAAGCCATTTCTGACCTATGGAAGTGAATCATGGGCAGTAGACAAACAAATTAAATGATGTTTAGAGGCCACAGGGATGGGATTTCTCAGAAGAATGTTGAAAATTTCCTGGACAGCTAAAAGGAACAATGAGAACATTCTCAAAGAGGCCAGCACACATAGGAAGCTCCTAATAAACATCAGAAAAAAACAATCAACATCTTTTGGGCACATCATGAGAAGAGAAATATTGGAATTCTTGGTTACACCGGGCAAAATACAGGGAAAAGAGAGATTGCAGATCACAAAGAGAGAAAATACTAGATAGCTTGGTGTCATGGCATGGAAAACAATCAACATCAGAATTGATACAATGCACTGTGAATAGAAGATTGTGGAAGGACATGATCGTCTACCCCCAACCAGTATGGCATTTGATGATGATCATAACTACACTCCAACAATGTCCATTAATATTCTTATCTCTCTCTTGATAACGCTAGAGTGTCTCAGCCCGGTGCACTAACTCTGTAGCACTGGCAAGGACTGATTATTTTAGAAAGACAAAAAAATTACAATTTTTTGCACGATCTATTTTTACTTATTTAGCACAAGCAGAAAAAAAAATAGAATGTTTTGGGCCAAAAGGCGAAAATATTATAGACCATATGAAACGATACACCCAGCTTAATGGGTACCAGATTTTTTCTGGGAAAGAAAATGCTACTTGGCGTGACGGGGCACTTTACTATTTTTTTTTACTTACATGAAACAATGGCAAAATGTAACTTAGTTTTCTATTTCATACCTTTTTCTGGATGGATATGGTAGAGTGGTTATCATCAGGGCAAACACTGTCATTAGCACTATTCTGTAATATGTGCTTTTCAATTTTCACAGCAAACTCAAAATTCAGCACAAAGAGAAACAAGGGGTAAAAAACGTATACATGTACTATTACATGCTGGCGTGTGCTATGAATCAGTTCTGCATGATATAGTTATCTCTGAGCAACACAGGTGAAAAAGAAATTTCATGGACTGGGAGATAGTAGTAGCTGTAGACTATGCATTTACAAAAAGAGAGAGAATAAATGATTATTTGTTTTAAGTATTCAGGAAATAATTATAATAGCTTGCAAAACCATCAATCTTTGTACAATCATCACAAGTTTATACTCAAATGATGATAAATGTATGAGTAATGAAGACAATAATCACAGTTTATTTTAATTAAGATGGATTTTAACATTACAAAAAGAGAGTATCTAGATCTATGGCATAAAGGTCAAGTTGTTGTGACAGATAGGAACAAACACATCTAGGATGTGGATAGAATTATGTAGACATATTTCATCAACTCCAATGTGTTAATGCTCCTAATGATGTAACAAAGAAAATGAATTGTCAAAGACATCTCAAAATATACACAATTCTACCATGATTTTCCCAATCAATTAAACACACAAACATGATCATTGAAACTATGTTATAATCATTGACTTGATGTAGGACTATCTTTTCATTTATTACTCTTACTGAGTATGAAACGGGATGTTACTGGTTCACTCACAAGCCTGACTGTTTCTGGCAGTTGGCTGGGTTTCTCACTAACAAATAAAATTACCACCAATAAATAAGGATGGTGGACATTTTCAATTTTAAATACAGATGGTCATGGTTAATAAATAAAATGCCATTTTGAGTCCACTATTTAAAAATGTTATGCATAGCTTTCACTTATGTCAATTATCTTTTTCTATGAATGTGTCATCTTAATTAACTCAAAATGTAAACAATCAAATGAAAATTCATTAAAAAAATGAACATGAATAAAATTGTTCATTTGTTTAAAGTGATGTAAAAGATGCTCGCACTCCAGCAACTTTTGCCTGTCAATGTTGAATCATCTACATACTAATAACATCTGAAGTAACAGAGACCTTTGAAGTTGGTTTACACTACAGATGAGTCCTCTGAGCCGCCAGACCTGGGAAGGAACAAATTATATAATTTGACAATAAATAATTGGTGCACTATCTGACAATTACAACTCTGAGAGATATAAGAAACCCCAGAGAAAAAGCTGGTTATAAATCAATGTAAATTACAAGTGGTACATATACTAAAAAATCAACATTAAAATCTACATTTAGAAACATTCTGCCAAACAGCAACTTAAGATAAGTTTAAGGCAGATAAATTAAACTAATGATTATTGAATTTAAATGTCTACAATAAAACATTTACCAACAAATTACCAACTATATTCTTCTTCTTCTTCTTTCCTTCCTCATCTGCCTTTCAGCGTCGAGGGGAGATATAATTTGCGGTCTTTTGCTCTTCTGTTCGCCTCTGCTGCTGTTATGTTTCCTAGTGCTTCTAATATTCCATCGATCCATCTTTTTCGTGGTCGACCCTTAGGTCTGTTGTTCTCACAACGTTTGTTGAAGGCTCGTTGTGTTGTGTTTTGTTCTTTCTGCCTTGTCACGTGGCCGAACCATTTTATCTGTTGTTTCCTTATATATTCTATGGCTGGGGCTATTCCTAGCTTTTTTCTCAGTTCTTCATTTCTGATCTTGTCTCTCAGACTGTTTCCTGTCATTCGTCTAACACATTTCATCTCTGTAGAGGTTATTTTTCTTATTGTTCTTGCATCTAGAGTCCAGGTCTGGCATTGGTAGCACAACGTTGGAATGAAGATTGTATTGTATAGTGCTCGTTTTGCCTCCAGAGTTATTTCCTTGTTGGATAATAGAGGTGATAACTGTCCGATGATTTGACAAGCTTTGTTGCACCAACTATATTAGTTAACATAAATATTTTACTAACAAATATATATCCCACAGATCAACAATGAAGCGCAAAATACATTTTTCAAAGATTAAAGGACGTAGACCAAGATACTCCTTCTCTTATCTAAATTTTTATTCTAGCAGTTTTCAATTCTTTAAACGATATTTTATCAAATCTCACCATTTGTCTCTGTTCTGTGCAAGCAGCTCTATGTCATTGAGGGAGCTCATCAATGTTCTTCTCATCAATGTTCTTCTCATCAATGTTCTTCTCAGTGTATCTCTGGATCTTCCTCTTTTCCTCTTACCTGTTGTTCCCCACATGAGGGTTTGCTTTGATATTCGGTTATTATCTCTCCTCATCACATGTCCAACATATGACCATCGTCTTTTCTTGATTACTGAAGATATTAGTGGTTGATTGGTGATATCTTTAATTTCCTCATTTGTTTTGAATTTATTCCAAGCGATACCAAGTATTTTCTTTAGACATTTATTTTTGAATGCATTCAACTTTGTTTCTATGTCTCTTGTTGTTTTCCAGTTTTCACACGCATACGTAAGGGTTGATAGTACATTTGATTTGAATAGTTTAAGTTTTGTGTTTGTGCTGATGAGTTTTGATTTCCACAACTTTTCAAGGCTTCTGAAAGACATTGCTGCTTTAGCTATTCTGATTCTAATTTCTTTACTTGTATCCCTTTCTCGATCAATGTGACTTCCAAGAAAGATAAAGTGATTGATCTCTTCCACTGGTTTGTTTTCCATGTATATTTTTGTCGTCTGTTGGAATTAAGCTTTTTATGACCTTAGTCTTTTCATGATTGATCTCAAGTGCAATTAATGTTAATGCTGAGGTCAATGGTCTCATCTGCGATAACACCGATGAGAAAGATGTAGTCATATATACAGACGGATCTGTAAGATGACACCAAAGAAGTGCATGGGCATTTACAGCACGCTCGGCAGGCAGAATAGTCAAGGAAGACAGTGGTGTATACGCAATAACTACGAGTAGCATGACAATGGAGGTGATGGCAGTGACCAAGGCATTCTAATGGTTAGAGTCACAAGACTACACCCACGCATGTATACTGAGTGATTCGATGAGCATGATAAAAAAAGTGGAGGCGGGCTCTGTATGCAGGCAATGGGTAGAGTCATTGCAGAATTCCAAAATACGTAAGGTCACCTTTGTCTATGTCCCTAGACATGCGGGAGTACGGGGAAATGAAAGAGGGGACAGGTTGGCTAGCTACGCTGTCGTTGAGGACGGGTAACTAATGGATCGGGCGGACATCATCAATGCCCTCCGAGATGTGGGAAGAGCACATGACTTCGACAAACACAGATCCACGTCACTTCTTTGGATGAAAGAGATGGGAATTAAGATGGGCACAGCCAGAAATGAGAAACTTAGTGGGCGTGTAATAAGACTTATCAACCAACATAGAACCGGAGTCGTCAGTCGCTGGACACTGAGGGAATTGCTGAGGAGGGGATCTGAGCACCTATGGACATGTTCGGAGTGCAATGATGATGACCCACAAATAACTCAATAACTCAAGCATAATTTTGCTGGCTATTGATGATAGTTCATTTGTGTTTTCCTGCATCGTTTTTATCTGACTGCTGATGAGAACTATGTCATCAGCAAAGTCGAGGTCCTCCAAATGGTCTCCTTGTATCCATTCGATGCCTTTATTACCAGTGCAGCATTTCTTCATTATAAAGTCCATAACAACTCCAAATAACAAGGGCGATAAAATACATCATTGTTTAACCCCAGTTTTTATTGGGAAACATTCGCTCAGTCCTTCCTCTGTTCGAACTGCACATGTGTAACCATCATACATGTCTTTAATAATATTTATGATTTTTTATGGTAAGTCATATTGCTTCAGAATTTTCCACAAAGAATCTCTATGAATACTGTCAAATGGTTTTTTGAGGTCAATGAAGTTAAGTACAAAAGGTTTTTGATTTTCAATGTTTTCCTCCAATATAAGTCGTAAAGTGAAAATGTGGTCAAGGCAGCTTCTCCCTTTTCTAAACCCAGCCTGTTCTTCATGCATTACTGTATCTATTGAATCCTTTATTCTATTTAGGATGATTTTGCAGAATAACTTTAAGGCAACTGACAAAAGTGTCACGCCTCTCCAGTTGTTACAATCTCTGAGAATATCCTTTTTTTGGAATCTTAACAATGATTCATTTTTTCCATTTATGAGGTGTCTTCTCTGCTTTCCAAATGATGTTGAACATTTTCTGATGTATTAAATTATGGCTATCAATTGCCTTGAGGATCTCAGCTGTTAACTTATCCTCTCCAGCAGTCTCGTTGTTGGCCATACGCTTTAAGGTGGTTTCTATTTCAGCTTCAAAATCTATTAAATTGTGGGGTAGTGGACGGTTAAGAATTTCTTTGAAGTGTTCCGCCGAACGGGCTTTTATGTCTGCGCTTGTTGTTAGCATTAATCCAGATTTGTCTAGAATTGGTGTTCCACTGGATGTATAGGTGTTTGTCAGGATCTTTTATACAGTATAAAGAGTTCTGCTGTCTCCTGTAATTGCAGCTGTCTCTGCTTTCTCTGCCAAATTGTCTGTATAAGCTCTTGTACCTCTTCTTGCCGAACTTTTTACTTTGTCTAATTCTTTGTATGTTGCTTTCGCCAGGACCTTTCCAAGATCTGTCTTTACATTAGTCATGGCTCTCTTCGCTTCTCTTCTTTCTTTGATGTATTTCCATGTAGTGTCTGAAATCCAAGCTCGTTTTTCCATTTTCTTCAGTCTGGCACTTGATTCTGCTGCTGTCATTAGTATTTTGCTCTGTGAGTCCCACATTTCATTGATATCTAAGTCTATTTCACAGAGTGCTGCATAACAATTACTTAGCTCTATGTTAACATTTTTCTTGATGGCTTCATCTTTCAGTTTATAGCTATCAATTTTATGTGTAGTTGATCTCTTCTGTTGGCTTTTAAATTTTAATCTTATTTTTCCAATGCACAGGTTGTGGTCACTATTAACATCAGCACCTCTGTATGCTCTTACATCTACCAATGATGATCTGAATTGTTGTTTAATACACAGGTGGCCAATTTGATTTGAGGTTCTAACATCAGGAGATATCCATGTTGTTTTGTATATATTGTGTGGAAATAATGTCTCACCTATAACTAAATTTTCTATTAAACATAACTCTATTAATCTTTCTCCATTCTGACTTGTAGTATCACAGTCTTCTCTCCCCATTACATGTTCCACTCCTGCGTTGTCTTTTCCCACTTTGGCGTTGAAGTCTCCCTTTACAATTAAAAGCTCGTGTTTTGGTATTTTGTTTATAAGTTGTGGTAGTTGGTTATAAAAATCGTCCTTAACTCATTGTCACATGACATTGTCCAATTTTTAATGTTTCTCGTCCATGTTAGTCTTGGTCTGCCTCTGCCTCTTTTACCTTGTATTTTCTCTTCCAATATTACTTTTAGTAGGCTGTTGTATCTTTTAACATGCCCCAAATATTTCATTTGTCTGGTCTTAATTGTATTTAGTAGTAAATTTTTTCTCCATGGCTTTCTTTGGAGTGTTACGTGATGAGGCTCCAATCTCTTTCACGGTGGTCTGCCATATTCGTCTTTCGTGTTCTGAAAATGCCTCATGTGTACCACACACTTTGCTGTTTTCGCTTTCTGGGCCGTTGATGATTTCTGATTCATCCGCCCCATCCACCAACACAGACTTTTTGTATTTGGGTTGAACATACCCAGCGACGCCATTTTTTGTCGAACCATGTGCTTGGTTATCGAACCGCGAACACACGACACAAAGAAAAATAAATCATATTCCACTTAAATATCGGTAATCACAGTTTATCCACACGTCCGAAGTAAAACATACACCAAACGGGGAATAGCAACACATAATTTCATAACTCGACTGTCACGTAAATCATTTAAATATATCGCCAAGAGCCGAAACATAAAAATGACTGCATGTAGCTGCCATGACACTGGAAAATACTTGTCTAACACCCTGTTTTATTTGCTGAAACATTCCCAATTGGTTTCCAGTTCTTATGGCCGCTGTTTGTTGCCAGTACATGTTCTTTATTATTCTTAGATCTTTGCTGTCTACGTTTATGCTTTCTCAAATTTTGATTATTTCTTGGTGCTTTACTTTGTCAAATGCTTTGGTATAATCTATGAAACATAGGTTAGGATCTGTTTTCACCTCTATGGCTCTTTCTACCAAAGATCTTATGATATATATGGCATTGTGCTCGTTCCTTTACCTCCAACAAAACCACACTGGTTATCCCTAATTTCTGGACTGATTTTGTTTCGCACTTCGCATGATGATTCTTAGTAATATCTTAGTCATGTGACTCATAAGGCTTATTGTGCGATGATCATTGCATTCAATTGCACCAGATTTCTTTGGTAGGGCTATGAATATTGATTTGAGCAGGTCGTCTGGTATATATCCGCTGTTATAGATATGATTCAATATTTTTGTTATTATTTCTATTCCAAAATCACCCATGGCTTCAATCTCTTCTTTAGTTATGTTATCTGGTCCAGGAGCTTTTCCTGCTTTCATATTGCGCAAGACGTCTTTCACTTCTTCGCTGAGTATTTCTGGTCCTTCTCCATTATCCTTAATATTTACTTCTGTTCGTTCATCATTATAAAGATCTTTAATGTATTCTGTCCATTGTTCCCTAGTGTTATTTTGATCAATCAACAGTTCTCCTTCCTTTGATCTTAGACATCCAGTTTTTGATTGCGTTTTTCTTCCTGTTAATTCCTCAATTTGTTTGTATATAGCTTTAGCATCTTCTTTTTGTTGCATTTCAATCTCTTTGCATCTCTCTTTTAGCCATGCTTCTTTTGCTTCATTGCATTTTATTACAATTTCTTTATTTAATCTCTTATACTCATCTTTATTTTCTTTATTTCTTCTTCTTGTATCTATTAGCTGCAAAATGTCATCTGTCATCCATTTCTTTCTTGAATTTGTCCTCACTAGTGGTATGAACTCTTTTGATGTTTGTTGCATTGATTCTTTTAGCATTTCCCACTGTTCATCAATGCTTTGTATCTTCTCTATTGCATTGTACCGGTTCTGAATTGTGATTTTATATTTGTCTTGCAGCTTCTTGTCTGATTTTAGTAAATCTAAATTTAACTTGATGTTAACTGAGGCTCGTTTTGTTGTTTTTAATTTTACTCTAAGCTTTCCCACAACTGGTACATGATCACTATTACAATCTGCCCATGGTCTAGTTTTCACACACACCAGACTGTTTCTAAATCTATTGCTTATCATCATGTAATCAATTTGATTACGTGCATTGTCTCCTGGGCTTTTCCATGTCCACAGATGTCTTGGATGTTGCCTAAACCAGGTGTTTCCTATCATCATGTTGTGTGTTCTTGCCCAGTCAATAAGTTTCTCTCCTCTTTCATTCCTCTCACCTAAGCCATAATGACCAACTACTTCCTCAACCCTTTCCTTTCCTACTTTTGCGTTAAAATCCCCTAGAACTATGGTGTTTTCATGTGGTTTGCATTCATGAAGTGCCTCATTTAACTCATTGTAAAATTCATCGTTTCCTCTAGACTTTCTGCTGTTGGTGCATAAACTTGTATAAGATTTATGTCTATTGGCTTTCCATTCAGCCTTTGACTGTTCTAGCTCTTTCTGCATCCAAGATGATACCTACTCCTCTTTGGTGTTCAGTACCTCCAGAATAGATTATTTTATGTTTATCAGAATACATCTCCCCTGATCCGGTGTATCTCATTTCATAAAGTCCCAGTAAATGTAAACCCATTCTTTTCATTTCTTGTATGATGTTTTCCATTTTACCCTTCTGCATGAGTGTTCTCACATTCCAAGTACCTATCTTTAGAGTTTGTTTTATCTTTATTTTGCTTACAGTAGCTTGATGACGATTGGGTATCACCTGTAGCACATGATGTCCCCTACCGAACGAGGGTTTTCCAATGTAATCCCCCTTAACGTTGTTGTCGTGATTTCTATTGTTGTGGCCATTCATGATTGTTCAAAGAAGTTATGATGGTGGTTTTCTGAGCCTTCCGTCGGTTTGTTTATGGTTGGCTCCGCTAGCCTTTGACTAAAAAGTCTCACCCACAAGGCAGTGGGGTTGTTTTACTTCGGGGTACCCTCCCTTAGCCTTTTACTCTCTCGAGCTTACCTGCAAGGCAGCTGGGCAGCCACATGTTGTACTGTTTACTGCATACAGTAGCAGATAAAATTACCTGACCTGACAGACATGTGCATTATAGACTACACAAAAGCATTTGACAAATTAAAGCATGTGGAAATAATCAATATGCTGGAAAAATTAAACATTGATGACAAGGATCTGCGAATCATAAAAAACATGTTCTGGCAACAAACAGCAGCTATACGAATTAGCAACCAAACAGGACAATTCAATATGTAAAACATGGAGTCAGATAAGGCTGTGTTCTGTCACCGGATTTGTTTTCACTTTACAGCGAAAATATTATGAGATCAATAGTAGATAAAAAAGGAATTGAAGTCAACGGTGACAACATAAATAATTTGAGATATGCGGATGACACAGTCTTAATAGCAGAGACAGAGAATGAACTACAAGAAATGATAGACATAATTGTAAAAGAAAGCAACAAGAAGGGTCAAAGTCTGAATAGTATAAAAACAGAAGTAATGGTCATATCGAAGAAACAATCATCTCCATCATGCAGTATAAAAATAAACAGGACAAATCTGAAACAAGTGCAATGTTTCAAATACTTGGACACAATAACAACATCAGATGGAAGATGCACCACAGAAATAAAAAGCAGAATAGCTCAGGCCAAAATAGCATTTCATAAAATGAAAAATATCTTATGCAACAAATCTATGTCAATAGAATTGAGAAAGAGAGTTCACCGGTGCTAAATAGAACCAATTCTGACCTATGGAAGCGAATCATGGACAGTAGACAAACAAATGAAAAGATGGTTAGAGGCCACAGAGATGGGATTTCTCAGAAGAATGTTGAAAGTTTCCTGGACAGCTAAAAAGACCAATGAGAACATTCTCAAAGAGGCCAACACAAAAAGGCAGCTCCTAAAAAACATCAGAAAGAAACAATCAACATTTTTCGGGCACATCATGAGAAGAAAAGTTGGAATACTTGGTTACAACTGGCAAAATAAAATGAAAGAGAGATCGCGGATGACAAAGAGAGAAAATGCTAGATAGCTTGGTGCATAGAAAACAGTCAACAACAAAACTGATACGATGCACTGTAGATAGAAGATTGTGGAAGGACATGATTACCTACGGCAACCGGTATGGCACATGATGATGATGATGTTAATCTCCTCTTAGTTATTTAATATATCTTTATCTTATTATTGTTGCTCTTTGTTTTGTGTGGTTCAGACATGTATGTGTAATTTTAACATTGTGTGTAATTTTGACAGACTGCACCATCAAAGCAAGAAACGGAGTAGAATGGCGATCCATGGTAGCCAACCTTTGTTGCGGAGAAGACACTCGATGATGATGATGTTAGACAAGGTTGTGTGCTGTCACCAGATTTGTTTAATATTTATAGTGAGATTATTTTAAGATCCATAAGGGGCATACCTGGAATAACAAATGGAGGTCATAATATAAATAATCTAAGGTATGCTGATGATACAGTCTTAATCGCTAAGAGTGAAAATGAGTTACAAGAAATATTGGACATTATAGTGAAAGAAAGCAAAAATAATGGACTCAGCCTTAATAGCAAAAAGACAGAGGTAATGGTAACAATAAAGAAAAAGACATCACCTCAGTACAAAATAAAGACAAGTGGAACAATATTAAAACAGGTAAATGAATTTAAATATTTGGGAACTTTGTTAACCTCAGACGGAAGATGTACAAACGAGGTGAGATGCAGAATGGCTCAGGCAAAAGCAGCTTTAAAAAAAAAATGAGGAAGATACTATGCAATCCATTTTTGTCAATAGAAACAAGAAAAAAAGTTCTTAAATGTTACGTAGAGCCAGTCTTAACATATGGATGCGAATCATGGACAATAGGACAACAGACAAGAAAATCACTGGAATCTGTAGAAATGTGGTTTTACAGAAGAATGTTGAGAGTACCATGGACTGCTAAGAAGAGTAATGAAGATGTTCTGAAAGAGGTCAAAGCAAAAAGAGAGCTAATTTACAATATTAGGAAGAAACAATCATCATTTTATGGCCATGAAATGAGAAGAGAACAACTGGAATATATTGTAACAACTGGAAAAATTGAGGGACGAAGAGGTAGAGGGAAGCAAAGAGAGAAAATACTAGACAGCTTAAGAGAATGGCTCAGCAGAAGGTCAACAACAGAAATGATAAATAACTGCCGAGATTGAAAGTTGTGGAGAGACATGATCACCTACGCCAGTAGGCCTGGTACTTGATGATGATAATGCACATATATAGACCTTTCTGTACCTCTATAGCTCTTTCTATCAATGTTCTTAAGATGTATTACTGGTGCCCTTTCCTTCCACAAATCCACATTGTTCTTCACTTATTTCTGGTTTATTTAGATTAACACTATGGGATAATTTGGAATATAAATAATAACAAAGCTGTCAAATGATATCTAAAAGCAGCAAAAACATGCTGGATTTTCTTCTTTTCTTCCTCATTTCCTTTTCAGCTTCAAGGGGAGATATAATTTCTGCTCTTTTTTTCACCTCAGCTGCTCTTATGTTTCTTAGTGCTTCTAATATTCCGTCAATCCATCTTTTTCGTGGTTGGCCTTTGGGTCTGGTGTTTTTGCAATGTTTATTGAAGGCTCGTTGTGTTTTAGTCACTCAGCCTTGTTATGTGGCCAAACCATTTAATTTATTGTTTCTTTATACATATTCTATGGCAGGAATTATTTCTAGCTTTTTTCTCAGTTCTTCATTTCTGATCTTATCTCTCAGGCTGTTTCCTATCATTCGTCTAACACATTTCATCTCTGTAGAGGTTATTTGTTTTATTTGTTCTTGCATCTAGAGTCCAGGACTAGCATTGGTAGCACAACGTTGGGATGAAGATTGTATTGTAGAGTGCCCATTTTGCCTCTAGAGTTATTTCATTGTTGGACAATAGTGGTGATCCAATGATTTTACAAGCTTTGTTGCATCTTGAGTCTATTTCTGCTGTTTATGAACTGTCATTTGTCACTAGACTTCCTAGGCATTTAAATTCCTCTACTTGTTTTAGTTATCTGCCGTCCTTAGTTATTTTGATGTTCTGTTTCTCTTTTGTGATATTCATGACTTTTGTTTTGTTGATGTTGATTTTCATGTTTTATTTTGTGCCTGTGGTGTTGAGTCTATTTAAGTGTTTTTGTAGGTCTCCTATTTTCCCATGTATTAGTGCCTGATCGTCAGCAAATAGAAGCTCATTGATTTCCTCTGTCTCTGATGAACACTGATATAAATTTCACAGATTTAGAAAACAAGTAATTCATGATTATATATATATATATATATATATATATATATATATATATATATATGAGCCACGACCAGCTCAGTGGTTAGTGAACTGGACTACAAAGGACAAGGGGTAGGGTTCGATCCCAACCGATGGCTTCCGGGTTCACCCAGCCTTAAATGGGTACCAGACTTTTTTCTGGGAAAGTAAAGCAGCACGGGTGTAATACTGACCACATTACAACAAAAATAATGTGCTGAAGGTCTGTAAAATATAGGGTCACTAACACATATTTCCCTATACGCCGCTTGGCGTGACGGGGGTACTTTACTTTTTTCTACTTATATATATATATTTATATATATATTTATATATATATATAAAAAGCCAATAATGAAACAGAAGCTTAGGTAATAAAGTTAATTACTAAAAATTAACAAGATAATAACGTTGTTGTGAAGTTCTAAAAAAACAAAAAAGTACTTTTACCTGTCCTTGCCGGATACTTGACTGCTAAACTCAACCACACTACAGTTGCTCCCACCACTACCACTGTTGCTGCTTGTAGTGGGGTTACATATATTGGAAGGCATGTTGATCTCCTGGACATTTCCTGTTGGTGATGAACTTGCCACAGCATCTGTAATACCACCACTGCTACTTCCAGCAGATATGACTGTGGCTGGGATGTTGGCCATATTATTGCTGTTGTTGTTGTTGTTAGTGCAAACACCATTTGAGGTTGCCGGTTTTGCAGCTGATGGTATTTTGTCCTTGTCCTTCTTGTCCTCTTTGTTGTGTTTAAGGAAGTTGAAAGTCCAAGTTTGCAGATCTGAACAGAGAAGGAAAGAGATGACCAATCAATTTGTGTAAACAAGCAGTCAAGGTACTACAATTAAATTGTTTCATTAAAATTTAGCTACCATTTGTTTTAAAGCTGCACTCAGTTACTACTTTTCTTTTTCTTCTATTTTTAAACTTTAAAAAAAAAACTGCTGAACATATTATGAATTCATCCACCTTTAATATCATAATAAATATTACAATTGAGGCTTCCATGAATGCAGCTGTCAGTTTTCCTTGTCTTTCTGCTACTTAATTCAAAATATTTATGTCTGATATAGTTTTGTTCTAACAATTTTCTGCCTATTATCAGTTTTAACTTTATGTTAATAAAGCCAAATACAAATATACACATATTTCTATATACTTCCACTCCCTTCCCTTTTAACCCTAGATTATGATACTGTGATAAAAACTGCTGCATCAAAATACAAATTCTTCAAAATTTGATAGTTTGCAGTGTTCAAACATTGTCTCCCTCTGTGTAACTTCCTAATTACTACTTCTGGTGACCCATGAGTGTTTTTTTCCCCCTATTTTGTGAGATATGATCCTATAATATAAAAAAATTCACAAAATTTCAACAAATTTGCCGTTTTTTCCCACCCTTTGACCAGGGAAATTTTATAGGTCGTTGACGACATCAAACAACTCTTTGTAACTCAGGAAACTCAATGAATAACGCTATGAGGTAGCTGAACATAATGACACATTTATAGCATCAGTCTGAATAGACAACACATCCTATCCACGAGGTCAATTTCGGTTATAAATAAACCTGAGACAGGAAATCCAAGTTTCCTCTGTGTGTAATTGGTAAACTCATAGTTGTGTGTCAAAAGTTTAAAGAAAATACTACTTTTAGTGCTCCTAACGTTACAATTAAGTGGTAATATTTTGTACTATGGAATGTAACGAAGTGTGCCACAGGTAGGTATCATAATTAAGGGTTAATCATGTTATAAACACCTGCACAAAGCTTACCATAATTTTCTCCAATTGTTTCAGTAGTTTTAAAATAGGTCCAGAAGTTGCCTAAATCAATCAATAAAAATATCAACACTTTTCACGACAGTTTTCACTAGGCCTGTGTCAATGCAGTGTTTCTGTCATTTTGTTGATCTTTCTCATGCTTTTTAGCCATTATAGATAATTAGAGCCGCAGAAGAATAACATATTTTCTAACGAGAATTTAACAAGAATACTCAATATAGCATGACAACAATAGGAAGCACCAGAAACTGAAAACAAGCCATTATAATTCCAATATTAAAAAAAGGCAGCAAGAGAGATTGCAATTAGTACAGAGCTATCTCTCAACTAAGCCATACAGGTATGCCAATATAATATAAAAGAGGTTAAGACCAATTTTGGAACCTCAAATAAGCTATACACAAATGGGTTTCAGAAGGAACAGAGGGTGTACTGTGCACTATTTTCTTTGAAACAACAGAAAAAGCAACCAAATATAATCTATCTATAAAGACTAAACATCACATTCATAGACCAAGAGGAAACTTTCAATTGAGTACAAAGAGAACAACTGTGGGACATGCTTACAACATATGGTGTTAACCAACATTTGATCAACTTGTGCAAAAGGCAACAACAGCACCAGCAAAGTAAGAATAGCAGCAGGCAATACAGACTCTTTCAAAATCAAAACAAGAGTAAAAAAGGATGCATACTATCACGCCTGTTGTTCATCACACACACAAGATCTGCAAACTGGCAAATACATCCAAAAGGGATGAAATCAATGAGTTTCCTTTCATAGATTACCAAGCATTGACGCCCATGAAAATAGAAAACATGTAAGAACCCTAAAGAGATTTAACAAAATTGAGAAACGACAGAATATGAAAATCCACATAACAGAAGTAATGATGATATCTAAAAAAAAAAAAAACACAAGACACCAATGTAACGATAGATGGCAATATCCTCAAATACTTAGGCAGCACCCTGACATATAACAACATGCAAGCAACAGAAATAGACTCAAGATGTAACAAAGCTTCTAAAGTTATTGGACAGATTTCATCTCTGTTGTTCAACAAAGAAGCGAAGTAAGCTATTTAAAAGACTATTTTTATCATTGTATTATCAGTGCCGGACATGGCCCTTAGACTCAAGAACTATTAGAAAAATAACCACACAGAAATGAAGTGTGTCAGATGCAGGACAGGAAACAGCCTGAGAGATAAGATTAGAAATGAAGTTACGAAAAAGACTATGAATGGAACCAGCTATTGAATACATAAAGCGACAATAGATGAAGTGGTTCGGGCATGTGATAAGACATAAAGAACTAAATCTAATACAAGTTACCAACAAATGATACAAGAACACTAGACCAAGAGACCGACAAAGAGAAAAGGTGGATAAAAAGAATAATATAAACACTCTGAGGTATAACAGCAGATGAGGCCAATTAGAGAGCAAAAAAACCACAAACCAGCTGACGCCAAAAGGCAAATGAGGAAGGAAATAAAGTATCCAGGTCATATACTACTATTATAAACATGTAGCGGTTAGGTTCAATTCTTATAAGATGCCCTCATTATTGTATTTGTTTCTTCCTTCTACATGTTTGCTATTAAATGTAAACCCATCTATTTTTCTGACAAATCATTTCTTACTAAGTCACTTCTGATAATACTTATAATTTTCTTCAAGCTAAATACTATTGTTTGTAGTGTGCAGATTTAACCCTAGAATATGACACTTTTGTAAACTTTATGAACTCAAAATACAAATTCTTGTTAACTGTAGTGTGTAGTGTATAGATTTAACTGTTGTATGTGATGTGGAGATATTACTTTTGTGTGGTATGGAACTTTTACTGTTGTGTGTGTGTAGTAGAGTTTTAACTGTAGTGCGTTTGTGTAAAATTAACCATTGTGGACAATGTGGAAACTTTTCTGTGGATGATGTGGAGACTTATTGCTGTGGCTGGTGTGGAGACTCACTGTTATGTGTGGTGTCTTTTTTCGAAGATGTTAGTGATGAGCCTCTTTTAGGTGATTTTTCCTTGTCTTTAGTTTCTCGCTTGCGTGGTTTCCGTTCTGAGTCAGTTTCAGCTTTCCTGTTTAAACACACACAATATTTATTCTTTTAAAAAAAAAATACAGATAGCAAGTTCAAGAATAACAAGACATATTAGTGTTGTTTAAAAAGCAAAATAGTTCTGGTAAAAGTACAGTTATAATGTTGGTTATAGATATAAGGAGCATATGTTAAAACACTTGTAAATAAATAAAAATAACCTTTAAAAACTTGTATAACAGAGATTGTAATGAAGAAAGTAGAGAACATTTGCAACTCTTGATGGAGTTGAGTGCTGGGAATAATATTTGCAATTCTATTTACAATATCATCATCATCATCAAGTACCGGACCTACTGGCGTAGGTGATCATGTCTCTCCACAACTTTCGATCTCGGCAGTTATTTATCATTTCTGTTGTTGACCTTCTGCCAAGCCATTCTGCTATTTATCTCCAAGCAGTTTGTTATTTTTTCTCTTTGCTTCCCTCTATCTCTTCGTCCCTCAATTTTTCCAGTTGTTACAATATATTCCAATTGTTCTCTTCTCATTACATGGCCAAAAATTTATGATTGTTTCTTTCTAATATTGGAAATTAGCTCTCTTTTTGCTTTGACCTCTCTCAGAACATCTTCATTATTCTTCTTAGCTGTCCATGGTACTGTCAACATTCTTCTGTAAAACCACATTTCTACAGATTCCAGTGATTTTCTTGTCTGTTGTCCTATTGTCCATGATTCGCATCCATATGTTAAGACTTGCTCTACACAACATTTAAGAACTCTTTTTCTTGTTTCTATTGTCAAAAATTGATTGCATAGTATCTTCCTCATTTTTTTTTTTAAAGCTGCTTTTGCCTGAGCCATTCTGCATCTCACCTCTTTTGTACATCTTCCGTCTGAGGTTAACAAAGTTCCCAAATATTTAAATTCATTTACCTGTTTTAATATTGCTCCACTTCTCTTTATTTTGTACTGAGGTGATGTCTTTTTCTTTGTTGTTACCATTACCTCTGTCTTTTTATTTACAATATATTGGAGTTGAAAACTGGTCAAGATTTTATATAACTCTAGGTACAATAATAACTGAAGAAAAATTACATAATTTCTGGCACAATGATAAATGAGAAGAGTTTACATAATTCCTGGCATGATAACTGAGAAGTGATAACATAATTCCTGGGATAATGATAACTGAGAAGAGTTAGTTTGTAAGAGTGGCAATACAACATTGATTTCTATAAACAAAGGGTAGAGTATATGTAAATTCTTGGTCACATGCAACAATTCTCTGTTGACCATATGCTGAACACACTGTAATTAATTCTCAACAAAAAACTGGGACACTTTATATGGTGACTCAAGATGTCGTCTAGGTCTCGTACAAAAGTTTACTCACACAGTTCTTTAGTTACACTTTATAAGTCATCAGGTTAAATATCTTGGTTGCATATAAAAGTCAATCATTACCCATAATGTTTGTTATGGCCATATAAACATCTATAAAACTATATCACTAGTAGAAATTGTGTAATTGTGTTTATTTCATGATTTTTCTAATAAGCACTGATATCTTTAGAGGCTCAAAATATCTACCAATAGCTAAACATCTTCCCTTGAAACAAATCTTATGAATAATACTTTATTAAAACATATCACAGTATGTTTCTCTATGTCTTGAATCCCAAGTAAAGTCCACATCTGTTTCTCTGAATAAAGTCTTTTCGAAGTCCTACTCAACTGTAATGCTCTCTTGACTGTCATGATCTCTTCTCTCCTTCCCAAATGCTAACTACCGCTTCTTTTACAGCCTAGACCCACAATTCTCTCTCTCTCTCTCTGCGATCAGGACCCAATCAGAGTAGGATTCCAGCTCCTCACATGAACTCATCTGTCAGGTTAGGTGTGTTACAAACAGAACATCACAATTAGAGTCTGCCAGATCCACTCTGATTGAACACCCGTTAAAAACGTTGCACTGTGTTCTGCGCCAGTGGCCCAGTGCATCCGAATTCAGCCAGCATTTTATTCAGGTTTGCTTTCCCTAGCCTTTGATTGTCCCCAATCTTCCTGCAAGGCAGCAGGTGATCTTTTCTGTAGGGGGATTCTGCCCTTAGATGGTCGGCCCTACCAGGTTTACGAGCACCATCTGCCCGAGTCACTAGAGGTGACTAACACAGACATGCACACACAAAGATATGAGATGTGACAAACACATATATGCACATAGTGATACGAGGCATGACTAACACTGACATACATCAAGATATATGACACATGACTAACATAAACATGCACATAAAGATATGAGATATGACTGACATAGACATGCACCCACAAAGAAATTACACATGTCTAACATGGACATGCACACAAAGATATGAGATATGACCAACATAGATAGGCACACACAATGATATGAGATGTGACTAGCATAGCCGTGCAAACACAAGGATATGAGATGTGACATACACAGACATGCACACACAAAGATATGAGATATGACTAACATAAACATACACACAGAGATATGAGATATCACTAGCCCAAACACAAAGATATATGACACATGACTAACACAGATACACACTAAGATATGAGATATGACTAAACACATACACACTTCAAGATATGAGACATGATTAACATGGACACTCCAAGATATGAGATATGACTAACATGACACACACCAAGATATGAGCCATGACCAGCACACACACACACACACAAGCCAAGATATCAGCCTTGGCTAGCAATGAAACACACCAAGAAATGAACCATGTCCAGCACAGAAAGAAAATATCCAGTACACATTAAGGTATCCATATGCTTGGGTTTGTTGTAGTCAGCAGACTCTTCTTAACGTGGAATCATCGACATACGAGACGCCGGCCCCCATGAACTGTTAACAGATATCGTCCAAACAGTTGTACGGAGATTTGAGAGTGCAGTCTGACCCGTAGAACGTTCCCTTGCATGAACAGATCCCGGTTGACTGTTCACAGGTGTCGTTGAAACAGTGGTCAGGACATTTGAGAGTGCAGTCTGGCCCGTAGAAACCTGTCTGTTCGCACTGTAGCTCAAAATTACCATCAGGACAAGTGTCATCACAGGTATAGCCAGGATGTTTGCAATGTTGGCATTTTCCTCACATAAAGAACTGACACTAAGACAAGACCCGGAGCAGTCGTGTCCATAAATCCCATGTGAACAGTTGAAGTGACACGTACCGATGATGACGGTGCAGCCTTTGCTACTCCCACCACAAACTGTACAAAACGACCAAGAATGCCCGTCCAGACAATAGGTGTCTGTAAATGTTTGCACCTCACACACCGTCAGTGCACTCTCGTCCTGCGAAAAGGTCGGTGAGAACTCAAACTTACTGTGTGCCATTGTCGCTTGTATGGTGACTACAATAGTGTTCACATAAATATTTGGGTATCATTATACTGGAACACTACACCGCCACTGTCAGAGAAAGCCTTTGGAGTGTCATTCTTTACCCGAATCATAGTGCTAGCTCGATGATAAATTCGAATGGTGTGAGTCTTCTGGGACGTGTCAAAGTTCAGATACCAGTAAACAGAATTGGTTCCACTTCTCAATTGTGTGTGTGTGTGCAGTCATTGTCATAAAGATTGGTCTTTGTTTTGCCATTAACTGCGGCCTCTGGTCCACACCCGTCCACTGTATTAACAAGCATTAAATGTGTCGGTCTGGTTTGCGTTCTGTTTGAGAGCCACATTCCGACCCCCGCCAATGTAGATGGAGCAGATATTTGCAACTATCGCCCCTTCAATCCGTAGCATGTTGATTAGACCATGAAACTGTCCGGATCTGTAGGTCCAGATCCCTAGGCGTATTTGCAAACTAGATCAAAGTACTGACACTGGGGTCCGAAACGCTCTCGCCGACAACTGTCACCGTTTGTGCATGTCCCTGTAGCCCTGTCACAAACTGAGCGATTTTAGCAGTGACACTGCAACGCACAATTTGCCCCGAACCAACCGTCTACACAAGTTAGGCAGTTAGGTCATTAGCTTCCAATGTCGCAAACAAAGCCAGCAGAATAAAGACTTGATCTACATCGGTGGTTAACGAAATGTGCACAAACAATTATTTCAAACCCGTGGTTACAATTCTAACAATCCGCCAACTCGCTGTGACAACAGATAGCGCGATAATCACACTATGTTTATTTCTGCCCAGTTTTGGTTTCTGTCATATTTTTTGTTTAAAAAATGCTAACCAAAACCGGATTTATTCATGTTTCCTTAATCATCTGCAAATGTTGAACTTCCAAGACAAATTTTGGTGGGTAGCTTATGAGGTACTTAACCTTAATCTAATCTCACTGCTGAGAGATTATCACATTTGTTTACTTGTCTTTCATTTTCTGCATTATCAACATCTCATATCAATTTGCCGTCTGGTATCTTTTCTCTTTGCTTGTTTCTATCTATTTATCCCTCAATTTTCCCAGTTGTTACAATATATTCCAGCTGTTCCCTTCTCATTACATGGCCAGAAAATGATGATTGTTTCTTCCTAATATTGGATATTAGCTCTCTTTTTGCTTTGGTGTTAAGTATAATAATAGTATTAAGATAATAGTATCAAGTCTGATGTAACCAACAATGCATGGGCATGTTATTATTACAAGTATATATTTTATATAACTATGATGGAGATGACCGAGGGTGATGGTTTACAACTTGGAGATGATTATTTATATAACTTTGTTCATCAATGGTATCTAATGTAAGCTAGCATACATCATCTGGGGGGGGGGGGGGGGGGGTGGTGTGATGATAACTACTGATATCTAGCATAACATAAGGTTACATGACTATTGCAGTTAATGACAACTCAATGAGTATGCTCAGAAAAATTACAACAGGCTGAGCTCAACAGCAATGGCTACAGTGTTGACAGACATGCCAGTTTGGCTGATGTTGAGTGTTGTAGGGCAATGGACTGTGTTGATATTCTAAATGTTCTCAGTGATGCTGGACAAAAAAAAACAACTAAAAAATGACCCTCTATCTGCAACCATGAACAGAGTGCCCTAATATCATGTCAAGGTGGGAGATGCCAGATGTAAGTGCTATGCAGAAATCCAAAGAAGACATATCAAACAACACAACACCGGTGTCATTAGTTGCTACACATTGAGAGATATACGTCAGAAGAGATCTGAACACTTTAGGACTTGACCGATGTGCAGTGAAGACAACCTGTTGACTAAACTAAACTAAACAATTGAGGAGGACTTACATAACTCTGGGAGGCAATGCTGGTGAGTTCAAGTCATACTCTTCCAATGTCATTAACTCATCAATACTTGCATCCAACTCTGTCAATTGTTCATAAGTGATTATCAATATTTTTTTTAACTTGATGAATTGCGAGGATGTAAAATACTTAAACATACAAAAAGAAAGCAAAAGAGAGAGGGAGAGAGAAAGACAGAGAGAGAGAGAGAGAAAGAGAGAAAGAAAGGGAAACAGTGGAAGAAACAGAGACAAGTAATAACAAATTATCTAGAAAAACTAAGTATTTTAAAAAAAAAATGTTTACAAATGAATTAAATCAGGTTGTTTCAAAGAATAATATATCAATCTCTAACTAGTCCCATGATTGTAATAAAAAAGACTAAAGACTAAAGCCAATTTCTGACTGGTCACTGCATAAGCTAAAGCTATATTGTCTTACTGGTTCCACTGTTGAACAAAGCAAAATAATAATCGCTAACTAGTCTCATCCATCATTGCAGAGGATGAGAGGGAGGAGGAGAGGGAGAGGAGAGAGAGAGAGAGAGAAAGAGAGAGTAGTAGTATTCCCACATTTATAGTATGCAACAGTTTTAGGACTCGTGATAACTTTATGCTAAAACATAGAAGTGATAGAGTGTGAGTCATAGCAACTGACCTAAAACATTAGAAGTCACAGCTGAATGATTGTGTCTGTTGTGATTGTATAGGTCTCCAGACAACTGTGAATTAGGTGCATCCAGGAGGCAGAGATCAGGTCTAGGAGTTGATTCCAGAGAATTGCGTAATGGTTGAACAATAGCTTGGAGTGTATATTTAGGCCTTTTACCTGAATAAAAAAACAAACAAACCAGTGCATGTAAAAGTTATGTAATGTCTTTAGCATTAATACAGATTTCACGTACAGCTTTTTTCTTCATCACCTGTCTATAGATATACTAAGATAACATGTGCTCATAATATTCTGCTTGATCTCTATTTTTTTGCTTGTTTCTTATGCCTTATGTTTGGTGTTGATGCACCTTTCTCACAGTATTATATATTTAGAGGTTATATACACAATCTTTTTATGTGTTCTCTCAAACATTAGTTTTTTTACATATCAGTCAACTTTTGGGAATAATAACTTCTATGCATACCTTCCATATTCTATCTATCTATTGACCTTTCGAGCCGTAGCCGACCCATAGGGCATAGACCAAGATACTCCTTCTCTTATCTGAATTTTTGTTCTAGCAGTTTTCAAGGTGTATCTTGGTCTACGCCCTATGGGCCGGTTACGGCTCGAAAGGTCAATAGATAGATAGTTTTCAATTCTTTTAAAAATATTTTATCAAATCTCGCCATTTGTCTCTGTTCTGTGCAAGCAGCTCTATCTCATTGAGGAAGCTGATTCCTGCTGTTTTTGCCTCTCTCAGCAATGTTCTTCTCAGTGTCTCTCTTTTTCTCTTACCTGTTGTTTCCCACATGAGGGCTTGCTTTGCTATTCGGTTATTATCTCTTCTCATCACATGTCCTTCCATATTACATGAGTAATATTTAATAGTATTTAATATAGATTTTATGTGTTTTTTTTACTTGAATACAAGCCGTGCATCCAAGTTGATACAAGTAAAGATCCTGTTTTGTAAAACCCTGCTTTTTTTAATTATCTACCCATAAAACTTTTAGAAAACTGTATATCAACCATTTTTAGAGGCAGTAAAAAGTCCAAAGCATTTTTTTTCTACATTGTCAGGAAGTTACAGAGAAGAGCCAAAGGGACACACATTTTAACGCTTATATTTATGCACCTTACCAAGTTGTAATAAGCTCAAACCTGAGCAGACCTATGTCACAATCTAATGCTCAGTAAGTCATGGAGGTACCTTATTAAATGTATAGGTGTATCTCTGGTGAGTCCAAGAACTGCCCACAGGCCCTTATTCTGAAACCTTTGAGTTGATGAGAGAGTGTGCCTCTTTATCCTTACAAAATCGTTAGACATCATATAGAGCTGGCATTATTTTTCGCCACCCATAACTATTCTGGGCGAGATGCTCAATCTTATCTAATAAGTCTATGCCTGCAAATTTTGCTTCTTTTAAAAGTGTTCTTTTTTGTGTCCCCATAGGTCTTTCTCTTTTTCTGTATCCTGATGTTTCCCATGGAAGAGCCTGTTTTGGAATTCTCTTGTTGTCTCTTCTCAGCACATGTCCGACATATGTTTATCTTCTTACCTTTATTGTAGATGAGATCTCTGGTTGCATGGTCATTTCTCTTATTTCAATATTATTCTTGAATTTGTTCCATTGTACACAGAGTATCTTTTTTTAGACACTTGTCTTCAAAAGTGTTTAGTTTTCTCAATCTCTTTTGATGTTTTCCATCATGTGAGCATACCCAAACCATAATCCAACACTGATAGCACCACAGCCTGCGTAAGCAAGAATAGTAACAATTGCTGAAAGTTTGCCCTGGCCATGATCTTGATCATGTTGACATTTCTCCTTGCCTTTTGAATGACTATGCAAATGTGGTGATTGAAAAAATGTGTCCTATCAAATGCTATCCCCAAAAATTTAATAGCCAGATCCTTCACAATGTCTATACCATTGCAGTTTATGACTGGCAGAAACAACAAGCAGCCATTAGAATTGAAAACAAACATGGAAAATATCAACGAATATGAGAAGGAGTGTGACAAGGATGTGTACTGTCGCCAGATCTATTTTCTTTGTACACTGAAAATATTTTAAGAACAATTGCAAATAAACAGTGGATTAAAGAAGGGGAAGGCAACATATTCAACTTCAGGTATGCAGATGACACAGTATTGATAGCAAAAAAACCAAGAAGATCTACACAATTTATTAGAAGATATCTGTGACAGAAAGTGAAAAAAAAATAGTCTGATACTCACCATTAAAAAGACAGAAATTATGATAATATATAAAAAAAACCAAACACAGAATGTAGAACAAAACTAAATGGAAAAATCCTGAAACAATTGCATAGATTCAAATACAGGGGTTCAATAGTGACATCAGATGGCAGATGCACTGCAAAAATTATAAGCAAAATAGGACAAGCAAAGACAGAATTCCATCGAATGAAAAACATTCTATGTAACAAATCATTGTCTGTTAGAAAACACATCCTACAGTGCTGCATCAAACCTGTTCTACTATATGAAAGTGAGCCACAGACAAAAAGCTAGACAACAACATTAGAGAAGGCCGAGATGTGGTTTATTAGAAGAATGCTACAAATTCCATGGATAGCAAAAATTACTAATGAAGAATGTTTAAAAAGAGCTAGAAAAGCCAGAAATATTATCAACATCATAAAGAAAAGACAATTTATATTCATTGGGCATGTGATGAGAAAAGAAGACTTTGAGAATACTATAACAATGGGCAGAATGAATTTAAAGAAGAGCAGAGGCAAACCAAGAGAAAAAATATAGAACTTTATCCAAATGACACAAAAAATCACTGACTGAAATTATGACATGCATGAAGGGCTGAGAAATGTGAAGAGACTGCCTACACCAACTGGCATGGCACATGATGTTGATGAATATATTGGTGGCTAGACGTCGCATTTTGGTGCACCTCATATAGTGAAAATGGGGCATCACAGGACACATAGTGCCCTGGGATTACAGAAACCCCTACCACTGCCCCCTTCCCCAGCAGAAAACCTACTGCCGTCAAATTCCCATATACTGTTAGTATATTGGTAAGTTTGAAATGGTAAATTTTACTACCTTGTTCTTTAAAGATGCAACAATATAAAAACTAAAATTATAAATGCTTTAAATCATACCTTTCACATACTTTTTAAATGATCTTGTACAATACACCAAGAAAAGTCATACAAATTGGGGAAAAAATGTGCATGTCAATTTTAAGTATTAATTTATAATAATAATAATAATAGATCATATCTTTGTGTGTTTGTGTTTAGTCATATCTCATATCTTAGTGCGTGTATCTGTGTTAGTCATATCTCATATTTAATGTGTGTCTGTGTTAGTCACATCTCATATCTTAGTGTGTGTGTGTGTGTGTGTGTCTGTGTTAGTCATATCTCATATTTTGGTGTGTCTCAGTGTTAGTCATGCCTCATATCATTGTGTGCATGTCAGTGTTAGTCACATCTCATATCTTTGTGTGTGCATGCCTGTGTTAGTCACCTCTAGTGACTCGGGCAGATGCTGCTCGTAAACCTGGGAGAGCCGACCCTTCCTTAAATTAAGTTAAATTATTATTTTGACACGAATGATTAGGGGACCCTGAGATCACTTTAAATGCAAAAATTAATGTAAATGTTAAATTGTATTGCAGCTCTGTTTAAGTGGAAGCTGAATTTAAAAATTCACTGTTTCTAACTCTGCACTAGTAAATTAATAAAAAATATTGAAAAAAAAAGCACACTGTATTCAGTCGCAAATCCAATTAAAAAAAAAACTTGACAACTACCACAAGACTGTGAAAATGCCTAAGCCAAAAATTAATAAAATACTTTCATCACATGGGAACACAGTGGAGTACTGTATATTTATTACTTTTGTCCTGGCGGTTTTGAATACTTCTTTCACAAGAGTCACAACCAGTCCAATCTTAGAACAAGTCTTTTAGGTTATTATATTAGACTGCAATTGAGTTATTGAATTATTTGCGGGTCATCATCATTGCACTCCGAACATGTCCAACATATGACCATCGTCTATTGAGATATTTGTGGGTCATCATCATTGCACTCCGAACATGTCCATAGGTGCTCAGATCCCCTCCTCAACAATTTCCTCAGTGTCCAGTGACTGATGACTTCAGTTCTATGTTGGTTGATAAGTCTTCTTATACGGCCACTAAGTTTTTCATTTCTGGCTGTGCCCATCTTAACTACCATTTCCATCATCCGAAGAAGTGATGTGGATCTGTGTTTGTCGAAGTCCTGTGCTCTTCCCACATCTCAGAGGGCATTGATGATGTCCGCCCGATCCATTGGTTGCCCATCCTCAATGACAGCACAGCTAGCCAACCTGTCTGCTCTTTCATTTCCCTGTACTCCCGCATGTCCAGGGACATAGACAAAGGTGACCTTACGTATTTTGGATTTCTGCAATGACTCTACCCAGTGCATGCGTACAGAGCCCGCCTCCACTTTTTTATCATGCTCATCCAATCACTCAGTAAATATGCATGGGTGTAGTCTTATGACTCTAACCATTTGAATGCCTTGGTCACTGCCATCGCCTCCATTGTCATGCTACTCGTGGTCATGACATATGCACCATTGTCTTCTTTGACTATTCTGCCTGCCGAGCGTGATGTAAATGCCCATGCACTTCTTTGGTGTCGTCTTACAGATCCGTCTGTATAGATGACTGCATCTTTCTCACTGGTGTTATCGTAGATGAGACCGTTGACCTCAGACTGCAATTGTCATTCACAAATGAAAGAGAAAACTACTTTGGGCTGGAGCCCATGTGCGTAGCCAGTGAATTTGTATTGCAAATGTGAAATTTTCCTAACCTTCCACCTGAGATATATATATATATATACATAGTAAAACAGCCTAATAAAAGTAATATTGGAAGGGAAAAAACAAGATAAAAGAGGCAGAAGCAGACCCAGACTAACAGGGACGAGTAACATCAAAAGATGGACGAGTAACATCAAAAGATGGACAAGTCAACCTATGACAATCTGCACCATCAAAGCAAGAGACAAGAGTGGAATGGCGCTCCATCGTAGCCAACCTTTGATGTGGAGACGGCACTCAATGATGATGATGATATATAGTAACATTAATCATGTTACACGGTTACACTCTGATTACACATGTTAAAATACAAACTCTTTCGCCATTTTAAGTAACTTCCTGACTAGAAAAAAAAATCGGTTTTGACTTCTTGCCACTTCCAGAAGTAGCCAATATACAGTTTTAGGAAAATTTTATGTGTAGATAAATTTGAAGGGGAAATAAAAGGCATTGCTGCCTGTGCCATAACAACAAAATACTCATTAACCCAAACAAGGTGGTGTCATGAGGTGTTGCGCTAATGTAAACATCATGAAGAGTCTGTAAATATTTGGGAATAGCATTTGATTTAGTGCTATCAGTGCTGGATTATTGTTTGGGTATGTTCACCCTCTTGTCAACTCAGATTGCAAGGTGGAACAAATTCAGAATGAAGGTCTATGGACAGTTCTTGGATTCACCAGAGATACACTTATCTGTTCAATGAGGTACATGCTTGACTTACCAAGCATTAGAGTGTGATATAAGCCTGCTCAGATTTGGACTTATTTAAACTTGTCAAGAAGCATAAATATATGCGTTAAAATGAGAGTTCCTTTAATTATTTTCTGTAATGTCCGGACTATGTAGAAAAAAATTGGTCTTGACTTTTGGCCGCTCCAGAAGTAGCCGGTATAAAATTTTCAAAAATAATTATGTATAGATAAATTTGAAGGAAATAAAAGCAGTTTCCCAAAAATTGTCATCACTCATATGAATTGAGATCGATCACTTTATCTATCTTGGAAGTCACATTGATCGAGAAGGGGATACGAGCAAAGAAATTAGAATCAGAATGGCTAAAGCAGCAATGTCTTTCAGAAGCCTTGAAAAGTTGTGGAAATCAAAACTCATCAGCACAAACACAAAACTTAGACTATTCAAATCAAATGTACTATCAACCCTTACGTTTGCGTGTGAAAGCTGGAAAACAACAAGAGATATAGAAACAAAGTTGAACGCATTCGAAAATAAATGTCTAAGGAAAATACTTGGTATAGCATGGAACGAATTCAAAACAAACGAGGAAATTAGAGAAATCGCCAATCAACCACTAATATCTTCAGTAATAAAGAAAAGACGATGGTCATACGTTGGACATGTGATGAGAAGAGATAATAATCGAATAGCAAAGCAAGCCCTCATATGGGAAACAACAGGTAAAAGAAAAAGAGGAAGACCCAGGGAGACACTGAGAAGAACATTGATGAGAGAGGTAAGAGCAGCAGGAATCGGCTCCCTCAATGAGATAGAACTGCTTGCACAGAACAGAGACAGATGGCGAGATTTTATAAAATATCTTTAAAAGAAAACTGCAAGAACAAAAATTCATATAGGAGAAGGTGTTATTGGTTATTGGTTATGGAAGGCCTCGGCATCACAGCAAACGAATTAAAATCCATAATTGCTCAACCGCCCGTGCCAGTGGAATCATCCGAATTACCAACTCATCTCCCAAACAAAGAAAGGTAACTGTAGTCCCCATCGTAGCAGTCTCAGCACACGCCAAAAGACATAAGGCGAAACCTTGAGAAGGTGTATCTTGGTCTACGCCCTATGGGCCGGTTACAGCTCGAAAGGTCAATAGATAGATATGAATTGGGCGTATGACTCATGTTAAAAAAAACACTGAATATGATCTGTACTGAATATGAATTATTTGTATAAAATGGAAGATTATGTTTGAATAAATGAAAGTTTACTCACCAATTCTATACTTCCGGGCTTCAGATTCATTGGTGACAGCAGCATTTGCAGCTGCAATAGTGGAGGCTGCCAGTTCTGTGAATCTACCATATGTAGTTATATAAAAAGACATTGTAAGATTCTAACAAATACAGGCTGTAAACTGTAATAACTTCAATATTATGAAAAATGCATTCTTTAAAATAAAAAAAACTAATCTGATTGCTATCATTTTGTGGAAGGTGAAAGTGAGGTGGATAAAGGGCAACCTAACCTGGTAAAGAGGAGTGGAGTTAGAGATAAGAGAAGAGTGTTAGTCAGATGTGACCCCTGCAAAGCTGCAAAAAAATTGAATTTTATTTTTGCTCTATAACATGCAACAAAGTGTGTTAGTCTCTTACTGTTTTGGCCAAAGAAAACAAGAAGAAACTAATCTAAAGATTGAAATATATATTTTATAACTATGCTTGAGAGCTGGTCCTTCCCCATTATCCTTAATATTTACTTCTGTTCATTCATCATCATCATCATAAAGATCTTTAATGCATTCTGTCCATCGTTCCCTTATGCTTTCTTGTTCAATCAACAATTCTCCTTCCTTTGGTCTTAAACATCCAGTTTTTGATTGCCTCTTTCTTTCTGTTAATTCTTCAATTTGTTTGTATATAATCTTGGCATTTCTTTTTTTTTTCATTTATGGCCAATATATGCCCTACTATTTTTTCATAATGATATTGCTGACTGATTGGTCATTTCTCTTACTTCTGCACTAGTATAGATTTAATCTCATGGTACATGAACTATTTTTCTGAGGCATTTGTTTTTTTAATGCAACAAATTTATATTCAATTTCTCTTGTTCTTTTCCAGGTCTCATATGCATAAGTAAAGATGGATAATACAATTTATTTGAAAATACAAAGCTTAGTTATTGTTTTTAAGAGTTTAATATTTTCCATATTTTCTTATGTCATTGCTGCTTTTGCTATTCTGATTCTAATTTCATTCTTTGTGTCTCCTCCTTGATCAATGCAACTTCTGAGATATATGAAAAAATCTACTGCTTAAATTAATTTTCCTTCTAGATATATTTGTTCTTCTTCACAAATTTGATTCTTCCTTACGTTTTGTCTTTTTTGGTTGATCTCATGTCTTATTCTATCAGTTGTTGAAGACAGGGCATTTGTTTGCAAAACTATTTTTTAAAAATCCAACAACAATGGAAACAAATCAGGGATCACCTGAAGTTGTAATTAGGAATATACATGGAGAGGGGGAGTGTTTGAACTCGACAAAATGTCAAATTTTGAAAAATATGTGTTTTGCTGCTGTAATTTTTACTTCAGTATCTAGGGTTAAGCTGCCACAAAATATGTCTAAACAAATGTAATCTCAGGCCATTATTATTGTTTATAAAAAGTCTGTAATAGACACAGAGACAAATGAGTCAGACATTTTAACTCTCTCTGTACGTTTCACCGTACTGTGTGCCATGCCGATTTCGGCTGTATATGTTTTGCTACATAGTGCACCACTCTCAATTTGATTAGTGTGAACCATTATCAAACCATATTCTTTTTACATGTCTTGTATTATCTTGGTATTCTTCTTCTTCTACCTTTCAGCTCCCTGTGGATCATAGGTCTTCAACAAACACTTTCCAAGCCATTCTGTTTCTTGCCATTCTTTTAAGATCGTTCCATGTCTTCCCCATCATCTTCATCTCTGTTTCTATCTGTATTCTCCAAGAATTCCTTGGTCTTCCTCTTTGTCTTTTTCCCTGGGGATTCCAAAAAAGGACCTGTTGTGTAATACTCTCAGTTGGCTTCCGCAGTGTGTGTCCTATGTTTCACATGGAGAAATCTAATTGAAATTGGAAATCTAATTCCTTGTTTAATTGTCTAAAAATTCATATATAATATGTTATATGTTAGATAAATATCAATATGTAGATTTATTCTTAAAACCATAAAAAATGTTGTCTCTGAAATCTCTTCCATTGCATTGATAAAAATCTTCTGTACTGAAAGAGTTAAAAAAGAAATCAGGCAAAATTACCTTTGCTGAAAATGTTCCAAAACATCCTCTGTGGACTTTCTGTTGATAGTGTTTCTCTCACATCCAGAATGGTCACTTCTATCACTACCACCAGTCTGAACACTTCCAGCACCACCTTCTCCACCTCTTAAATCCTCTCCACTTAAGCTGCTGTTGACTGCTTGTCCTCCACCCCCTAAGTATAATAACTAGTCTGAGTAATTGAGCATATAGCAGGATCATATAGAAGATAACACAAGATGAGTTTAACAAAATCACAATTAAGAAATTAGTTAATAACCATTTCTTGGAACAGCCCTCAAGATACAACCAATTTGAAAACAATATAAGTTGATAATTATTCAACTACTGGTGCTTGTAATATTATTTGCTATGATACCTTCCATACACATAAGAAATGCCAACAATTATTTATAATTTGCCTCGTATCGCTGTGTGCATGTCTGTGTTGGTCACATCTCCTATCTTTGTGTGTGCATGTCTGTGTTAGTCACCTCTAGTGACTCGGGCAGATGGTGCTCGTAAACCTGGGAGGGCCGACCATCTAAGGGCAGAATCCCCCTACAGAAAAGATCATCTGCTGCCTTGCAGGAAGATTGGGGACAATCAAAGGCTAAGGAATGCAAACCTGAATAAAATGCTGGCTGAAATTGGATGCACTGGGCCACTGGCGCAGAACACAGTGCAACATTTTAATGGGTGTTCAATCAGAGTGGATCTGGCAGACTCTAATTGTGATGTTCTGTCTGTGGGGGCAATCAACACACTTGACCTGACAGCTGACTTCATGTGAGAGTCTGGAATCCTACTCTGATTGAGTCCTGATCGCAGAGAGATTTATAATTAATTGCCTACAATGTAATTTCAATTCATACTAGATTATATACTGTCATAACAGAGTTTACAATGCTCAATAAAAACCCTAACATATGCATATATACTTCATTCTATTAGAATTATATATATGTTTAAAATAATAGGGTAAAGAAATATATTATTTCGAAATCATTTATTTTTTAGATACATGAAATCTATTCACAGTTGATGTCCATAAATCAAGAACTGAAGCAAAAGGACACTGTTAGCACTCTATAGGTTCCAAACATGTCTAAAAATTAATATAATCAGGGCTGCCTTTAAGATTAGGCGAGCCTTGGTGATTGCCTAGGGGAACCAAGATACAGGAGTACTAAGTCTTACAAAGAAAAGATGACCATTAACTTTCCTATTTGTTTAATTATGGCAAAATACTTTTTAATTTTATATATTATAAATATTATCTGAATACTGTAAATAAATTACTGAATAGGTAAGTAAAAAGTAAAGTAAAGTACCCCCGTCACGCCAAGTGGCGTATAGGGAAATATGGTGTTAGTGACCCTATATTTTACAGACCTTCAGCACATGATTTTTGGGGTAATGTGGTTGGTATTACGCCCGTGTTGCTTTACTTTCCCAGAAAAAAATCCGGTAGCCATTTAAGGCTGGGTGAACCCGGAAGCCGTTGGTTGGGATCGAACCCTACCCCTTGTCCTTTGTAGTCCAGTTCACTAACCACTGAGCTATCGCGGCTCCCCCGAATACTGTAAATATTTTAGTATTTTAATTTACATATTCTCAGAAATAAGAATGAAAAGAAACGACTCAAATGTTTTAACACTTCAAAGTGCAATTAAATCTCTTCAAACCAGGGAGTGACTGCTGTCTGGCCATCCAGATCCTTTTCATCTGAATGTGTATTTTGCACTATTATTATTGTTTTTTCTTCCTTTGTCACAATGTGTTTATCTTTAGGAAACTAACAGTCTTAAAAAAAATGTTTCTTAGTTGACAAGTTAGCAAAGCAAAAAATGTGACTAAAAGTTCTTTAGGATATTCTATGCCCTTTACAATTTGCAGATTTGCATTTTGTCTTATAGAAAACACAGATATAATTATGTTACAGTTAATGTACATTGTGATTTTAATCATTGTTTAAATATTCTCAGTTGTCATAAATATACTAATATTCTTCTTCTTCTTCCTTTTTAGCTCCCAGTGGAGCATAGGTCTTCAACAAACACTTTCCAAGTTGTTTTGTTTTTTGCCATTCTTTAAAGATCATTCCATGTCTTCCCCATCATCTTTATCTCTGCTTCTATATGTCTTCTCTAAGAATTCCTTGGTCTTCCTTTTTGTCTTTCCCCCTGGGGATTCCAAAAAAGGGCCTGTTGTGTAATACTCTCAGTTGGCTTCTGTAGTGTGTGTCCTATCCAGCGCCATCATCTTCGATGTATCTCTTTATCCACTGGTATTTGACTGGTACATTTCCATAATTCTATGTTAGTGATTTTGTCCTGCCATTTCCATCCTTTTATTCCGCGTAAGCATCCATTAATGAAAGTCTGTATCTTCGTGATTGTCAAGTCAATTTTGTTGTTCTCCATGTTTCACAGCCATATAATAGGACCAACTTAACATTTGAGTTGAAAATTTTTATTTTTGTATTTAACCTAATTTCTTTGGATTTCCATATGTTTCCCAGTGCAATGAAAGCTCCTCTTGCTTTTGATATCCTTATTTTGGGATCATTTTCTGTTCCTCCCTCTTTATCTATATTACTGCCCAGATATATGTAAGATTGTACATCTAGTAGAGGTATTTCTCCTAGTTTTATTTGGTTATTGCTAACTGCATTAATTATTATAATGTTGGTCTTATCTCTATTAATCTTCAGTCCTAGCTGTTGTGATCTCTCATCAAGTGTGCTCATTTTATCCTGCATCTGTTGATGGCTGTGTGATAGGAGAGCTATGTCATCAGCAAAGTCTAGATCATCAAGTTGCTTGGTCAGTGACCACTGGATCCCATTTCTGTTGTTTTGAATTATTTTCATAAACGAATCTATGGCCAGTAGAAAGAGAAATGGAGACAGAAGACATCCCTGCCTTACTCCTGTTCTTATTTCAAATGCTTCTGTAAGCTGTCCTTTATGCACCACACTACATTTCGTTCCTTCATATATTGTTTTTATCAGGTTAATAAACTTTATGGGGATTCCGCAATGACTCAGCAACTTCCAAAGCATTCCTCTGTCTAAACTATCAAATGCCCTTTTGTAATCTATGAATCCAATATAAAGTGGGGATTTTAGTTCTAAACTTTGTTCAACTATTATACGTAGAGTAGTTATTTGAAATATACTAATATACTTACTAATATATTTACTTTAAACTTCTAATGAATATAAAAATTAGTATAAATTGTTAATTTTGTTATAAAATTGATATTTGTCTAAAAAAGCATGTGTACCATACATGCATACAAGCATAAGTATGTATATATTACCCACAAAACACACAAAAGAAAACCCAAAGGTGTCCAAATATGCTAATACATAATGCGACAAATATACATACATGTATTGTTTCAGTAGCGCATGGAGGTAAGAAAAGTGTGGTAGGTGTCCTATGTGTATGAGAAAGATATATTCATGCCTTGAGGGGAGAGAGAACCCAACAGGGCAATGAGACGATTCTCAAGGGCAAACTGGCTGCGATTGCTGGAGTGACACGAGACAATGCCAGTGACTTGCATGTCAGGTTTACCACTATGGGCAGGGGAGTTGAAATGGGCAGACATTGGGCTGCCAGTCATTTGCTGAACATCACGAAGACACTCACAAAATCTGTTACTCAGGTGTCGCCCAGACTTGCCCACATACATCATCTGGCAATGCTCACATATTATGGCGTAGATGATATTCGAATCGCCTATTACAGGACCAAATCGGTGCAAAGCACATGGTCACAAGTTCTGCAAACTTGATGTCTACATTGAACAGTTACACTTCCCAGTTACGCTTGTCTGTTCATGGGTCACCTTGGACATTAAATACTGAACTTGTGCCGTGACCCCTTCCCCTTGAATACCTCAGGTATATCGATGCACACCCATAGTTAGATATACACAATTTTATATGTATCTTGTACCCACCTCCCCATATTTTTAGAACCCTTTCCATTTATTTCTCACCTGACTGCCTGGTCAGTGAGATATATAGGTGATCAGCCCGCCCACCCATTTTAGTTCAGTCAGTGGCTGACTGAGCTCCGGACCCACAGCGAAGTGACTTTTTTTCTTTCTTGAGTATCTAGCATATTATCGCCATGTAGTTATATTTTTGTATTGTTGTTAGTTATTCCAGATGAAAACCTACTTTACCAAAATGTTGACTTTTGTTTTGTTTCTCACCTACGTAAAGCTGTTACCATACCACTTTTTTTCTCCCTTTCTTTAAAAATTGTCATTAGAATGGGAAGCAGTAGAGCCAAGACTAATAGGAGCAACAATTAAAACAACAAAAAAACAAAATAAAAATGCACATTATCCAATGCTATGCACCAACTAAAGATAAGGACAATTTAGATGAATTCTATAAACAGTTGCAATGTCAGATGGATGAAAGAGGAGCCAATGATACTATAATCTTGATGGGAGATCTAAATGCAAAAGTAGGATCAGACAACAGAGAGATCATGGAAAAACATGGACTTGGAGATATAAATGAGAATGGAGAGATATTCGTGAACTCCTGTGATCTTAATCAAATGAGCCTAGGAGGAATAATATTCCAACATAAAAGAATATATAAAGCTACATGGATGTCCCAAAATCATAGAACGGAGAATCAAATTGACCACACATGTATTGATAATAAGTTTAAGTCATCCTTACATGATGCAAAGTATATATAGGAGCATCTTCTGCTATATCTTCTGCTAGCCAAACTTAAGCTGAAAAGATATACTACAACACATAAGGGTAGAAAGTATTTCAATGTAGGGTTTCTTAAAGAGCAAGGAATTAAAGATAAATTTGCAGTCACATTTATCAAACAAATACTAAGTCCTCCAACAACTAGAAAATACAATAAATATAGAAGATCACTGGAAACAGGTAAAGAATATATGGATGGAGACATGCGAAGAAACCCCGGGGAAAGGAAAACGCCAGAATAAGGCATGGATGACAGCAGTTACCCCGGGAGAAAATTAAAGAAAGGAAGAATAAGAAAGCAGACATAAATAAAGCAAAACGAGAAGTACTAAAGCCAAGACACAGGAAACTTACACAGAGGTGAAGAAAAACAAATAAAAACAAACTTCACAAATACGTGAGAAGATGTATTAAAAGGAGGGGAGCCGCGATAGCTCAGTGGTTAGTGAACTGGACTACAAAGGACAAGAGATAGGGTTCGATCCCAACCAACGGCTTCCAGGTTCACCCAGCCTTTAATGGGTACCGGATTTTTTTCTGGGAAAGTAAAGCGGAACGGGCGTAATACCGACCACATTACCCCAAAAATCATGCGCTAACACCATATTCCCTATACACCACTTGGCGTGACGGGGGCACATTACTTTTTTTTTTTATGCATTAAAAGGAATAAAAGAAAATATATAGATGAACTAGCTAAAGAGGCAGAAGAAGCGATAAACAAAGGAAATATGAAAGAACTATAAAACAGCACAAAGAAATTAAGTGGAAAATACAAACAGATTAATCCCTTTATTAAAGATAAGAAAGGAAATCTGCTTAGTAATATAAGGGAACAAATGAAGAGATAGAAGTAGCACTTTGAAGAACTTCTGAATAGACCCGGCCCAAATATCCTTATCATCATCTGCCATACCGGTTGGCATAGGCGATCATGTCCTTCCACAAACTTCTATCTACCGTGCATCATATCAGTTCTATTCTTGACTGTTTTCCATGCCATGACACCAAGGTATCCAGTATTTTCTCTCTTTGTTGTCCATGATCTCTCTTTCCCTGTATTTTGCCAGTTGTAACCAAATATTTCAACTTTCCTCTTCTCATGATGAGCCTGAAAAATGTTGATTGTTTCTTTCTGACGTTTCTTAGGAGCTCCCTCTTTGTGTTGGCCTCAGAATTTCCTCATAGGTCTTTTTAGCTGTCCAGGGAACTTTCAGCATTCTTCTGAGAAATCCCATCTCCGTGGCCTCTAATTGTCTTTTCATTTGTTTACAGTCCATGATTCGCTTCCATAGGTCAGATTTGGCTCTATATAGCACAGATGAACTCTCTTTCTCACTTCTATTGACATAGAATTGTTGCATTAGACGTTTTTCACTTTCTGAAATTCTATTTTGGCTTAACCAATTCAGCTTCTTATTTCTATAGTGCATCTCAAATAACCCTCCTCCAGATATATTACCAACAGAAGAAGATTTACGTGTTAACTGTGAAAAACAAAGCAAGAAGAAATAATGAAAGCCATCAAACTATTAAAAAATGGTAAAGCCACAGGACCAGATGAAATTCCTTCAGACAACAAAGCAGATATTAACAGCTCTACAAAGATGTTACATAATCTACTCGAAAAAATTTAGGAGAGTGAAAACTGGAATGAAGGTTATATGATCAAACTACTGGAAAGGAAGTTTCCAGGAGTGCACAAATTATAGGGGAATTATGCTGCTATCAGTGCCAGGAAAAATATTAAGCAGAATCATTCTGGAGAGAGGACTTCCAGTTCCAAGATGGTAGAAGGAAGTTCATGTTCTCTCGACCACTGCAGGATTTGCATTTGGGGACTGATTAATTAAAGCTCTCCATTGCAGATTTCTGACTTGTTAAAAAAGTCAACCTGATGTTCCACATAACAGATTTGCGCTGATGATGCGAAGCTGTGCACATGGCAAAATTCCTCTTTGGCAGGTCAAATGTGAATGTAACCTTTCCCCGTTTTGGATTTGATATGTGGTTTACGTCATCATATTTAGTGCTGTTCAAAGGCCGTTGCTGGAATTGTTTGACGTCAATTATTTACAAGTTACAACTCATTAATACGGACTGCTCTGCCAAGTCAATTGAAGGTTTCACTTTAGGGATTTTGCACATCGTTACCATGTTTCGTGCATTGTTGGCTGCATTCACTATATTAATCGGTTGTTTGTGGGTGCATCCATTGTTGTGTGTGAGACGTCATCATGATGGCTGATCGTTTATCTATAAACAACTGTACACTTATAATGAAGGGCGATACGACCGAGTTTTGTTCAAGACTTTGCAGCCCCAGTGTGACTCACAGAGTTTCATATTGGTCAGGAGGGATGTTGTCCAGATTCAAGACTGTGAAATCGAGGGTAGACTTGTGGATTGGTTTATCATTTCACAGATTCACGCACTGCAGGGGAGATCTCAGCATTTACTGACTCTTATTTGATGTCTGATGTGGATAATCCGATGAATAACTGTGTTTAGGAGACAAAAACGATGTCCTAACATCATCAAGCACTATACATTTTAAAAAAATAGGACGATCAACATTTTCAGGAGGACATAAACTTCCAGTCAATATGGCGGATAGGTGGCAGGAACCATTACAGGCTGTGTCTGAAAAGCGTTCCTTGTTGCAGTTACCTCATATTCCAAGTTCAGCTTGCTGCAGGAGCTACTGAGTTAAGCGCTCTATGCACACTGTGAGCTGTGCATTTAATCCATTTTGATTGTGTTTCGATAATCCGATTGCTTACGATGAATGATGATATCATATGATGGGGAACAGATGGTTATGTTCACTTTTTGTGCGGTTTTGCCTTATGTCTTTTGACGTGTGCAGAGACTGCTATGATGGGGACTGCAGCTACCTTTCTTTGTTCGGGATATGAGATATTAATTCGGATGATTTCACTGGCATGGGCGGTTGAGCAATTATGGATTTTAATTCGTTTACAGTGATATCGGGGCCTTCCATAACCATAACCATACTGGAGAGACTAAAAGAAGCCATAAAGAAACATTTGAGAGATGAACAAGCATGTTTTAAGAAAAACAGATCATGTGCTAATTAAATGACTACCCAACGTATAATAATTGAACAAAGCTTAGAACTACAGTCCCCACTTTATATCAGATTCGTAGATTATGAAAAGGCATTTGATAGTTTAGACAGAGGAATGCTTTGGAAGTTACTGAGTCACTACGGAATCCACACAAAGTTTATTAATCTGATAAGAACAATGTATGAAGGAATGAAATGTAGTGTGGTGCACAAAGGGCAGCTTACAGAAGCATTTGAAATAAGAACAGGAGTAAAGCAGGGATGCCTTCTATCTCCAGATATATGTAAAAATGTACGTCAAGTATAGATATTTCTCCTATTATTATTTGGTTATTGCCAACTGCATTAATTCTCATAATTTTGGTCTTATCTCTATTTATTTTCAGTCCCTGCTGTTGTGATCTCTCATCAAGTATGCTCATTTTATCTTGCATCTGTTGATGGTTATGTGATAGGAAAACAATGTCACCAGTAAAGTCTAAATCATTAAGTTGCTTAGTCAGTGACCACTGGATTTGCAGTTATAGGCATGCTTCCCTGTGTGGAACTACGTGGGGTGCGAGTGGGAAAATACTCAGTAAAGTTTACCAACAGAGTATACGCCCACATTTAGAATATGGATCATCTGCATGGTGTTCAGCATCAAACACCACACTTCAAGAACTGGATAAAGTACAAAACCAGGCACTTAGGGTCATCACAGGAGCAATGAAATCAACACCAATATTAGAGATGGAGAAATTGTGGAGGATACCAGCACTGAGAGAACGGAGGGACACAAAGGTGCTGATACAGGCAGAAAAATTTGCTTGCATGCCGAGACATCCAATGAAGGACCGATTCCAAAATCTTGCATTGGGACGACTTAAGAGAAGCAGTTTTATCCACCAAGCCAAGCGTATTAGTAGACAAACACCAGACATGCCAAGAGCTGTTAACCCCCTACTGCCCATACCAGAACAGACTCCCTGGACAGAGGAATCTGGATTATCAGTTCAAATACGGACAGAAGTGAAAGGAATAGTTGATAAAGAGGAACAGAATAGTCTACAGCGAAAAACAATAACTCTCAGTTTCCTGGATGAAGAATACCCACAAGACCTATGGATTCGTGTGTATACAGATGGATCAGCACAGAATGCAGTAAAAAATGGGGGAGCAGGTGCATATATAGAATACCCAAATAACACTAGGGATATGAATAAAATAGCAACAGGGAAATATTGTCACAATTATGATGCAGAAATACAAGCAATAAAGTTAGCAATAGAAAAACTGCTGAACATTAATCTTAGCCCGCAGCCTGTAGTGTTTTTGACAGATGCAAGATCAGTACTCCAGGCACTACAATCCAGAAAATTACCACATCTGCAGACCTTATTGACTGAACTCTGCAAGCACCACAGGGTTGCCCTGCAGTGGATCCCATCTCACTGTGGAATACCAGGAAATGAGAAAGCAGATCAGTTGGCAAAGGAAGGTTCAACAGGCACACAACTAGATACACCTGTTACATACCATCATAAGAAACAGATAATCAAATCAATCAGAGGACCACAAGCCCCAAATCAGGATGCCTTTTATAATATGAATAGATATGAACAAGTTATCATTATACGTCTCAGAACAGGACACAATCGACTCCATAGTCACATGTATACAAAATTCAAGATCGGCACCTCAACTACTTGTACATGTGGACAGGCGCCCCAGACTGCTGAACACATACTTCAAGACTGCACTGAATATAGTAGACTGAGGAAAATACATTGGCCCATAGATACAACACTACAGACAAAACTATATGGGCCACTGCAAGAATTACAAAAGACAGTAACATTTATACAGGAAACGACATTGCAGATATAGACAATGCTTCAGGCGAACGAAAGATAGATAGATAGACTCAGCAACTTCCAAAGCATTCCTCTGTCTAAACTATCAAATGCCCTTTTGTAATCTATGAATCCAATATAAAGTGGGGATTTTAGTTCTAAACTTTGTTCAACTATTATACGTAGAGTAGTTATTTGAAATATACTAATATACTTACTAATATATTTACTTTAAACTTCTAATGAATATAAAAATTAGTATAAATTGTTAATTTTGTTATAAAATTGATATTTGTCTAAAAAAGCATGTGTACCATACATGCATACAAGCATAAGTATGTATATATTACCCACAAAACACACAAAAGAAAACCCAAAGGTGTCCAAATATGCTAATACATAATGCGACAAATATACATACATGTATTGTTTCAGTAGCGCATGGAGGTAAGAAAAGTGTGGTAGGTGTCCTATGTGTATGAGAAAGATATATTCATGCCTTGAGGGGAGAGAGAACCCAACAGGGCAATGAGACGATTCTCAAGGGCAAACTGGCTGCGATTGCTGGAGTGACACGAGACAATGCCAGTGACTTGCATGTCAGGTTTACCACTATGGGCAGGGGAGTTGAAATGGGCAGACATTGGGCTGCCAGTCATTTGCTGAACATCACGAAGACACTCACAAAATCTGTTACTCAGGTGTCGCCCAGACTTGCCCACATACATCATCTGGCAATGCTCACATATTATGGCGTAGATGATATTCGAATCGCCTATTACAGGACCAAATCGGTGCAAAGCACATGGTCACAAGTTCTGCAAACTTGATGTCTACATTGAACAGTTACACTTCCCAGTTACGCTTGTCTGTTCATGGGTCACCTTGGACATTAAATACTGAACTTGTGCCGTGACCCCTTCCCCTTGAATACCTCAGGTATATCGATGCACACCCATAGTTAGATATACACAATTTTATATGTATCTTGTACCCACCTCCCCATATTTTTAGAACCCTTTCCATTTATTTCTCACCTGACTGCCTGGTCAGTGAGATATATAGGTGATCAGCCCGCCCACCCATTTTAGTTCAGTCAGTGGCTGACTGAGCTCCGGACCCACAGCGAAGTGACTTTTTTTCTTTCTTGAGTATCTAGCATATTATCGCCATGTAGTTATATTTTTGTATTGTTGTTAGTTATTCCAGATGAAAACCTACTTTACCAAAATGTTGACTTTTGTTTTGTTTCTCACCTACGTAAAGCTGTTACCATACCACTTTTTTTCTCCCTTTCTTTAAAAATTGTCATTAGAATGGGAAGCAGTAGAGCCAAGACTAATAGGAGCAACAATTAAAACAACAAAAAAACAAAATAAAAATGCACATTATCCAATGCTATGCACCAACTAAAGATAAGGACAATTTAGATGAATTCTATAAACAGTTGCAATGTCAGATGGATGAAAGAGGAGCCAATGATACTATAATCTTGATGGGAGATCTAAATGCAAAAGTAGGATCAGACAACAGAGAGATCATGGAAAAACATGGACTTGGAGATATAAATGAGAATGGAGAGATATTCGTGAACTCCTGTGATCTTAATCAAATGAGCCTAGGAGGAATAATATTCCAACATAAAAGAATATATAAAGCTACATGGATGTCCCAAAATCATAGAACGGAGAATCAAATTGACCACACATGTATTGATAATAAGTTTAAGTCATCCTTACATGATGCAAAGTATATATAGGAGCATCTTCTGCTATATCTTCTGCTAGCCAAACTTAAGCTGAAAAGATATACTACAACACATAAGGGTAGAAAGTATTTCAATGTAGGGTTTCTTAAAGAGCAAGGAATTAAAGATAAATTTGCAGTCACATTTATCAAACAAATACTAAGTCCTCCAACAACTAGAAAATACAATAAATATAGAAGATCACTGGAAACAGGTAAAGAATATATGGATGGAGACATGCGAAGAAACCCCGGGGAAAGGAAAACGCCAGAATAAGGCATGGATGACAGCAGTTACCCCGGGAGAAAATTAAAGAAAGGAAGAATAAGAAAGCAGACATAAATAAAGCAAAACGAGAAGTACTAAAGCCAAGACACAGGAAACTTACACAGAGGTGAAGAAAAACAAATAAAAACAAACTTCACAAATACGTGAGAAGATGTATTAAAAGGAGGGGAGCCGCGATAGCTCAGTGGTTAGTGAACTGGACTACAAAGGACAAGAGATAGGGTTCGATCCCAACCAACGGCTTCCAGGTTCACCCAGCCTTTAATGGGTACCGGATTTTTTTCTGGGAAAGTAAAGCGGAACGGGCGTAATACCGACCACATTACCCCAAAAATCATGCGCTAACACCATATTCCCTATACACCACTTGGCGTGACGGGGGCACATTACTTTTTTTTTTTATGCATTAAAAGGAATAAAAGAAAATATATAGATGAACTAGCTAAAGAGGCAGAAGAAGCGATAAACAAAGGAAATATGAAAGAACTATAAAACAGCACAAAGAAATTAAGTGGAAAATACAAACAGATTAATCCCTTTATTAAAGATAAGAAAGGAAATCTGCTTAGTAATATAAGGGAACAAATGAAGAGATAGAAGTAGCACTTTGAAGAACTTCTGAATAGACCCGGCCCAAATATCCTTATCATCATCTGCCATACCGGTTGGCATAGGCGATCATGTCCTTCCACAAACTTCTATCTACCGTGCATCATATCAGTTCTATTCTTGACTGTTTTCCATGCCATGACACCAAGGTATCCAGTATTTTCTCTCTTTGTTGTCCATGATCTCTCTTTCCCTGTATTTTGCCAGTTGTAACCAAATATTTCAACTTTCCTCTTCTCATGATGAGCCTGAAAAATGTTGATTGTTTCTTTCTGACGTTTCTTAGGAGCTCCCTCTTTGTGTTGGCCTCAGAATTTCCTCATAGGTCTTTTTAGCTGTCCAGGGAACTTTCAGCATTCTTCTGAGAAATCCCATCTCCGTGGCCTCTAATTGTCTTTTCATTTGTTTACAGTCCATGATTCGCTTCCATAGGTCAGATTTGGCTCTATATAGCACAGATGAACTCTCTTTCTCACTTCTATTGACATAGAATTGTTGCATTAGACGTTTTTCACTTTCTGAAATTCTATTTTGGCTTAACCAATTCAGCTTCTTATTTCTATAGTGCATCTCAAATAACCCTCCTCCAGATATATTACCAACAGAAGAAGATTTACGTGTTAACTGTGAAAAACAAAGCAAGAAGAAATAATGAAAGCCATCAAACTATTAAAAAATGGTAAAGCCACAGGACCAGATGAAATTCCTTCAGACAACAAAGCAGATATTAACAGCTCTACAAAGATGTTACATAATCTACTCGAAAAAATTTAGGAGAGTGAAAACTGGAATGAAGGTTATATGATCAAACTACTGGAAAGGAAGTTTCCAGGAGTGCACAAATTATAGGGGAATTATGCTGCTATCAGTGCCAGGAAAAATATTAAGCAGAATCATTCTGGAGAGAGGACTTCCAGTTCCAAGATGGTAGAAGGAAGTTCATGTTCTCTCGACCACTGCAGGATTTGCATTTGGGGACTGATTAATTAAAGCTCTCCATTGCAGATTTCTGACTTGTTAAAAAAGTCAACCTGATGTTCCACATAACAGATTTGCGCTGATGATGCGAAGCTGTGCACATGGCAAAATTCCTCTTTGGCAGGTCAAATGTGAATGTAACCTTTCCCCGTTTTGGATTTGATATGTGGTTTACGTCATCATATTTAGTGCTGTTCAAAGGCCGTTGCTGGAATTGTTTGACGTCAATTATTTACAAGTTACAACTCATTAATACGGACTGCTCTGCCAAGTCAATTGAAGGTTTCACTTTAGGGATTTTGCACATCGTTACCATGTTTCGTGCATTGTTGGCTGCATTCACTATATTAATCGGTTGTTTGTGGGTGCATCCATTGTTGTGTGTGAGACGTCATCATGATGGCTGATCGTTTATCTATAAACAACTGTACACTTATAATGAAGGGCGATACGACCGAGTTTTGTTCAAGACTTTGCAGCCCCAGTGTGACTCACAGAGTTTCATATTGGTCAGGAGGGATGTTGTCCAGATTCAAGACTGTGAAATCGAGGGTAGACTTGTGGATTGGTTTATCATTTCACAGATTCACGCACTGCAGGGGAGATCTCAGCATTTACTGACTCTTATTTGATGTCTGATGTGGATAATCCGATGAATAACTGTGTTTAGGAGACAAAAACGATGTCCTAACATCATCAAGCACTATACATTTTAAAAAAATAGGACGATCAACATTTTCAGGAGGACATAAACTTCCAGTCAATATGGCGGATAGGTGGCAGGAACCATTACAGGCTGTGTCTGAAAAGCGTTCCTTGTTGCAGTTACCTCATATTCCAAGTTCAGCTTGCTGCAGGAGCTACTGAGTTAAGCGCTCTATGCACACTGTGAGCTGTGCATTTAATCCATTTTGATTGTGTTTCGATAATCCGATTGCTTACGATGAATGATGATATCATATGATGGGGAACAGATGGTTATGTTCACTTTTTGTGCGGTTTTGCCTTATGTCTTTTGACGTGTGCAGAGACTGCTATGATGGGGACTGCAGCTACCTTTCTTTGTTCGGGATATGAGATATTAATTCGGATGATTTCACTGGCATGGGCGGTTGAGCAATTATGGATTTTAATTCGTTTACAGTGATATCGGGGCCTTCCATAACCATAACCATACTGGAGAGACTAAAAGAAGCCATAAAGAAACATTTGAGAGATGAACAAGCATGTTTTAAGAAAAACAGATCATGTGCTAATTAAATGACTACCCAACGTATAATAATTGAACAAAGCTTAGAACTACAGTCCCCACTTTATATCAGATTCGTAGATTATGAAAAGGCATTTGATAGTTTAGACAGAGGAATGCTTTGGAAGTTACTGAGTCACTACGGAATCCACACAAAGTTTATTAATCTGATAAGAACAATGTATGAAGGAATGAAATGTAGTGTGGTGCACAAAGGGCAGCTTACAGAAGCATTTGAAATAAGAACAGGAGTAAAGCAGGGATGCCTTCTATCTCCAGATATATGTAAAAATGTACGTCAAGTATAGATATTTCTCCTATTATTATTTGGTTATTGCCAACTGCATTAATTCTCATAATTTTGGTCTTATCTCTATTTATTTTCAGTCCCTGCTGTTGTGATCTCTCATCAAGTATGCTCATTTTATCTTGCATCTGTTGATGGTTATGTGATAGGAAAACAATGTCACCAGTAAAGTCTAAATCATTAAGTTGCTTAGTCAGTGACCACTGGATTTGCAGTTATAGGCATGCTTCCCTGTGTGGAACTACGTGGGGTGCGAGTGGGAAAATACTCAGTAAAGTTTACCAACAGAGTATACGCCCACATTTAGAATATGGATCATCTGCATGGTGTTCAGCATCAAACACCACACTTCAAGAACTGGATAAAGTACAAAACCAGGCACTTAGGGTCATCACAGGAGCAATGAAATCAACACCAATATTAGAGATGGAGAAATTGTGGAGGATACCAGCACTGAGAGAACGGAGGGACACAAAGGTGCTGATACAGGCAGAAAAATTTGCTTGCATGCCGAGACATCCAATGAAGGACCGATTCCAAAATCTTGCATTGGGACGACTTAAGAGAAGCAGTTTTATCCACCAAGCCAAGCGTATTAGTAGACAAACACCAGACATGCCAAGAGCTGTTAACCCCCTACTGCCCATACCAGAACAGACTCCCTGGACAGAGGAATCTGGATTATCAGTTCAAATACGGACAGAAGTGAAAGGAATAGTTGATAAAGAGGAACAGAATAGTCTACAGCGAAAAACAATAACTCTCAGTTTCCTGGATGAAGAATACCCACAAGACCTATGGATTCGTGTGTATACAGATGGATCAGCACAGAATGCAGTAAAAAATGGGGGAGCAGGTGCATATATAGAATACCCAAATAACACTAGGGATATGAATAAAATAGCAACAGGGAAATATTGTCACAATTATGATGCAGAAATACAAGCAATAAAGTTAGCAATAGAAAAACTGCTGAACATTAATCTTAGCCCGCAGCCTGTAGTGTTTTTGACAGATGCAAGATCAGTACTCCAGGCACTACAATCCAGAAAATTACCACATCTGCAGACCTTATTGACTGAACTCTGCAAGCACCACAGGGTTGCCCTGCAGTGGATCCCATCTCACTGTGGAATACCAGGAAATGAGAAAGCAGATCAGTTGGCAAAGGAAGGTTCAACAGGCACACAACTAGATACACCTGTTACATACCATCATAAGAAACAGATAATCAAATCAATCAGAGGACCACAAGCCCCAAATCAGGATGCCTTTTATAATATGAATAGATATGAACAAGTTATCATTATACGTCTCAGAACAGGACACAATCGACTCCATAGTCACATGTATACAAAATTCAAGATCGGCACCTCAACTACTTGTACATGTGGACAGGCGCCCCAGACTGCTGAACACATACTTCAAGACTGCACTGAATATAGTAGACTGAGGAAAATCCATTGGCCCATAGATACAACACTACAGACAAAACTATATGGGCCACTGCAAGAATTACAAAAGACAGTAACATTTATACAGGAAACGACATTGCAGATATAGACAATGCTTCAGGCGAACGAAAGATAGATAGATAGATAGATAGACCACTGGATTTCATTTCTGTCTAAGTTATTTTCATAATCCAATCTATGGCCAGTAGAAAGAATATCTCTGCCTATATGTCAAGGGACATTGAGTTGCCAGTGTGAAAAATAGGAAAAGTGACGCTCACGCAAAATTCAGCCCCCTCTGGAATTGAGTTTGGTAAAATATTAGTGTCTCATACTGGATGCTGTTTTGCCGGACAGCTTCTCTCATGGCTGAATTTGCCAATATTGGACAGACAGATCCATCCACCTTGGCCTTGTCGCTTTTCTCTTGCGCCTTTTGTCTTCTGAATTTGATATCAGTACTGTCTCGAAAGTTGCTGTGCCATTGTTTATTTTTGTTCTCCATGTGCTACAATCTGCAGCCACATGTTCCCAGTTTCTTTCACTGATAAAAAATTCCCCCAAGGAAGCCCTGCAAACATCCTTATATCTAAGCACTGGTCAGCCCTTTGGTCTTTTTCCATCCTTAAGTTTGCTGTACAATATTTTTGTTTGGGAATATGATTGTTTGCCATTCTTCTTACATGGCCAAGCCACCTTAGTCTACGACTCCTAAGTGTTGCCATGACCGATGGGAATTTGGCTCGTTGTAAGACATTAAGGTTAGTTACTTTGTCATGCCATTTGATGTTCATAATCTTTCGAAGGCAACGTACATGAAAGCTGTTTAACCTTTTCTCCTGTCCTGCATAGCTAGTCCAAGTTTCTGATCCGTATAGAAGTGTACTAAGCACACAACTTTGGTAAATTTTATTCTTAGTCCTGAGTGTTAAATTGGTGTTGGCCCATGCTGTATTTTTAAGTTTACCAAATGGGGAAGCTGCCTTTCTGATTCGGGAATTTATTTCTTCTTCAAGAGAGACAGTGGTTGTGACCATAGAACTGAGATAGGTGAACTTTCTCATAGATTCAAGGAGTGTGTTATCTAATGATATAGCTGTGTGGCTGGCTACACCTTGTTGAAGCACTACAGTCTTCTGTATACTTATTGACAGGGAGAATAATTCACGTGATCTAGCTAGTCAATCATTGACTGCAGGACAAATTCATCATGAGCAACCAGTGCTGCATCATCAAAGAATAGAAGCTCCTTGATTAGGGTCTCAGTTGTTTTTGATTTTGACCCCAGACATGCAAGATTGAATAAGGAACCGTCAGATCTTGTATGGATGTAGATGTCTCCAGAGATGGTTTCAAACGCATTGTGTAGAAGGGCAGCGAAAAATATGACGAATAGAGTAGGGGCAAGGACACATCCTTGTTTGACTCCACAGTTCATCTCAAAGGACTGGGAAGATTCACTGTCGAACTGGATGATGGTAGACATATTGTTGAGAAATGACTTATCAACTTAAGTAATGTAGGAGGACAGCCAACATTTTCTAGCACCTTGTATAGACCTGCTCTGCTCATGGTGTCAAACGCCTTTGTGAGATCAACAAAGGCTATAAATAGAGGTCTTCTTTGTTCCAGCATTTTTCTTGCAACTGGCGGAGAGTAAAAATCATATCCATGGCTGACCGTCCAGCTCTAAACCCACACTGGGATTCAGGAAGAATGTGTTCCTCCAATTGATGTAGGTGCTTTAAAACAATTCTTGCGAATGCCTTTCTAGTTATACTCAGGAGGGATGTACCCCTATAATTGTCGCAATTGCCCTTGTCTCCCTTATTTTTATATAACGTTACAATCTTGGCATCTTTCATGTCTTGGGGTATATCACCACTTCTCCAGCATTGGATAGGGAGTTTGTAGAGGTGGGACAGGAGTGTTTCAAGGTTTTCCTTGAGTATTTCGGCTGAGATGTTGTCGTTGCCAGAAGCTTTTCCATTTGAGAGGTCGCGGATGATATCATGAAGTTCTTTTTCTGTAGGTTCATTGTCCAGTTCAGTCAGCACTGATTATCTTGGGACTAGCTGGTCTAGGAGTGGGCTTGCTGGTCTGTCTACAAAATATAGACTTGAGTAATATTTGACCCATCTTTCCAGCTGTTTAGTTTTGTCAATGATAGACTCACCATTAGCAACTTTTAAGGGAGCAATTTTTAAGATGTTTGATCTTAGAGCAATCCTAATGTTGCTGTACATAGTTCATGAATCACCCATCTCAGCAGCTTTCTAGATCGTAGAGCACAGATTTGACCAGTACTCACTCGTACATCTTCGTGATTCCCATTGTACTTCTGCTCTTGCTTGTTTGAATTTGTCTTTTGTGTTCTGGCATGGGTGGTTAAATATACTATTGAATAAAGGATGCAATAGATACAGTAATGCGTGAAGAACAGGCTAGGTTTAGAAAAGGTTCTCCCTTTTCTAAACACAGCCTGTTCTTCACGCATTACTGTATCTGCCTTGACCACATTTTTACCCTATAACTTATATTGGAGGAACACATTGAAAAGCAAAAGCCTTTTGTACTTAACTTCATCGACTTCAAAAAAGCATTTGACAGTATTCATAGAGATTCTTTGTGCAAAATTCTGAAGCAATATGGATTACCATAAAAAATCATAAATATTATTAAAGACATGTATGATGGTTACACATGTGCAGTTCGTACAGAGGAAGGACTGAGCGAAAGTTTCCCAATAGAAACTGAGGTTAAACAAGAATGTATTTTATCACCCTAGTTATATGGAGTTGTTATGGACTTCATAATGAAGAAATGCTGCTCTGGTAATAAAGGAATCGAATGGATACAAGGAGACCATTTGGAGGACTTCGACTTTGCTGATGACATAGTTCTCATCAGCAGTCAGATAAAAACGATGCAGGAAAACACAAATGAACTATCATCAAAAGCCAACAAAATTGTGCTTGAGATCAATATCATGAAAAGCTTAATTCCAACAGATGACAGAATATACATGGAAAACAAACCAGTGGAAGAGATTGATCACTTTATCTATCTTGGAAGTCACATTGATCGAGAAGGGGATATAAGTAAAGAAATTAGAATCAGAATAGCTAAAGCTGCAATGTCTTTCAGAAGGCTTGAAAAGTTTTTGAAATTGAAACTTATCAGCACAAACACAAAACTTAGACTATTCAAATCAAATGTACTATCAACCCTTACGTATGTGTATGAAAGCTGGAAAACAACAAGAGACATAGAAGGAAAGTTGAATGCATTCGAAAATAAATGTGTAAGGAAAATACTTAGTAAAGCGTGGATCGAATTCAAAACAAATGAGGAAATTAGAGAAATCGCCAACCAACCGCTTATATCTTCAGTAATCAAGAAAATGCGATGGTCATATGTTGGACATGGGATGAGAAGAGATAATAACCTAATAGCAAAGCAAGCCCTCATGTGGGAAACAACAGGTAAGAGGAAGACCCAGAGAGACACTGAGAAGAACATTGATGAGAGGGGCAAGAGCAGCAGGAATTGGCTCTCTCAATGAGATAGAGCTGCTTGAACAGAACAGAGACAAATGGCGAGATTTGATAAAAGATCTTTGACCTATCAATGACCTATCATTGATAGGTCTATCCAGATCGAAAAGTAGAAAATATCCACTTAATGAGAATTTCCACCGTCCACAAGCCTGTTAGAAGTTAGAAGATCAACCACAACAGGCAATAGCAGAACACTAAATCCAAGCAGCACACTGCGTGTAACTGGTGTATTTTGAAACAACACACGCTGTAACGGTAAACACTGTCCACATACGGACGTCATCTTGAACCACTGTCTATAATTATATATATATATATATATATATATATATATATATATATATATATATAATTTTATATATATAATTATATAATTTTATATATATATATATAATTATATAATTTTATATATATATATATATATATATATATATCTATTGGCCTTTCGAGCCGTAGCCGGCCCATAAGGCGTAGACCAAGATACTCCATCTGAATTTTTGTTCTAGCAGTTTTCAATTCTTTTAAAGATATTTTATAAAATCTCGCCATTTGTCTCTGTTCTGTGCAAGCAGCTCTATCTCAATGAGGGAGTCGATTCCTGCTGCTCTTGCCTCTCTCATCAATGTTCTTCTCAGCGTCTCTCTGGGTCTTTCTCTTTTTCTCTTACCTGTTGTTTCCCACATGAGGGCTTGCTTTGCTATTCGGTTATTTTCTCTTCTCATCACATGTCCAACATATGACCATCGTCTTTTCTTTATTACTGAAGATATTAGTGGTTGATTGGCGATTTCTCTAATTTCCTCGTTTGTTTTGAATTCGTTCCACGCTATACCAAGTATTTTCCTTAGACATTTATTTTCGAATGCGTTTAACTTGTTTCTATATCTCTTGTTGTTTTCCAGCTTTCACACGCATACATAAGGGTTGATAGTACATTTGATTTGAATAGTCTAAGTTTTGTGTTTGTGCTGATGAGTTTTGATTTCCATAACTTTTCAAGGCTTCTGAAAGACATTGCTGCTTTAGCTATTCTGATACTAATTTCTTTGCTTGTATCCCCTTCTCGATCAATGTGACTTCCAAGATAGATAAAGTGATTGATCTCTTCCACTGGTTTGTTTTCCATGTATATTTTGTCGTCTGTTGGAATTAAGCTTTTCATGACTTTAGTCTTTTCATGATTGATCTCAAGCCCAATTTTGCTGGCTATTGATGATAGTTCATTTGTGTTTCCCTGCATCGTTTTTATCTGACTGCTGATGAGAACTATGTCATCAGCAAAGTCGAGGTCCTCCAAATGGTCTCCTTGTATCCATTCGATGCCTTTATTACCAGTACAGCATTTCTTCATTATGAAGTCCATAACAATTCCAAATAACAAGGGCGATAAAATATATCCTTGTTTAACCCCAGTTTCTATTGGGAAACATTCGCGCAGTTGAATTTCTGTACGAACTGCACATGTGTAACCATCATACATCTACATTTCATTAATAAAATCTCAAGAAGTCCATAACAATTCCAAATAACAAGGGCGATAAAATATATCCTTGTTTAACCCCAGTTTCTATTGGGAAACATTCGCGCAGTTGAATTTCTGTACGAACTGCACATGTGTAACCATCATACATCTACATTTCATTAATAAAATCATTTTTACGATAGCGGCTTGTTAAACCTCTGATCAACGGTTCTATACCAAGCCGGAGAAAATTTTATATATATACATATAATTATATATATAGTCACAGTGTATAGGAGTGTATAAATTTTCTTTTCCTAAGGATGATACACAAATGAACTATCATCAATAGCCAGCAAAATTGGGCTTGAGGTCAATCATGAAAAGACTAAAGTCATGAAAAGTTTAATTCCAACAAGTGACAAAATATACATGGAAAACAAACCAGTAGAAGAGATCGATCACTTTATCTATCTTGGAAGTCACATTGATCGAGAAGGGGATACGAGCAAAGAAATTAGAATCAGACTGGCTAAAGCAGCAATGTCTTTCAGAAGCCTTGAAAAGTTGTGGAAATCAAAACTCATTAGCACAAACACAAAACTTAGGCTATTCAAATCAAATGTACTATCAACCCTTACGTATGCGTGTGAAAGCTGGAAAACAACAAGAGATATAGAAACAAAGTTGAACGCATTCGAAAATAAATGTCTAAGGAAAATACTTGGTATAGAATGGAACGAATTCAAAACAAACGAGGAAATTAGAGAAATCGCCAATCAACCACTAATATCTTCAGTAATAAAGAAAAGACGATGGTCATACGTTGGACATGTGATGAGAAGAGATAATAATCGAATAGCAAAGCAAGCCCTCATATGGGAAACAACAGGTAAAAGAAAAAGAGGAAGACCCAGGGAGACACTGAGAAGAACATTGATGAGAGAGGCAAGAGCAGCAGGATTCGGCTCCCTCAATGAGATAGAACTGCTTGCACAGAACAGAGACAGATGGCGAGATTTGATAAAATATCTTTAAAAGAAAACTGCTAGAACAAAAATTCATATAGGAGAAGGTGTATCTTGGTCTACGCCCTATGGGCCGGTTACGGCTCGAAAGGTCAATAGATAGATAGATAGAAGGATGATACTCTTTTGCCAAGCCTAAATATAATAAAGTTAAGATCATACCTGGAAGTAATTATGGTCAACTTTAGTTTTTGAAGAAGTGAATATGATGAAACTGAGCCCATGCCTATAAGTGAACATAATAAAATTGAAAGGCAGGCAGAATAGTCAAAGAAGACAGTGGTGCATACGTCATGACCACAAGTAGCATGACAATGGAGGTGATGGCAGTGACCAAGGCATTCAAATGGTTAGAGTCACAAGACTACACGCATGTATACTGAGTGATTCGATGAGCATGATAAAAAAAGTGGAGGTGGGCTTTGTACGCATGCAATGGGTAGAGTCATTGCAGAAGTCCAAAATACGTAAGGTTACCTTTGTCTATGTCCCTGGACATGCAGGAGTATGGGGAAATGAAAGAGGGGACAGGTTGGCTAGCTGCGTTGTCGTTGAGGACGGGCAACCAATGCATCGGGCGGACATCATCAATGCCCTCCGAGATGTGGGAAGAGCACAGGACTTCAACAAACACAGATCCACGTCACTTCTTCTGATGATGGAAATGGGAGTTAAGATGGGCACAGCCAGAAATGAGAAACTTAGTGGCCGTGTAAGAAGACTTAACCAACATAGAACTGGAGTCGTCAGTCGCTGGACACTGCGGGAATTGCTGAGGAAGGGGTCTGAGCACCTATGGACATGTTCGGAGTGCAATGATAATGACCCGCATATAACTCAATAAAATTGAACACAAGACTAGAAGTGAATATAATAAATTGGATCTCATATCTAAAGTAAATATAACAACTCCTGAACTCATATCAGGATGTAACACAACAAAACTTAACTTATGTATAAAATTCAAAAGAATCCACCTGAGGTCCTGTCCATCATTGAGAGTAGAGAAGAAGCCGCACGCAAAGCTCTGCCAGCTCCTATTCCATCTGTGCCTGTCAGGCTGGTGGTGCTTGAGCTGCCAGGGTGAACCACTGACTTGTCACTGTTGCTAAATGGCTTGTCGAGCTCCAAACCCTCTAACCAATTGTTGGTCCAGTGAGAGCTGTCTCCACTTGTATCTGTAGAACACAAGTTGCTGGAGTTGTTATTGCCATTGAAGAAGATATTGCATTTCATATATTCTTTAGTTAATTGAAGTATGCATGATTATACATATTGATTATGGATAAAAGAGAAAAAATCATTGTTTCTCTCCAAATAAGGTAGAAAATAAGAGGAAAAGAGGAAGACCCAAGAGACACTGAGAAGAACATTGATGAGAGAGGCAAGAGCAGCAGGATTCGGCTCCCTCAATGAGATAGAGCTGCTTGCACAGAACAGAGACAAGTGGCGAGATTTGATAAAATATCTTTAAAAGAATTGAAAACTGCTAGAACAAAAATTCAGATAAGAGAAGGAGTATCTTGGTCTACGCCCTGTGGGCCGACTGCGGCTCGAAAGGTCAATAGATAGATAGATAGAAATAAGGTAGATGATGGCCAGTGGCTGAAACATATTTTATCTTGTGTCCCTATTTGTTTAGCTGCCCATACAATTTTACATTTATTTTTTCAGGCTGATGCAGGTTAATCATGGAAAGGTCAAAAAGTTGTTTTCTATTGGTAGGGAGTGAAATAAAAACTGTGATCACACAAATTTTTGTGACAACTTCAAAGGGCATGTGGCCATTATTCTCCAGCTCCACAGTGCCAGAAATTATAACAAATAATTTAATAATTAAATATTTGCAAATAATTGCAGTGCTGCAGTAAAAGCCGAAGTAAGGAGTCAGTGGTGGTGGGGTGTAATGCACACTCCTACAAAGTATGGTGACAGGTTTACAAAAGAGGAGCGAAACAAAATCATGATGTTTCATCTACATGTGGCCTTCTTCAAACAGACAACAAAATGAAGAATAACTAAACTACATGTTGTAGAGTAACCAGAATTAATGGATCTAGAACAGAAAATGAAAAGAGAAGACAAAGTACTATATTACAGTGAGTTTCATGTATTGCTATTATGTTGAAATGGGTATTTAATGTTGTTATGTCAATTTTTACCCTTTTATACAATGCTGTTAGAACGATCTATGGAAACATCTATATCCAAACAAGATCCAACAGTTCCTTATTTAATCTAATTAGTCTGAGAGTAAAATCTAAAACAAATGAGGTCCTAAATGAAGAGCTTCTTATTTCCTTATGATGCAACAGTGGTTACTCATGATGAAGCTGTCCTACAGTAAATGACTCACAATTTAACTAGATCATGTGACTTGTCTATAAGTGTCCAGAAGACTACAGTTCTCCTAAAACAGAAAGCCAGATACACAACTGTAGCTCTAAAAAAAACTACACCACTTGAATCTGTGCCAAAGCTCACTTGCTTCAGCTCTATGGTCACAACCACCATCTTACTTGATGAAAGGATGAATATCAGAGTCAGAAAAGCAGCTTCAACATTCTGAAAACTTAAACAAAGAGGATAGGGATAGGCCAACACAAAATGAACAATCAGGACAAAGACTCTAATTTATCAAAGCTGTGTGCTTAGTACACTTGAAAATGGATCAGACTATGCAGGGCAAAAGGTTCACAGTTTTCATGTACGCCACTTTTGGAATATAATTAACATTTCTTCTTCCTCTTAGTGTTCACCTGTTACGTGGGCAGGGATGTACTGTGCCACTAGTTTACAAGCAAAGCCACAGTATCTACCCCTTTAGACCTGACACATCTGTTTTTAGCATGGGTAGATTTGCTTAACAATTTTTGTTTGAGCAGCAGCCATTTCTGGTCTAGTCTTTTAGACTTTTAACTGCCAAGGGTTCTTTAACATGCATACTAGATCTCCTGTTTATTGCCATTTTCTGAGAGGGCTAGACATTGGATCTCACTACCCAGTGACCAGAGGAGGGTAAAGCTACAAGGTAACTACAGATATGAAGTGAAGAATTCCCACCTCATATGGCAAAATTTGAACCTAGGACCTTTCTGTCCACAAGCCAATATCTTTTCTAGACCACCCAGTTCCCTAATCAACATCAAATGGTTGGACAAAGTTATGGTTAGTCGATGGTCCCTGTATCACTACAAATGAATTAAAATCCATAATTGCTCAACTGCCCATGCCAGTGGAATCATCTGAATTAAATCTCATTGAAGGATACAAACAAAGAAAGGCAGCTGCAGTCCCCATCATAGCAGCTACAGCAAACGCTAAAAGACGTAAGGCCAAGTGGCACCGAAAGTGAATGCAGCTGAACTGTCCTTTGTCATATGATATCATCATTCATCGTAAGCAATTGGAATGTCAAAACACGATCCAGGTGAAAAACACAGTTCACGGTGTGCACAGAGAACCAACTCAATAAGTTCATCAGCAAGCTTGACTTGGAATATATATACATATATATATATATAAATCACTTTATATTACTTGTTACTATTTTATTCATCATGACATAATTTTAAAGCCAATAGAGATGAACAATATCGATCTTGTTGCTAGCAATACCAGTATAATATAGCATACCTCATATCAAAACATATTAGAATTTTTTTTAATGATGCATTTTTTATGTAAATACACAAAAAAGGTAACCAACAAACCCTTTATTTTATGACTGAAATATCAAGGTATATTTTAAGTGAAGTAAAAATTAATGGGGTTTTCAAATAACTCAGTCACTGCATAAGCTGTAGACATTATACAAAAGCAGGATACTTGCCTACACTAGTGAGGTGTAGATTGAAAGCTCCATGTAGGTCTGACCAGGTGCTAACTCTTTCTGAGGAATGCAATTCTAGGAACTGAAGTAGAGATGCCTCATCATCCTTCTTTTGACTGGACATGATAAATATATAATAATTGTTAAGTTGGGACAGTATAATAGAAAAAAATTTGTTTCGTTTTGTAACGAAACAAATAAGATGGCGGAAGTAGTTCACGTTCTCTCGATCGCTGCAGAAAGTGCATTCGGGGTCTGATTAATTTTGGTTTTCCATTGCACTTTTCTGCATTAAAGTCACAATGATGTTCTACTTAATACATCTGTGCCGATAAAGCAGAGTCATATGCCGGCAATATTCCTTTTTGACAAATCAAGTGTTGTGAATGCAATGTTCAACCATTGGTGCAGCTCATGACCGCTGTTGGAATTGTTTGACGTGAGTTATTTACATGTTACTTATTAATGTGAACTACTTCATCAAGTCAGCCGCAGTTATATCTCTTTAGGGCATTTGCACCGTGTTTTGTTCGTCATAGGCTGCATTCACTAGAGTAATCAGGAATCTCAGGGCGCAGACGTTGTGTGTGCTACGTTATTGTAATGGCTCATTGTATATCCCTAGACCAGCCATATACTAACCTTAAGGTCTGTTGTTTTATGTGCGACAGGGATAATCTGACAACTAACTGTGTGTTTATATGTTCGGAATTGGAGTCAAAAACGAACAAATACATTTTTTAAAAATATGACGATCATCATTTTCTGGAGGACGTGAACTTCCGATATATGGTGGATAGGCAGCAGGAACCATTGAAGGTTATGTATGAGAAGTGTTCCACGTTGCAGTTTTCTCATATTCCAATTCGGCTTGTTGCAGGAGCTACTGAGTTAAGTGCTCTGTGCACACCATGAGCTGTGTGTCTCATTCGTTTTGATCATGTTTCGATATTCCAATTGTTTACGATGAATGATGATATCGTATGACAGGGAACAGTTGGCTGTGTTCACTTTCTGCACGGTTTCGCCTTATGTCTCTTGGCATGTGCTGAGACTGCTACGATGGGGACTACAGTTGCTTTTCTTTGTTTGGGAGATGAGATAATAATTCGGATGATTACGCTGGCATGGGCGGTTGAGCAATTATGGATTTTAATCCGTTTGTAGTGATACCGGGGCCTTCCATAACCAAAGTATAATAGAATTGGCAGTAAAGAATATTATGCACGAAGAACAGGCGGAATTTAGTAAAGGGAGAAGTTGCCTTGACCAACTATTCATTTTAAGAATTATACTTGTATTTAATTATACATGTCAAAAAACAACAACTGTTAGTCTTTAATTTCATAGACTTAGGAAGGCATTTGACAGCATACACATAATTTTTTATTGTACATCCTGGAACAATACAGAATACCACAGAAAGTGATAATATCATAAAAGATCTATAATATGGCTATGCATGTGCAGTTTGTACAGTGGTAGGATTGAGCGAGTGGTTCCAGATCAAAATAGAAGTAAAACAGAGATACATTTTATCACCTTTGTTGTTTGAAGCATCCATTGATTGCATAATGAGGATCTGTTGTGTCAGCAAAAACAGTTTTAAATGGCTTAATGGGACTCAACTGGAAGATCTGGATTTTGCAGATGACGTTGTGCTACCTTAGTGATAGTATGCATAAGATACAGGACACCAGAGACTCTCTATCATCATTGGCTGGCAGAATATGACTTGAAATTAAGAGACAAGACCAAAATAATGACAACTGAGGCAGTACCAAAAGGCAATGTTTATCTGGATGAAAAGAAGGATCAGGATGTTGATTACTTGATATACTTTGGTAGCAATATAGATCAGAAGGGAGAAACTGTCTATAATTGAACAACTTGCCTAGAACAGGGACAATTGGTAGGAGACTCTACGAGCCCTTTATGTTGAAAACGGCACTGGAAGAATCAAGAATAAAGAAATGTCAATAACTAGACACATTAGTCACTGTGGCATTGCACACTTTATATAAAATAACTGAACAAAAACACAATTTATTAAATATTAATAAATTTATGCTCAGTGAGTTATTTATTAATGCAACAACTTAATCATTTCTAGTTTTCAATTTATAGAGCAAGGTATGTAACTACTTTTTTCATTTGAACATTTATAGGCCATTGCAATGACATTAAATGTCTGAATTTCAATACAATAATAAACATGTGACACAGAAACACAAGGCAAACAAATGAAATAACTAATTGCACCGATCAACTAAGAGTTGCCGCAAATTCTTAATTGGTTATAGAATAAATGAAACATTTATGAAGTTCAATAAAGTGAAGCACAAAAAAGTGTATGTCTATATGAATAACCACCTAGTAAAGAAAATAGCCTACAAATATAACCTAACTGATTAGAATGTCCTAACCTGGATGGAGGCTGAGATAGATTGTTTGATCCTTTAGAAATCCTGCTCTCAGTATTAATATTAGTGACTTCTCCAGATCCAGATGATGATGTCCCGGTTACTGCAGCAGCCACACCTCCAGAAATGGCAAGATCATGATCTGACCACTGCAGAGCATGCTCCACATCATTATCAGCAGACCTGAAACAAACTAAATCTTTCTTCAACTGAGCCTGAAGGCTAAATAAAGAAAGGATTGTTATTTGCCAGTTCAATATATATGGTCTTTGTTGACTTAGTAGATTGTAGTATACAAATGTCAGCAAGTCTTCTCAGGTGTATTTAATTTTGCTGATTTATTGTTTGTTTACTCTGCCTAGGCTGAAAATATTGAGATAACATTATATCCACTAACTTAACCCGTTCTTGATTCCACTTTGAAACACTTCAATAGAATGATTTACATTTGAAATCAAATCTGAGCTGCATTACATACCAGAAGACAGATGAGGTACACTAACCACCAACTGCCTTAGGGTACCTTGTTCAAGATTTTTGTGTAGCAGTTTACTTTGCTAGTTTAACATAAAGGAAACAATCTAACTTCCCAAAAATAACATTTCTGATACAAATGGAAGATGCAAATCAGGAACCTTTACAGTTGCAATTAATGTCACTAAAATCTTTAGATCAATGAAGCCTCTATTCTATTCTACTCTATTCTATTCATTAAATCAATTTCATTGTGGTCGAGACATCCCTATATCCACTCTACGCCCTGTCCCAGCATTTCTTGAAGTGTATGCAGACTGGCTGTTCCTGTAAGGTGTTGATTGTAGATACATCAGCTTTGGGGGCCTCATTAGCCTAGTTGGGAAAACCACCGAAAAGGTACAGACGTTCGGACAACCCATATTCGATTCCCATTTGAAACTGTGTGAGATGTACTCGTGGTTGGAAAAAAAATACTTTCATAGTCGACCCATCCACTGGCAGAAATGAGTACCAGGGTAGTACTCTGGGAAGGTGAGGAATGCCACCTCGCATCGTGAGTTTCGATGCTTGAAGCAACACTATTTAGCAGTCTCCGAACACTTCTGAATAGGCAGCTGAGCACATATGGGGGGGAAACTTGCATGCTAAGACGCTGATTCAAGTCTATTACTTTTACTTTACATCTGCTTTTCCCACTAAGTGCTCCGGATCAACCAGATCCCTTTTCCACCTTTAGACTTCTCAGCCGTTGAATATATACATCATTGTCTCACCCATTCTCCTCCTCTTCTCTTAAGGAATGAAGAACAAACTTGGCGATATTCTCTTTATTCAGAGTAAGACCACACTCAGTGCCAGAGCTGTCAGCGAGCTTGTCGGCTATTTTATTGCAGTGTACACCATCGTGCCCTGGACAGAACATCCAGGTTGATGCATTCACTTTAGGGTCATCCAAGAGCTGTATCCACTCCTGCTGCAGACACTGTCTGTCAATCTTCTGTAGCAGACTTTGTGTCAGTCACTAAGTCTGTGAACCGCATTCTGTGTAACCAACCATGTTATCATCGCCATTACTGCTTTTATCTCCATTTTCATGCTGGACACTAATGCTACAATTACCAGATTTCCTAGTCACTTCTCTGCCATGTTAGGAGCCGCGATAGCTCAGTGGTTAGTGAACTACAAAGGACAAGAGGTAGGGTTCGATCCCAACCGACGGCTTCCGGGTTCTCCCAGCCTTAAATGGGTACTGGATTTTTTCTGGGAAAGTAAAGCGGTACGGGCGTAATACCGACCACATTATCCCAAAAATCATGTGCCGAAGGTCTGTGAAAATTATGGTCACTAACACCATATTTCCTATACGCCATTGGCGTGACGGGGATACTTTAATATTTTTTTTTTCTCTGCCATGTTGGTATGCCACAAAACCACAACCACTGTGCTGTCCACGTGATACAGAACCATCAGTGTAGATGACAGGATCCTGAGGTGATGACACATTTTCAATGGATTCCCTTATCACGACCTCAGTAGATCCATAGGCCCAAATTGCAGCATTCCCTGCCGAGCTGAATAATTACTTTGGTTAGTCTCTTATTCTCCCTTGTTACTTCTATCCAATCCTTGCCAGCCCTAATGTTATTTGGATCACATACTCTCCTTATGGAATCCTCCTCCTCCTCAGCCATCCAGGATTTTCTACGCCTGAGGTGCCTGCCCTTGGTCGCACCTAATTCTGAATGCAAGGGAAGATTTATGTTCCTTACAATGTTCAAATAAGTCCAGATCTAAGCAGTTCTATGTTCCACTCTAATGTTTGGTAAGTCAGGTAAGTACCTCATTGATCGGATAGGTGTCTGGTGCATCCAAAAACTGTCCGTAGGTCTTCATCTGGAACCCTTTCCAACCTTGTGATCTGAGTTGATGAGAGAGTGAGCATACTCAAACCATAATCCAGTAATCAGAGCACTACAACCTGCATTAGCAAGAATAGTAACGATTGCTGAAGGTTAACCCTAGCCATGATCTTGATTGCGCTGACACCCCTCCTTGCCTTTTGAAAGACATTGCTCATGTGTTGATTGACAGAAATGGATCTATCAAATGATATTTTCAAATACTTAATAGTCGAACTGCTCACAATGGTTACACTATTGCAGTCTATGTCTGGGAGGATGTCTATAACTATTCTGTTGTTTTGCGAACTCCACATTACAAAAGCTTTGTTTGAGTTAATGAGTGCTTTGTAGTTATTGCACTAAGTGGTTATCTGATCCAAGCTTTTTTGCAATTGCTTTGCCATTTCTGCTTTATTGTGACTGTGCACATACGTCATGTCATCTGCAAAGGAGAGAGTACGCCCAGTCTGACACTATTCAGTGGTACTACTCAGGTAGTGTATATACTGAACAAAGCAGGTGATAACTGCAATCCCCGAGGCAACCCTGGTGATATATATATATATCTCTCTCGGCTCACATGTCGAGGTACCGTAACATAGTGCCACTGTTCTTCACACCAGAACTGATGCCACCCAGTGCATGAGCCGTGTGTCAAAGCCTGTCTTACTAAGAAGGTGTAAGAGTAAGCCATAGTCCACTTGATTGTATGCATCCTCAAGATCAAGGGCAGCCAGAGTCGACTCCTCTTTCTTTTGAAAGGATTCGTAGATGTCATAAGCAAAGATGGAAACATTAGCAGCAGTAGATGCACGATAGCTTTTTTAGGAGATGACTTTTTCAAGAATCTTTCCACAGACATTCTGTATAGTAATAATGTCATATCCACTTAGTGTTGACTTATCTATGCCCAGTTTAGGGTGCAGAACCAGATAGTCATGTAACAATTCTTCCAGAGACATTCCTGGTCCTGATGTTCTGACTTAAGTCTGTAGTAATTTTCAGTACAATGTTAGGTTGGGCCTCCTTTAAAAGACTGTATTTTATACCATCTGCCCCTGTGGTGCTGTCTGTGGCATTGCTAACTGAGCAAACTACATCCTCAAAACTGATTTGGTCCTCGGGGAGTACTTATCCCAGTGCTGTTGATAGTGTGTTTCTAACTCGCTGGCACGATTCGCTGTTTGAGTTTCATGTCATCAGCTCCTAATTCACCACAGTCAGGTCTATATCTGCAAGTGCTGAATCTAAGGCTCTACCCTAGGCATTGTCAGTGGACTGCCCCAGTGCACACTTTGTGCATTGAATTCGCAACACAACAATAAATTGTCACTTGGCAGTTCATCTAAATTGTGCAAAAATCTCCAGTCCTCGACCCCCTTAAGTGAGACTGGCTGGGCATACACGTTGATGATGTTCAACTTTGCTTCCTTCACTATGATTTGAAGCCCTTGCAACTCCTTATTGTCTTTATCCTACAATCCTAAATCTAAGACATGTACAGAATGGTATCCCTGATTATAATGGCCTGACCATGGCGGTTGTCTTGCACCAGATTTGTGTAGCAGCGATAACTGTAGAAGTTAAATTTGTTCTTAAAAGCAGTATGTCGAAATGATAAACCAAACAGTCAAGAACCAGTCTTCTTTGTTTCACACTAGTGCAGTTCCAGTAGCCAACCTTGAGGTAATTCCTGTGCTCTATTTTTGATTCATGTTTTCATTTCCCATCTCTCTTTTTTCTTAGCACTCCGCAGTGGTGTTGACGCCTCGTATTGAAAATTGGTGTTGTTGCTGTTAATACTGGGCTGGGGACGGTTTTGAACTCCTTGCACACAAAAATCTGCAGCACAGGCGATGATTCTGGCTGACTTCCATCAAATTGAAAGCACTTACATGTTCTCTTCAGATAATAATAAAAGAAAGAAACAAACAGAGAAGCCTCAGTATCAAAAATTGTACAGAAGGTTGACTACAACAAATCTCCATCTTCTGTCACCTGCCTTGATGGTGCATTCTGATAGACTGTTAAGTATCATTCTCCCAGTTTTTGTCAAAATTATTTAGTTTGTCCTCCAATACAAAACTAACAGTAACCCATTGTTTATGGACAACCAATCCACATTTGATAAAGTGATAAATATTCAGTGTGAGTGTGTTCTAAGGTAATTTTACTTTCTCATCAATTATGTTTACACAAGTTAAATCACTCTTTATTTGAAAAATTAACTACATCCTCTGTTACACTGATTTCATGATTGTTTGTCAGACTGATGTTTACGGTGGATTATGGCTGTTTGTTACACTGATTTCATGATGACTGCTTGTCAGACTGATGTTTACAATGAATTGTGGCTGTTTGTTACACAGATGTTTATTATGGCTAACTGCCCCACTGTTTATTTTGGCTGTTTGTTACACTGATGTTTACAATGGATTATGGCTGTTTGTTACACTGATTTCATGATGACTGCTTGTCAGACTGATGTTTACAATGAATTGTGGCTGTTTGTTACACAGATGTTTATTATGGCTAACTGCCCCACTGTTTATTATGGCTGTTTGTTACACTGATGTTTATAATGGCTATCTGTGACACAGATGTTTATTATAGTTGTTTGTCAGGTTGTTATTTAGATGGTATCACAGTATCTCAGACATTAGTAGCAGCTTGGAGTGAATTTCAAACCCAGGTCCATTAGCACAGTACTTCATCACCAAGTAATCATACTATAGCTTGTTTCATAACTCGTGCCCAACTTTTAAAATCGATTATTAAATATAGACAAAGATTATTGGGCTAAATGTGAAGACCACGTCTTAAAACAGGAAGAGGAATATTGGAAAAATGATGGTTTGTGGAATGTTCAACCCCAAACAGTTATTAATCTTTTAGACTCGTCTGATTCAGAATGAAAGTATATAGCCCCCACAATGTTGGCCCCTATATTACCTTAAATTAGTTCAACAAACGGTCCTTTTCAGGACCACACAACTATGAAAATTGGACATACAGGTATACCTTGATATTATCGTCCGTCCTCGAACTGAGAAGACAATAATTCTCCTGGTGTTTTGTTTTATTCAGCTATTTCCCCATTACGGCCACACCTTTACCTAGTGAAAATTAATCATAGACCAGCAACTACGGTAATTTCTATTATTTAGGGGTTCACAATTTACAATTTTGACAAACATCAAAGAAATTCGCCGCTTTAAGAAAACTGCAGCTGCAAGATATTTGTTAAATATACATTTAAAGGGTCTTTTGCATTCTAATAACATTTGGAAAATTTCAACAGTTTTTAACAAACGGTTACTGAGTAATAGCGTTTTGAAGTTGGGCACGTGATTTGAAACGAGCTATAACATACCCTGTCAGCATGATATCACAAAAAAAACTGACAGGTCATTCAAACATGCATACAAAGAGTAAATGTAGTTCGAGTTAGAGACCAAGAACATTAATTTATAGATACAGTTATTATAATAACTTACCTATTATAAAATTAAACCAAAATAAAAGACCATTTTATTATTGGTTTTTTTCACATTAATGTCCTATAAAATACTAATCTCAAAACTATTATTTATGTTAGATTTATGTCAGATTACATGTACATATAATGTCAATGTCCATGTAATTAAGCTTCATGTTGTATGGTATGATTTCATTATTCTCGTCCAATCTGTTGATAAATTACACATACATGGTTTCCTCATCAATATCATTCTCATCAGCATTGAGCACATTGTCAAGATCCTGCACAATAGTGTCTACAGAATTCTCGTCCAGATCTTCTTGGTTCAGGACATGGAGGAAAGCCAAGCTTTTCTGTGGAAAGGAAAGTTAAATCAATGAGGCAAGCAAAGAGGTATTGGTCATTGGCAGTTTCTTCAATTAACTGTATAGTGTTTTGTTTACATCTGACATTTAAAACAAAAAACAATTATCCAACTATTTTTTTTTAATTGAAGTGAATTTTAAAGCTATTTTAATAAATTAATTGTGTGATTTATTTTTATTTAGCCCAACATCTGTTCAAAGATTCCTTCAAGCGTATACGCCAACCAAAATAGAAAGAACAAACAAAATAACAGTGTTAAAATGAAAGTGAATCATAGTCTCTAAACTCATGAAACATAAACTTCACTTTTCACACAACACAGATGACAGGTTGACATATTGTGAACAGTTACTAGTAATTTGACCTCATTGTAATCATCAGGATCATAATCACTGTCATCTGATGTACTGCAGTGGTCATTTCCATCATCATTCTCTTCGCCATCATCATCATCATCTGGCTGTAGCTCCAGAAAGACACTGGGTTTGGATGATGCAGAAATAATGGGTGTGGTGGGAGTAGTTGCTGTTGAGTGTGAAGAGGAAGAAGATGATGGAGAAGATGGAGATGCTGCTGCCACAGTTGCTGATGTTCCAGATGTGTCCAAAGTATGCGAGTCACTAAGCAATATGGTAGATTCTGGAACTGAAAGACAAAAATGTCCTGATAGAATTGTGATAAATAGAACACTGTCTATAGAAATGGCAGTAAAACATCATATGAGTGGTAACAACAATATTGCATGAATTGCAATAAAAGAAAAGACTATGTAAATGACAACAGTGGAAAAAAAACCATGTGAATGGCAATAATGGAAAGGACTATGTGAATGGCAATAATGGAAAGGACTATGTGAATGGCAATAATGGAAAGGACTATGTGAATGGCAATAATGGAAAGGACTATGTGAATGGCAATAATGGAAAGGACTATGTGAATGGCAATAATGGAAAGGACTATGTGAATGGCAATAATGGAAAGGACTATGTGAATAACAATAATGGAAAGGACTATGTGAATGACAATAATGGAAAGGAATATGTGAATGGCAATAATGGAAAGGACTATGTGAATGACAATAATGGAAAGGACTATGTGAATGACAATAATGAAAACAAATTATGTCAGTAATGACAAGCAGTACGGCTCCATGTGCTACACCCTAAACAAAGCTTCGCAGGATAACTATATAACAAGAAGGAGTGATGTTATGGCATCATCAGGCATGTCAGAACTTCAAAGAAGGATGATGGTGAATTAATTAACAGTTGCATGATAACAAAAATCCTTATGTCATAATGAGAATGTCTATCAGTGTAATCTTCTTCAAGGTATTTAACTGTCTGGTTGATCTGTCTACTCCATTTCTGGCTGTCTATTTCTAACTAATTCTGATAATCAGCCATTCTCTCCAGATGTTTTCTTTTCTAGCTGGCTCAAATAAAAAAAAATGGTGTTAGTGACCATAAATTTTACAGACCTTTGGCACATGATTTTTGGGGTAATGTGGTCGTTATTACGCTCGTGCTGCTTTACTTTCCCAGAAAAAAAGGCCATTTTATCCATTAAAGGCTGGGTGAACCGGAAGCCGTCGGTTGGGATCATTTCTGTCTTCTTGTTCTGCATAAGGATAATCTCTGTCAAACAGGCATTTTTCAACATTTTTGTTCAGATTCTAAGATAAGTGTTTCACTTTTGTGAGGCAAATACCTTTGAACTTTACATTCTGTTAACTTTAACTTTGAAGAGAAATAGAGCAGTATTAGCAAGGATTTTAGAAGGTCTTTATTTTCCTATCATCTTCTAATCTAAATTGGTCATGACTCAGAGTGAGTCAGTGTAAGCCTAAATGTACCAGATCTTGGGGTTCAGAGCGTTAACAAGTGTTCTAATGAGTGAGAATTAATAGAGTTAACATGCTGAGAACTGTTCAGATGAAGGATGTCTTGTGATGGTATCATTTGGTAGTTACATGACCAACTGGATGGACCAGGGTCCTGAATTTACTCAATTCTCGCCAGTATCCCATTGCAATAAGAAGTAAAGGTTTTAGATCAGGCATTTGGGCCAGCAGGGAGCCACAATAGCTCAGTGGTTAGTGAAATGGACTAAAGGACAAGAGGTAAGGTTTGATCCCAACCGACGGCCTCCGGTTCACCCAGCCTTTAACGGGTAAAATGGCCTTTTTTTCTGGGAAGGTAAAGCAGCACGGTCGTAATAACGACCACATTACCCCAAAAATCATGTGCTGAAGGTCTGTAAAATTTATGGTCACTAACACCATTTTTTTTTATTTGAGCCAGCTAGAAAAGAAAACATCTGGAGAGAGTGGCTGATTATCAGAATTAGTTAGAAATAGACAGCCAGAAATGGAGTAGAAAGATCAACCAGACAGTTAAATACATGAAGTTAGCTAGATGTAGTTTTGGTCCATCTTGGACAATTTTAAAGGACTTAGAAGTTTTGTTAGAAATAGCCAGTTAGAGGCAATTGAGTAGCAGTTTCGCTGGCTGAAAACCCAGCATACGGCGTTCGAAACCCGCGGTAAACAGAAAGGATTTTTCCTATCGGTGGTGAAATAAAAATCCTGAGTCTCACACGTCATGGCAACTGCTTTGACCAAGAGGCCTTTAACTCTCTGGTTCTATCGTGAGCCCCCTCGACATACACCAGAAATGGTACTATGTGTCATAAAGATAGTTTTTTTTTACTTTGGAGTGTGAGAATATGCTGTAAATTGTGATTTCAGTTCTTTGTAATTGTGGGCCTATTTTACTGGTATGGCTTATTAGGGCAATTGTTTGGTAGTTGGTACACAACTTTAGATTTCCTTCCTTTAGAATGGGGATGCGTGTTTTATATGCTCTGGCCAGGCTGCACTCTTCCAGATATTCAAAAGCTGGTCTCTCCTCCTGCCTGTCTGGAACATCATCACACCCTATGATTTCCCTCTCTTCAAATTTTTTCCTAGCATAGGTTCTGGTTCTTTCTCTTCACTTTTAATCACTGTATCTCAATACTTTGAAGTATTTTCATACACTGCTCTACAGTGTTAATTCCACCTATTCTATATATTCTCATGAATCAGTTAGTGTGTTGCTACTGCGGTTAATTACCTGAAATGAAGGTGTAAAATGATTGATCTGTTATTGTTCTCATTTCTCTTAAAATTTCTGTCTTCCTTGCTTATAACCCTTTAGGGTCAAGGCAAAAAAATGCATATGAATGCATAAAAATGCAAAGCTACAGTAAAGCTAAATGTGAGGGAGAATTGAAAAAAATAGAAAAAAATGGTATGGTAAAAGCTTTACATAATTGATAGATGACACAAATTTGAACATTTCGGCTCAATAGGCCTTTAGCAGGAACAAACAAACAACACACACAGATATGTAAGTGAATAAAACTAATCCTACATAGCTAACTAGTAATGAAACAACCAAAACAAAATAATCTAAACTGGTTTAAGAAACAACAAATTTCTTCCCTGTGTCATGGACTGTGGTCAGAAGGAGAAAGAAGGATTCGTGGGTGTGTACTGTAATTACTCTGCTGGTTGGAGGGTCAACAACATGTAAAGGGTTCTAAAAATATGTGAGTGGGAGGGAACACTGTCTAGGTTGCCTCGATTATAACGACACTGACAATGTCTATAAGCATCTACGAGCCCACACATACATGTATACACACACACAAATGTATGTGTATATATATATATATATATATATGTATATATATATATATATATATATATACATACATGCATACATATATATATATACCTACACCTATACATATGAACACATATATGCATATGCACATCCATACAGGGACAACCATATATATGTAAAACTGTGCGCATAATGCCCACATAATCAGAAGAGTACACACCGAGGTCAGTGTGCATACACAAAGGAGAAATAATATATTCTGAAGAATATAAGGGCACTCTCAAAAGGAGGAAAGAGTGAGATGTCTGAGAGCGGGTACACTAAAAAACATGAAAAAGGTAAGCAGCACAGACAAAAGAGGTATAGGAGATCACTGATGTATTGCAGAGGGGTTTAGTGGAGGAGAGCTTATGATAGCATAACATAGTGAATATACTAATGTGCCCAAACATGGGCGGGGGGGTCGGGGTCTCGGTCTCTCTCTCCCTCCCTCCCTCCCCCCCTCTCTCTCTCCCTCCCTCTCTCTCTCTCTCTCTGAAAAAATACATTTTTTGGGGAATTTGACAGTTTTCTGTTGGCAAACATTCCCCCCACTTCCCTATTATATATCCACTACACAGTGACCCAAGTGTTTGATTTATTTCCTTTGATGTTTAATTATGTTTTTTTCAATTCACATAGTAAAAAGTACTACTGTATCACAAATACACACCAGTTAATTTTTAAAATATGCCATTTTCAAGAAATTCCATATACAATTTTGTGAAGAAAACAAGCTGATAATATGTAACACCTTTGAGCAAGAGAAAAGGAAACTATACACATGGAAAAGCCATAGAGGCAAGGAGAGGAATCAAATAGACTACATAATGATAACAGACAGGTTCTGTAACAGCGTCAAGAAAGCCAAAACCTATCCAAAAGCAGATATTAACTCAGATCACAATCCTGTAATGATTAAAATGAAAATCAAACTAAAGAGAAACAAACAAAAGACTAATTCATCAACAATATCACTAGACATAACAGCTTTAAATCAAAAAGATGTTAAAGATACTTATACAATACAAGTAAAGAACACATATCAGAAGCTGCTAGATGAAGGAATTCAGCTGTACAGAAGAGAAAAATACAACCAAATGGCAATGCATAAAGAAAAGCAGACACGAAACTTGTGACATCTTACCCAAAAAATAAAAGAACAAAAAACAAAAATGGATAATTGATACCTTCTTGGAAAATATGGAAGAAAGAAGACAAGGAAAGAACACTACACAATAATACAAAATAAATAATGAAATATACAAAATGTGCAAAAAGGCAAAAGAAGGCTAGCTCAGCCAAAGATGTAGAGAAATCGAAACTATGGAAAATAAACAAGAATTAAGATGGATGCGCACAGAAATAAAAAGAAAAGCTAGTAAAAATAAAAAAGCCACAGAAAGTAGATGTATTGCAAACAAAAAAGGATAAATGCTAACAGACAACAAAGATATAATTGATAGATGGCAGGAATATATAACAGAATTATTTTTTGATGAAAAGGAAGAGAAATCAACCATAAAATGTACGTCAGGCTATAAAATCATACAATCTGAAGTGGACAAATTTATACAAATAATGAAAAAGAGAAAAGCTGCAGGACCTGACAACATTCAAATAGAGATGATAAAGGCATTAGAAGATTTTGGCATTGAAGTGATTACAGATATGCAACGACATATACCACACAGGATACATACCAAATGAACCAAAAACAACAGCTTTCATTGAATTGCCTAAAAAGAATAGCGCAGTTGAATACAGTGATTTTAGACCAATAAGCCTAATTAGTCATGTAACAAAAATCTTGCTAAAAGTTATACAAGGAAGGACTCAGAATAAAATCAATATTGAATTAGAAGAACAACAATTTGGATTTAGGAAAAACAGTGGGACAAAAGCAGCCATATTCTGCATGTGGATGTTAATTGAAAAGTACAAATAAGTAAATAAACCAATATATGCTTGCTTCATAGAATACACAAAAGCTTTTGATAGCCATAACCAACACCATAAACAACTTATAGACTGCCTAAAAGTTATACATCTAGATGTATAACTACAGGCATACAATTAATATGTAATTTATACTGGGAGTAAAGAGCAATAATAAAATATAACAAAGAGTACTCTACGCCTATTGATATAAAATGAGTAGTAAGACATGGATGCATCCTATCACCAAGCATTTTCAATCTATACACTGAGCAAATCTCTAAAAAAAAATCATGAAGATGCCAGGCCTAAACATTAATGGAAAGATATCAATAACCTAAGATATGCTGATGATACTGTATTATTAGCAGAAAATCCTGAAGATATACAATTACTTAATGAAATAAACATGATAAGCAAAAAATATGGATTAGATATAAATATTAAAAAGACTAAAACTATGATCATAAACAAAGATAACACTCAAAACCTACAAGTGGATATCAAAGTTGAAGAAATAGACCTCGAGACAGTTTAGAGCTACAACTACCTTGGACATACTATAACCAGCGATGGAAAATGTAAAACTGAAATCTACAAAAGAATAGGATTGGCAAAAAGTAATTTTAATGCCATGAAAAATATCATCATTATAATGTACCATACCGGTTGGCGTTAGCGATCATGTCCTTCCACAATCTTCTATCCACAGTGCATCGTATCAGTTCTGTTGTTGACTATTTTCCATGCCATTGTAACAGGCTTTTTCTCTATTTTCATTGCACCGTAACTGTTGATCGGTCTAATGCTGTGAAGGCTTGTCGAGATCTGAGCCCTCATGTACCAGAACTGGAATCCTGTTGACGCATTGAAAGCTTGTGAAGATCTGAGCCCTCGTACACCAGAACTGGAATCCTGTTGATGCTGTGAAGGCTCGTTAAGATCTGAGCCCTCACCCCACTCTGGGCAGTCCGCCTTGCACAGTGACAACTGTCTTAACCCGCCTTTGACTTGCCTAGACAGGACACCCTGGATACCAGCCCATTTGCACTGAACATGACAACATCAACTGCCTTGCTCAACGGGCCAGCCGAGTCGCCCCCTGCCTGGTATAGCATGTTACTGCCCAGCACTGTCGCCACGATGAACTCTCTTTCCTTGGATGACAACCTTGGCCTGTAGATCGTGTTCCAGTAGACCCTGTGCTGTTACTCCCATTGGTTCATAGCCACCCCCCAGCGTTTGTTCCTCGCTAGGGCAGACAATATAGCTAACACTCGACACAACATGTACCAACACCAATGAAAAAAATCACACATTTGAAGTTTATTTCACACAATGACCACCTCCCATAGCAAGTTCACAAGTACAATAGCAAAAGTCTATCGATAGTCTCTCACACTTCTCCTACCTTCCTCTCACATTACATATGTAGGAATGCTGTCACTAGCCTCCCGAACAGCCCTGTGGCTAACCCCCATGTGACGATACTGGTCTTCATCAACCTCACCTATGTCGTGGTCTCCTGGAGGATCATACTCCCTATAGAGCCCTCTCTAAGTTGATGTGACCCAGCGAGTTGTTCTCGCTCAGAGTCACTCTCCTGGCTCTGTGGCACTGTCTACCACCTAGTTAATTGTGTCATGCTTCTACACAAGCCTGACATCCCTATGATCTACCATACTGTCCCTGAATTGGACGTAGCTACCCCTTAGCACGCTATCTTGTACTCATTGTTCCACCAGAAGCTTATCTGGTGAGAGACTTCACAATCTAACACAGTCTCTGTGAATGGTTGTAGTACTGACTACATCAATAATGTCTCTTCCTGCCTCACACGAAGCCTAATGATTGTGAGAACACTCACACTCTAACAAAGTCTATTTAAATGGTTGTAGTTCTTGACTACATCAATAATGTCTCTTCATGACTCACACGAAACCTAATGATTGTGAGAACACTCACACTCGAACAGTCTCTTAAAATGGTTGTAGTTCCTAACTACATCAATGTCTCTTCCTGCCTCACACGAAGCCTAATGATTGTGAGAACACTCACACTCTAACAAAGTCTATTTAAATGGTTGTAGTTCCTGAATACATAAATAATGTCTCTTCATGACTCACATGAAGCCTAAATGTTTATGATAACACTCACAATCTACAAAGTCTCTTTAATGGTTGTAGCCACTAACTACATCAATAATGTCTCTGTATGACTTACATGAAGCCTGATGTTGGTGATAACACTCACAATCTACAAAGTCTATGTAAATGGTTGTGGCCACTAACTACCTCCATAATGTCTCTTTAAATATCTACTGCTAGCTAACATGCCTTGTTGGACTAACTCATACTTGCTAATCATACGAGGCGCTACCATGGCCACCTTATCCTATTGTTACACTACACCACCTATCCTATTGTTACACTACACCACCTATCCTATTGTTACACTACACCACCTATCCTATTGTTACCTTACACCACCTATCCTACTGTTACCCTACACCACCTATCCTATTGTTACACTACACCACCTTATCCTATTGTTACCCTACACCACCTATCCTATTGTTACCCTACACCACCTATCCTATTGTTACCCTACACCACCTATCCTATTGTTACACTACACCACCTATCCTATTGTTACCCTACACCACCTATCCTATTGTTACACTACACCACCTATCCTATTGTTACACTACACCACCTATCCTATTGTTACACTACACCACCTATCCTATTGTTACCCTACACCACCTATCCTATTGTTACACTACACCACCTATCCTATTGTTACCCTACACCACCTATCCTATTGTTACCCTACACCACCTATCCTATTGTTACCCTACACCACCTATCCTATTGTTACCCTACACCACCTATCCTATTGTTACACTACACCACCTCATCCTATTGTTACCCTACACCACCTCATCCTATTGTTACCCTACACCACCTATCCTATTGTTACCCTACACCACCTATTCTATTGTTACACTACACCACCTAATCCTATTGTTACACTACACCACCTATCCTATTGTTACCCTACACCACCTTATCCTATTGTTACACTACACCACCTTATCCTATTGTTACCCTACACCACCTATCCTATTGTTACACTACACCACCTTATCCTATTGTTACCCTACACACCTATCCTATTGTTACACTACACCACCTATCCTATTGTTACACTACACCACCTATCCTATTGTTACACTACACCACCTTATCCTATTGTTACACTACACCACCTATCCTATTGTTACACTACACCACCTATCCTATTGTTACACTACACCACCTTATCCTATTGTTACCCTACACCACCTATCCTATTGTTACACTACACCACCTATCCTATTGTTACACTACACCACCTATCCTATTGTTACACTACACCACCTTATCCTATTGTTACCCTACACCACCTATCCTATTGTTACACTACACCACCTATCCTATTGTTACACTACACCACCTTATCCTATTGTTACACTACACCACCTATCCTATTGTTACACTACACCACCTATCCTATTGTTACACTACACCACCTTATCCTATTGTTACCCTACACCACCTATCCTATTGTTACACTACACCACCTATCCTATCACTTCTCCTGGAAATACATCTGACCAGTTCAACAGCCACACACCAACTAACCTGCTTTTGAAAAAATGTCAGAAACCAACTCTCCTTGTTCCCGGTGTCGGCTGTAACACAACATACAGTCGTCTGGATTGAACCATCGCCCCGTCTAGAATGACTTTGCCAACCTATTCTTTGTCTCAGCTTTCTTTTGCCCCGCCAATCATAATTCATTTTACATCTACCCTCGTTCCTACATTGCTTACAGTTCTCATGCCTCATGATTTGTTCAGACTCTTCACATTTCACGTGGACCATGCGTTTTCCCCCTACTTCTATTTTACCCTCAACCTTTCTCTAACCTTAACCTCTACTACCTCACTCCCATTTTCTCGTCCTCTCCATATCACTGCTATGTCCCTGTTTCACCATGACACCAAGGTATCCAGTATTTTCTCTCTTTGTCGTCTGCGATATCTCTTTCCTTTTATTTTGCCAGTTGTAACCAAGTATTCCAACTTTCCTCTTCTCAGGATGTGCCCGAAAAATGTTGATTGTTTCTTTCTAATGTTTTTTAGGAGCTCCCTTTTTGTGTTTTTAAGAATTTCCTCATTGGTCTTTTTAGCAGTTCAGGAAACTTTCAATATTCTTTTGAGAAATCCCATCTCTGTAGCCTCTAATTGTCTTTTCATTTGTAAATATTTCATATGAAATATATACTAACATCAAAACAAATAACCCCCGGGGCTAAAACTAAGAATAGCAAAATGTTATATCTTCTCAACATTCCTGCATGGTGCAGAAACATGGACATTAGGCAAGAAAGAACAAAAAATTGAAGCTTTTTAAATCTGGATATATAGAAGAATAGGAAGAATTGGATGGAAAGAAAAAAAAATGATAAAGTCTAACAACAACTAAAAATGAAAAGAGAACTACTAAACATTTCAAACAAAATTTCAAATTCAAACAAAACAAAAGAGATTTTTGAGGCATGTTAAAAGACACGGCAACCTACAAAAAGTAATCTTGGAAGGAAAATACAAGGTAAAAGAGGCAGAGGCAACCAAGACTAATATGGACAAGTAACATCAAAAGATGGACAAGTCGAATCTAAGAACCTGCACTAAAAAAGCAAGAGACGTATCAGAATGGCGCTCCATGGTTGTCAACCTTTGAATTGGAGATGGCACTCAATGATGATGATAGAAAGTAAGCATTTATGTGGTGACATAAGTGATGTGGCATAATTTCTAAAGCCAGCTTCTATTTCAAATAAAAAAATGTACACAGCCAGGGCCTAATTGGTAAGAACAAAGTTTACCTGGAACATTAGCTTTCTTTCCCGGAGATTTACTGGTGTTCCTGGACATTTCTAACAGCAGACGCTGAGGGGAAACAAATAGAATATTGATGCAAAATTATTCTTTGTTTTTTGGGTGGGGGTGGGGAAAGAGAAGGAATTGTACATAATGAAGATTAAGCTCTATGTACACAAAGATATTGAGCTTGCTGTTATGAAGTGAAAAAACAAAGTATAACATAAGTCTATCTATCTATCTATTGTCCTTTCGAGCCGAAGACGGCACATAGGGCAGAACTACAATCTCAAAAACAGAAACCTTGCGTGCCAAAATGGCACATATTGCAGAGATCACTGCTTTTAAAATTAAGTAGTAAGTTGAAAAAAAACAAGGGATATATCTATGAAAATTCATAAGATCGGGGTAACATTGACTGATTCTAGTTCCAGTCATATTTAATATGCTATAATAAGAAGTTTGCACACAATATTAAATATACAATGTATGTACCGCCAAAACTTTGAAAGGAAAAAAAACAATATTTAATTTAACAATATGAACCAAACACTAGACAAGCACAAACAAAACTAAATCTTATGAGAATATATAAATCCAAATATCTTTCAAGCCTTTTTTTAAAAAAAAAAAACAACACATCCATAAACACGAATCTAAAGTACAAACACAAGACAAATCACTCATAAAGGGACTAGATAGTCATATACAACAAAGGAGGTGGAAATAGTGTCACTAAAGAAACCAGAAAGTGATATCACTTTAAGTTACACCAACTTCATCTGTGATTTTTTTTTTCCAGCTTTATTTCATCTAACTTTGATAATAAAAGAGTCAAAACAATGAATTTGTCTATAAACTTTAATTCATGGGTTGAGCTGGGCCTTATGTAGCAGTCTGATATAGTTCATAGCTTTGCATCTGTTGAAATAAATAACCTGTTTTAAATAATCTAGGGAAAATCTCATGATAGTTCGAGAATATGAGTTCTAACCTACTTTTGTGAGGACCATATAATTAAAGGTGGGAATTTTATTATGCTTGATGTTATCAACAAACCAATTACTGATTCTGGTAACTAACAAATTGATAAATGTCTAATCTATTCACTGTTTCACAACCAAGCAAATATTATATGGTGAATTAATATATGAAAAAAGACAAATCGGCAGACCTAAACTACGATATAGAGATGTCTGTAAATCATCTCTGAATGACTTTCTCCATCTGTGAAAATGACTGGGAACATCTGGCAAGTGATCGTACATCATGAAGAGCATGTATAAGGAATGGTATAACATTATTTGATACTGTGCTAAGGCAAAACTTAGAAGAGAAAAGACTCATGAAAAAAGGATGGAAAACCCTGTGGATCAGTGGGCCTGACTTGTTCATTCTGTGACCGCGTGTGTTTGTCAAACATTGGTAGAATTAGCCCCGAGAGAAGCTGTTCGACAAAAACAAAACCTCAAAAACAGCCTAGGTTTATACATTTCAAACAAGATATAATTTAACCATGGTTGTTACTTTGTACATGACACACATCACGTTCACATTTAATATCAACAACTCACATATTCTGATTGCAATATGTCACCAAAAGAAATGCGGAGTTATGCAAGGGTCGTTCAGCAAGAAGCTGTTTAAGTTGTTTTAAAAATCGTGCATATGACCAATATTAGTGTATGTCTAGCATATGGAGGCAGGCGACTTTGAGCCATCAACAGATAATGTTGCATGCCTGCAGGACACCAAGGAACCCAGGAAACAGTTTGACAAGATGATGTTTGGCAGCAGTGCACCAAGCAAGAGCAAAAAAATGCTTCATTTAAGCAAGCACCTGTCCATGTTCTCACAGGTGGGAATTCAAATATGGCATCATGACTGCCTAAAAATAGCTATACCTTAAAATGAAAAATGTATATAGAACACTTGGAACCATGAGTTAATTATATATCAAGTCACAAGAAACTGTGACAATGGGCACAGATTCCATCCTCATCAATCAAATCAAATAAATTTAATCAATCAAAGCTCTTTAGGCCCTTTTGTGGAGCACAGGTCATGGACAAGGTCTCTCCAGTTATCCCAATTCTTGGACGGACATTTCCTCTACTTCTCTCCAGTCTAGACCAGTGTTCTTAAGGCCCTAGCTATGCTTGTCTCTTCATGGGTTATCTAGAGCACCAAATTATCCAAACCTACCAGGGCCCTCTTCCCCTCATGTATCGTAGGTACATTGATGACTGCATTGGTCTGTCTGACCTTTCAGAAGATGAGATCTCCCGTTTCATCGAATATGTCGGACATTTCCACCCCTCTATCCACATCACCTTCCACATCTCCACCTCCTCCGTATCTTTCCTGGACATCCTAGTCTCCTTGGGCACCTCTCATCTTCTCACCTCGGTCTTCTACAAGGCCACTGACTCCCATAGTTTCCTCCGCTACGACTCCTCTCATCCTACATCCTGCAAGAACTCTCTTCCATATTCTCAGCTTCTCAGACTTCGTCGCCTTTGCCGAGACGATGAAGATTTCCTTCACAATGCCCACCTCATGCTTGATTTCTTCCGCCGACGCCTTTATCCAGAATCAGCTCTCCTTCCTGCCCTGCGTCGAGTTCTCCACACTTCACGTCAGTCTGCTCTTACCCCCTCTACTCATCCCCCCTCTGATAGAGTAGTGCTCGCTCTCACCCATCACCCTCACCACTACGCCGCTATTAGGACCATCCACCGCTACCTCCCTATTCTCCGATCTGACCCTACTACTCGTCTGCTCTTCCCTGACCCGCCACTAGTGGCCTTTAGACGTGACCGGAACCTCCGAGACTTTCTTGTCAGGGGTCGTCTTCCTGCTGACCACTTCAGCCATCGAGGCACTATCCGCTGCAACCGGAGAGTATGTAAAACTTGTGACCACGTTCTCCAGGCCGACACTGTCCTCTTCCCCAATGGTCCTTTCGAGATCAGAGAGGGATTCACTTGCACATCGCGGAACATCATTTATGCCATCATTTGTAAGCGATGTAAGTTGACCTACATCGGTCAGTCTGGTCGTAGAATCGGCGATAGGTGCCGTGAACACTTGAATGACATCACCCGAGAAGCGGACACTCCTGTAGCAGCCCACTTTAACTTGAGGGGCCATCGAGGTATGACTGATGTCTTGGTAACTGGCCTAATATCATGCTCCTCTGATCACCACAGTCGGCTCACTCTTGAGCACCGTCTGATCGTTCGTTGGGGCTGCCTCACCCCTCGTGACATCAATGTATCCCTGTCCCTCTGAGGACCCTCCTGCCTCCGACTCCACCCTCCCACCTATGGACCTCTCTTCCTATTTCTCTTCTTCCATCCCTGCTTTTCATATCCTCTTTGAGTAACCCCCATCTTGCCTTCTTCATCCTAAACCCTCCCCCCCCTCCCCACACCTTTTTCTCTTCTGACTACCTTCATGTCCTTTACCTCTTTATCACTATATCACCTCTCCACCTGGACTGTACGTACGATCTCTCTGCCCACTTCTATTGTTCCTCGTCCTTCCTACCAACCCTCTGCTGATCTACTCCTAGCTCACCCCTCTCCTCTCTATTCACTTGTAGTCACTACTCATCTATACCTACTATTCCAGTATCCCCCTTATCCTGATGCCCACTTTCATTCCCCCCTTTGTTCTATCATTTCCCTACTTCTTTACCTCCTATGGTTCATACCTCCTGCACACCATCCCCTATTGCTCCACTTCTTCCAGACTTTCTCTTTTTTTCTCTTTTTCCATTCACTTCTGACCTACCGCCTCTCCCCCTATCCAGTTTTCACATACCTGCTTCTTATCCCTCCTCTCCATACCTCCTCCTCCAATACTTCCCTACCTCCCGATAGACTAACTTCCTCCGGACCACCCCTCTATCGCCCTTCTCATTATACCTGCTTTATTATTCTTCCTCACCGTATCTCTTCCTCCAGTGTCCAATCCTTCCTTTCGTTGACCTACCTCTCAACTCTTTCAGTTCGAGGCCATCCATTCTGTAGAGTCCATCTCTCTCACCGTTTGCCTAGTTCACTACTTTGTCGTGTCATTCAATTTCTTTCTCTTAACCTCTCGCGTGATCTCTCACTTCCATTGTGGAGTGATTTATATGTATTGCTTGTCGTGTCCCAGGAGTGTCTTCGTCTATCCCCCTTCCCTTCCCCCCCCCCCTGGTTTTCCCGATATTAGATCCGTCTGCCCTCTCAACTGACCTGTCTTGGTCACGGGTTGCTTTCTATACATGCTCTCTGTCTTCTAGTCATTCCGACTTGTTTCAGAACGGATTACAGAATTCCTGCTCTGAGCTCAGCCAAGTACAATTTATTATACATTTTTCTCTTTTTCTATTTTATATATTTTGACGCCCATCATACCTCTCATCATGTAATACTCATTTCTCTCTTTTCTTATTTCTGCATCCTACTTTCCTCGCCCTCCACTTGATCATCTAACATGTAGTAATTGTGCTTCACCGCTTGTTGTCGTTGTCCCTGTATTCTGTAGAAGGCCACAGGCCGAAACGTCAGTATTGTGTTGTGTTCTTTATTTGTAAAGCTGTCACCATACCTTGGAGTGTTTAGTACACCCCACCATTGGCTCCTTGCTACCAGCTTTACCGCAGCATTGCAATTATTTGCCTGTTCCCTTCTTAAGGGTTTCTATGACTTCACTTCTTTATTTATGGACCTTCCTGGCTTTCTCTTCCCCTGTTGGTTTCATGACAATACCTGTCCTGCTATGCTGCCTTCAGGTTTACTTCTTGTGTGTTCAATCAATCTCCATTTCCTGTTCATAATATGTTGCTAGATTGGCTCTTATTTTGTTCTTTATTTAGATATCTTCATTTCTAATCTTCCCATTACTTCTGATGTTCAGAATTTTCCTTAAACAGTTGTTTACAAATGTCGGTAATTTTTGTTTAGCTAATTTATTTAAAATCCATGTCTCTTAAGCCATATAAATGGACAGTTTTTATATTTGTTTAAATAGTTTTATCTTTGCACTTGTTTTTATGTTTTTTGCTGCCCATATTGTATTAAATTGGATGAAAGTTGTTCTTGCTTTATTTATTTTCTGCTCAATGTCTCACTCTATTCCTCCTTTGTCAACAATGCTGTTCAAATATGTAAAGTAATTAACTTCTTCGGTCAGAGCCCCTTCAATTTCCACTGGTTATGGCATGTGGCACATTTCATTATTTTTGTTTTATAAATATTAATCAGTAGTCCCATGAAAACTGTATATGGCCTTTGGCGTTTTGACAGACGGTTGGTAGCAAGCAATCATGATAAGTCAGTAGTTTGGTAAAGAATTAGTGTCTCATACTAGGTGCTGCTTTACTGAACATCTTTTCTTGTAGTTGAATTTGCCAATCCTTGACAGATAGATCCATCGACAGTATGAGTAAGGTGTACCCACGGTACCTCTCCTTGTCTCAAATATCACCACTTCTCCAGCATTGGACAAGGAGCTTGTAGAGGTAGGGCAGGAGTGTTTCAAGGTTTTCCTTGAATATTTCAGCTGGGATGTTGTCATTACCAGAAGCTTTTCTACTTGAGAGGTCATGGATGACATCATGAAGTTCCTTCTCAGTGGGTTCATTGTCCAGTTTAGTCAGCACTCAGTATTTTGGAACTAGCTGATCTAAGAGTGGGCTTGCTGGTCTGTCTACAGAATATAGACTTAAGTAATGTTCGACCCATCTTTCCAGCTGTTTAGTTTTGTCAATGATAGACTCACTGTTAGCTTCTTTTAAGGGAGCAATTTTTTAGATGTTTGGGCCTAGAGCAATCCTTATGTTGGTGTACATAGTTCGAGAATAACCCAGCTCAGCAGCTTTCTGGATCGTAGAGCACAGATTTGACCAGTACTCGTTCGCACATCTCCGTGATTCCCATTGTACTTCTGCTCTTGCTTGTTTGAATTTATCTTTTGTGTTCTGGCATGGGTGGTTCTTCAAGGTTAGGAAAGCCTTCTTCCTCTTCTCTACAAGTGGCATGAGTTTCATCGAGTTTTCTTGAACCCAATCCTCAGTGAAGTGTTGCTCTTTTCCAAAAGAAGAGATTGCGCAGTTAATGAAGTGAGATTTTAGCCAGTTCCATGAATCATCTATATTGTCTAGGTCTTCTGCTTTCTCTATGCATTTCTGGAAGGCATTCTTGAAAAGGACTTGGTTGTTGAATGGGAACAAAATTCTAGAAGTCTCTGACCATTTTCATTCATTTTGCCAATACCATGATGACCTAGGCATGATGGCCATTAATTATGGTCAGATCCAACGCATGCATTTAGATCGCCCAGTATGTAGAGTTGTTCTGCTTTGGGATTGAATCCAAGTTAACTTGGAGCATCTCATAAAATTGATCTTTAACTGATGTGGCTGCTGACATTGTTGGTGCATAGGCGCTAATGATGTTAATTGGCCCATGAAAAATAAGCTTAGAATATTCAACACAAATGTATTATCAACCCTTACCTATGCATGCAAAAAAAGAAGACTGAAAAAAAACTAAACACGTTTGAAGACAAATACTTAAAAATAATACTCTGTGTACAATGGAATGAATTCAAGCCTAATATAGAGATTAAAAAATGGCTACGCAACCAACGATCTCATCCACTATTAGGAAGAAAAGATAGGGATATGTCAGACAAGTGATAAGAAGAGGAGACAAAAAAGAATTTAAAAAAGACTCATATGGGAAACATCAGGATACAGAAAAAGAAGGCCTAGACAGACACAATGAAAAAAACACTTATAAGAGAAGCAAAGATAGCAGGCAAAGACTCGATGCATAAGATCAAACATCTCATCCACAATAGAGATGGATGATGATAAACACCAATGGCCCATGAGCCCACCATAAGCTCTATGTGATATATAACAGTGCTGAAAGGATCAAGATCAACTTCCATTTTGCAGTTTATATTCGGTTCCTGTTAGCTTATATTTCATTTGGTTGTGACTATGCGCAAGTAGTGCAGCACCATCAGCAACATTCAAGTCCTCTTCAGTTGGTTTCAGAGTGTCCACTGAATTCCATTTTCAAATTCTGAAGGAATCTCTTTTGTCTAACATGGTGGTCTTCATAAGCCAATCTATTGCCAAAATAAATAAGAAGAGTGACAATAAACATCCATGAAGCACATCCATCTCTACTTTAAAACAACCTGCGAGTGACCCTCCATGTACTATCCTACATGTTTCTTAATGCATGACTTTTAAAAGGCTGATGATTTTGAATGGAATTCCATAATGGTCTATCAGTCTCCACATCCTCTTCCTATGCGCACTATCAAAAGTCTTCTTGTAGTCAATAAATGTTATTAAAAGTGAGTTCTACTCTACTAATTCATTGGGTACCTTCTCCACATTGAAGGTTTGACTAACACTGAGCACCATTTTACTCTGTCTCTTGTCTTGATGACGCACATTGTAATAAGTTCACATGAACATCTTTTGATGTTATCAATCCACTTTAGTCTTGGTCTGCCCCTACTTAGTACCTTCCTTTCCAAGATAACTTTTAGTAGGGTATTGTCTCCTCACTTGTCCCAAAAATTTCAGTTGTCTTTTTTCAAATTGCGTTTAGAAGTTCTTTTTTTTAAATTTCCGCTTTTTCAGACCTTTCTCTTTGTCTTCTTTTTCTTCCATCCAATTCTTCCCAATTTTCTATAGAACCACATTTCAAACGATTAAGTTTTCTGCTCTGTTTTCTTATTTAATGTCCTTGTTTCTGCACCATACAGGAATATTGAGTAGATATAAGATTTTACAATTCACAATAATAGTTGTGGTGTTATCTGCTTCAACATGGTTATATTTTTCATGTTGCTAAAATTGCTTTTTGTCAATCATGTTCTTTTGTTTATTTCTGTCTTACATTTTCCATCATGTTATAGTATGTCCAAGATAGCTATATTCTTGAACTTTCAAGACCCTTACATCTACTTTGATATCAACTTGTATATTTTGAGTGTTTTCTTGGCTTATAATCATGGTTTTAGTTGTTTTAATATTTATATCCAAACCATATTCTTTGCTCAGCTTGTTTATTTTATTAAACTAGTTGTAAGTCTAATGCATTTTCTGCCTGTAAAATGGTATCATCAAGATATCTTAGGTTCTTGATTATATATCCATTAATCTTTGGATACAACCTGTGGCTGCCCTGTTGCCTTGCAGGTAAGCTCGGGAGAGTAAAAGGCTAAGGGAGGGTACCCCGATGTAAAACAACCCCACTGCCTTGTGGGTGAGACTTTTTAGTCAAAGGCTAGTAAACAAACCGTAGGAAAGCAAAAGAAAAAAACCGTAAACAAACCGACGGAAGGCAACAGAAAACCACCGTTGTAACTTCTTTGTACAATCATGAATCACCACAACAATAGAAATATCGACAACAACGTTAAGGGGGATTCCATTGGAAAACCCTTTTTCGATAGGGGACATCATGTGCTACATGTGATACCCGATCGTCATCAAACTACTGTAAGCAAAATAAAGATAAAACAAAGAATCAATTCAGAGAAAGAGGTATGTTTACAGCACTCGGAAAAAATGACAAATAATCAACAACAGAAAAAAATATGGACCAAGGCAGGATCGAACCCGTACTCAGTGGCACAGCGCCTCGCCACGAAAAGCCAAACACTAGGGAACACTGCCACTCAGCTAACTAAAAAATTAGCGTCGTAGGCAATGTCTTTTCGCGAAGTCTTTCCCATAACTATAGCATAAGGCCGCGATCACAGCTCGGAAATATTTTTCCTGTTAAGACAAGTATCTCCCGGATAGGGTAGGGCTGAATACTTGCGTTGCAGACAAACATTTAGGACGAAACAGCACGAATAGTAGTTTCCAGTGGTTTAGACTGGAGACAAATAATAATAAATGAATATTATTATAGAGGGAAACTTCCGAGGCGATAATCAGTGAATCAATTCAGAGGAAGAGGTATATTTACAGCACTCGGAAAAAATGACAAATAATCAACAACAGAAAAAAATATGGACCAAGGCAGGATCGAACCCGTACTCAGTGGCACAGCGCCTCGCCACGAAAAGCCAAACGCTAGGAACACTGCCACTCAGCTAACTAAAATATTAGCTTCATAGGCAATGTCTTTTCGTGAAGGCTTTCCCATGACTATAGCATAAGGCCGCGATAACACCGCAAGTGGCAGTGTACCCTAGCATTTGGCTTTTCGTGGCGAGGTGACGAAATGCTCAAATCAATATTCATAGCCCTACCAAAGAAATCGGGTGCGATTGAATGCGATGATCATCGCACAATAAGCCTTATGAGTCATATGACTAAGATATTACTAAGAATCATCATGTGAAGAGTGCGAAACAAAATCAGTCCAGAAATTAGCGATGAACAGTGTGGTTTTGTTAGAGATAAAGGAACAAGCAATGCCATTTATATCATAAGATCTTTAGTAGAAAGAGCCATAGAGATGAAAACAGATCTATACCTATGTTTTCCTAGATTATTCCAAAGCATTTGACAAAGTAAAGCACCAAGAAATAATCATAATCTTAGAAAGCATAAATGTAGACAGCAAAGATCTAAGAATAATAAAGAACATGTACTGAAAAGAAACAGCGGCCATAAGAACTGGAAACCAGTTGGGGATGTTTCAACAAATAAAATAGGGTGTTAGGCAAAGTTGCATGCTGTCATCGCGTGCTGTTATCAGATTTGTTTAATATGTATAGTGAGATTTATTTTAAGATCCATAAGGGGCATGCCTGGAATAACAATTGGAGGTCATAATATAAATAATCTAAGGTATGCTGATGATATAGTCTTAATCGCTAAGAGTGAAAATGAGTTACAAGAAATGTTAGACATTATAGTGAAAGAAAGCAAAAATAAAGGACCCAGCCTTAATAGCAAAAAGACAGAAGTAATGGTAACAACAAAGAAAAAATCACCTCAGTGCAAAATAAAGACAAGTGGAACAATATTAAAGCAAGTAAATGAATTTAAATATTTGGGAACTTTGTTAACCTCAGAAGGAGGATGTACAAACGAGGTGAGATGCAGAATGGTTCAGGCAAAAACAGCTTTCCAAAAAATGGGGAAGATACTATGCAATCCATTTTTGATAATCAAAATAAGAAAAAGAGTTCTTAAATGTTATGTAGAGCCAGTCTTACCATTTGTGTGAATCATGGACAATAGGACAACAGACAAGAAAATCACTGGAGTCTGTAGAAATGTGGTTTTACAGAAGAATGTTGAGAATACCATGGACAGCTAAGAAGAGTAATGAAAATGTTCTGAAAGAGGTCAAAGCAAAAAGAGACCTAATTTCCAATATTAGGAAGAAACAATCATCATTTTTTTGCCATGTACTGAGAAGAGAGCAACTGGAATATATTGTAACAACTGGGAAAATTGAGGGACGAAGAGATATAGGAAAGCAAAGAGAAAAAATACCAGACAGCTTAAGAGAATGGCTTGGCAGAAGGTCAACAACAGAAATGATAAATAACTGTGGAGAGACATGATCACCTACACCAGCAGGCCCGGTACTTAATGATGATGATAATGAGATAAAATTAGAAATCCTAATTGGGATATAGTAATATTATATACAGTAATAAAAACTAATAATATTTATCCTTGAATTAACTGCCTCCCAGTTCACCAACAACTTTTGGGATTCTATTGTTATCATTACAGGACCTCTCTCAGATTGTGTGGTATCTGGTTCTTTATATCCTGAAATTTATTATAAATTATCTGTTCACCTGAGCTGTTCTGTTCATATCCATTATGTTTCACTGTCTCAGAATCTTTATATCTATCTCACTGCAACGCAGTGGAGGCATATAACTCTTAATTACAGTACTATCTCTAACTCTCCCAGTTATGATACCGTTATAAAAATTACTACCACTTAAATGTAACATTAAATAGGTGCTCTAAAAGTAGTATTTTCTTTTCTCTGAACTTTTGACACACTCCTGTGTGTTCGCACTAGGCAAAACATGGAGACTCTGAATTCCTAGCTCAGGTTCATTTCTGACCTGAGTTTCACCATGAACTGGACATGTTACAATGTCTATCGGTACAGTTGTTGTAAGTCTGTCAATATGTTTGACGACCACATAGTGTTATTTGCTGTGTTTCCTAAGTCACAAAGGGTTGTTCGATATCTGCCGGCAATCAAGGAAAATTCACTGGTCACACCCCCTCACAAAAAAAGGATAAATGGGCAATTTTTAGAAAATAATAAAAAAAAAAGGATAAACGGCCAATTTCTTTAAAATTGGCAATTTTTTGTGTGTGCATTAAACAATGTATTCTCTCTCTCAGGGGTCACTGGAAGTGGTAATTAGGAAGTTATACGGATGTGGAGTAATGTTTGAACACTGCAAAATGTCAAAGTTTTAGGAATTTATGTTTTGATGTGGTAATTTTTACTATGGTATCATAATCTAGGGTTAAATTATATTTAAAAACAGCCAGATTAGGCCACTAGGCTAGAAAAATCCCTCCAGGAGACTGTGTTTCTGACCTCCATCCTGCATTTGTGACTGCAATCTACTAATGTGCAATTTCATTAACTTTTCCCAGGATTTCATCATTAGAGATTTTTGTTACTATCAAATAAACAGTTTCTGTTTTCAATGGGGTAATCTTAACAAATAGATAAAAGCCTCATTTATATTTCACTACAATCTAATGTGCTTCTAAAACCATTGTTTTAATTCATTGCATATATTTACTAAAATAACAATGAATAAATAATATGCTTAGCCAGCTAGCTGTGTTTTACATTTTAAAAACTTAGATAATATATATATAATTACAAAGGCTGTAATATATAATCAAACCAGGAGAATGCTGATTTATACTTGGCGATATATCCTATCTCTCTCCTCCTTACCCTCTTATACTTCTTATCTCTCTTTCAAATTGATGATTAAAAACATTAAAGAGTCAATACATAAAATGGTTTGACAGATGTGATCAAACAGAAAGACCAAAACACAACACAAAAAAGCCTTTAATAAACATTACAAGGAACACCAGACTAGGACTGAACAAGAAAAAGATGTATTGATGGAATATTAGAAACACTAGGAAACATAACAGCAAAGGCTAACAGAAGAGCAAATGACCGCAAATTATATCTCCCCTTAATGCTGAAAGGCAAATGGGAAAGAAATGAAGATGTATATCATGGTTGTTCGGGGAATGCTCTTTAGCTGAAATGACCAAGGTCACGATGATGCAAATGAGCCTTTTATATGGCACAAATAAGGTAATTCCACCGCCAAAAAGTCTGGTGTTTCTAACCTACATTTAGGAGACTGCTGTCTTGCCTTTGCACTATAAAAACAGTTAATGTTTAATTGATGCCAATGATTTTGCCGGGTCTATTGTTTCAGGTCATCTCGCAAATTTGCTAAAATAACAATTGCTGCCTTATAGCCCAGTGTTTATGACTTTCACTTTTACAGGTGCCACAAGCACACAAATATATATCGACTTCAAATACAATTTTCACTAAAATAAAGCACTAAAAAAAAATTATGACTTTTTTTGTACTCACAGAAATGATTAAATTGTGTTGTATAAATAAATATAGATTCTCAATGTTAATATGACAGATTAAGTGTTGTGTATTAAGCAGATCAGAACAGGCAGGGTTTAGAAAAGGGAGAAGCTGCCTTGACCACATTTTCACTCTACGACTTATATTGGAGGAACACATTGAAAAGCAAAAACCTTTTGTACTTAACTTCATTGACTTCAAAAAAGCATTTGACAGTATTCATAGAGATTCTTTGTGGAAAATTATGAAGCAATATCTATCTATCTATCTATCTATTGACCTTTCGAGCCGTAACCGGCCCATAGGGCGTAGACCAAGATACACCTCCTCCTATATGAATTTTTGTTCTAGCAGTTTTCTTTTAAAGATATTTTATCAAATCTCGCCATCTGTCTCTGTTCTGTGCAAGCAGTTCTATCTCATTGAGGGAGCCGATTCCTGCTGCTCTTGCCTCTCTCATCAATGTTCTTCTCAGTGTCTCCCTGGGTCTTCCTCTTTTTCTTTTACCTGTTGTTTCCCATATGAGGGCTTGCTTTGCTATTCGATTATTATCTCTTCTCATCACATGTCCAACGTATGACCATCGTCTTTTCTTTATTACTGAAGATATTAGTGGTTGATTGGCGATTTCTCTAATTTCCTCGTTTGTTTTGAATTCGTTCCATTCTATACCAAGTATTTTCCTTAGACATTTATTTTCGAATGCGTTCAACTTTGTTTCTATATCTCTTGTTGTTTTCCAGCTTTCACACGCATACGTAAGGGTTGATAGTACATTGAAGCAATATGGCTTACTATAAAAAATCATAAATATTATCAAAGACATGTATGATGATTACACATGTGCAGTTCGAACAGAGGAAGGACTGAGCGAATGTTTCCCAATAGAAACTGGGGTTAAACAAGGATGTATTTTATCGCCCTTGTTATTTGGAATTGTTATGGACTTCATAATGAAGAAATGCTGCACTGGTAATAAAGGCATCGAATGGATACAAGGAGACCATTTGAAGGACTTCGACTTTGCTGATGACATAGTTCTCATCAGCAGCCAGATAAAAACGATGCAGGAAAACACAAATGAACTATCATCAATAGCCAGCAAAATTGGGCTTGAGATCAATCATGAAAAGACTAAAGTCATGAAAAGTTTAATTCCAACAGATGACAAAATATACATGGAAAACAAACCAGTAGAAGAGATCGATTACTTTACCTATCTTGGAAGTCACATAAATCGAGAAGGGTATACAAGCAAAGAAATTAGAATCAGAATGGCTAAGGCAGCAATGTCTTTCAGAAGCCTTGAAAAGTTGTGGAAATCAAAACTCAGCACAAACACAAAACTTAGACTATTCAAATCAAATGTACTATCAACCCTTACGTACGCGTGTGAAAGCTGGAAAACAACAAGAGATATAGAAACAAAGTTGAACGCATTAGAAAATAAATGTCTAAGGAAAATACTTGGTATAGCGTGGAACGAATTCAAAACAAACGAGGAAGTTAGAGAAATCGCCAATCAACCACTAATATCTTCAGTAATAAAGAAAAGACGATGGTCATATGTTGGACATGTGATGAGAAGAGATAATAACCAAATAGCAAAGCAAGCCCTCATATGGGAAACAACAGGTAAGAGGAAAAGAGGAAGACCCAGAGAGACACTTAGAAGAACATTGATGAAAGAGGCAAGAGCAGCAGGATTCGGCTCCCTCAATGAGATAGAGCTGCTTGCACAGAACAGAGACAAATGGCGAGATTTGATAAAATATCTTTAAAAGAATTGAAAACTGCTGGAACAAAAAATTTAGATAAGAGAAGGAGTATCTTGGTCTACGCCCTATGGGCCGGCTACGGCTCGAAAGGTCAGTAGATAGATAGATTAAGCAGATCGTAATATGTTATGTAACTTATGAACACAGGCGCTGCGAGCACAAAAACATAAATATACTTGTCATATAATTTTCATAAAAATGAAGTGCTAAGAAAAAATAAAGACTTTCACTTTTCCTCACAGAAATGAGTAAATTGCACTACTGTATAAACAAATATAGATTAAATGTCAATATGCGAAATTAAATGTCATGAATTAAGCGGACCGGAATATAGCCCATTTTTAATTTTTCAAGAAGTGACAGGCTAGATAAAAATTCAGGTTAGATTTTGTGGGAGAGAATTCCCTATTTGACGCCATGACTGCCTTAAACTATGATAGACTTAAAGAATACCTGTGGTCCCATGATCTATTTATTTTTCTGGTTACCAATGCCGCCTTATTACATTTGTATATTGTTCCAACATGCTTATATAGTGAAAGGTTTTCTGGAACTCAGTTGGGATATTGGTCCTACAACGTCTTTTTGGCTTTTACTGCACGACTTCATATTCCCTAATTTCATACACTGTTTCCTTACTTTTATCTTTTTATGGGTGACAGGTTGTTAACCTATTCCCCAACTTCCTTAGCTACCTCTTATGACATGTGTGGCAGTGACAGTCAGACATTCTTTCCTTCCCTGACCATGATCAGGGCCCTAGAAGTCACACAGGCAACCTTTGTCGGGGCCATCCGTTATTTTCTTTGTCGTCTGGTGTGTAATTCTAAATACTAATTCAAATACCTGCATACCTGTTATTTACTCAGTACTTACGTCCTTGAGGTCATTGTTCTGCTGTAAATACTGGGCCTGAGCAGATTCAAGCTGATTGATATACCTATAACAAGATAATGTACAAATAAAATTAAGCACTTCGCTTCATCCTCAGCATCAGATAAGAATTTTACAAAATTGCGGTTTCACTAAGAAGCAAAGTATCTCTCTCTCTCTCTCTCTCTGCGATCAGGACTCAGTCAGAGTAGGATTCCAGACTCCCACATGAAGTCAGCTGTCAGGTTAAGTGTGTTGATCGCCCCCACAGACAGAATGTCACATTTAGAGTCCACCAGATCCACTCTGACTGAACACCCATTAATACGTTGCACTGTGTTCTGCGCCAGTGGCCCAGTGCATCCGATTTCAGCCAGCACTTTTTCAGGTTTGCTTTCCTTAGCCTTTGACTGTCCCCAATCTTTCTGCAAGGCAGCAGATTGTCTTTTCTGTAGGGGGATTCTGCCCTTAGATGGTCTGCCCTCCCAGGTTTATGAGCACCATTTGCCCGAGTCACTAGAGGTGACTAACACAGACATGCACACACAAAGATATGAGATGTGAATAACACAGACATGTACACAGCGATACGAGACATGACTAACACCAACACACATCAAGATATATGATACAAAGTATGAGAATGAGTCAAAAGTAACATTAATATAACAATAAAATAATGAAGCAAACTCCAATGTCCCATTGGCAGGATTCTTATTAGTGACATAGAGAATGTCTTCTATGGATGGTAATACATTACAAGTGCCTTCGCAGTAGTAGTGTACTTATGGCTGGTGTCACTTGAGGCATGCTCCTTAGAATGGCAGCATTTCATCATAAACTTTTGTTGTATTAGTCAGCATTAGCATGTACCATACCGGTTGGCATAGGCAATCATGTCCTTCCACAATCTTCTATCTACAGTGCATCGTATCAGTTCTGTTGTTGACTGTTTTCCACGCCATGACACCAAGCTATCCAGTATTTTCTCTCTTTGTCGTCTGCGATCTCTCTTTCATTTTATTTTGCCAGTTGTAACCGAGTATTCCACAATTCCTCTTCTCATGATGTGCCCGAAAAATGTTGACTGTTTCTTTCTGATGTTTTTTAGGAGCTGTCTTTTTGTGTTGGCCTCTTTGAGAACTTCCTCATTGGTCTTTTTAGCTGTCCAGGGAACTTTCAACATTCTTCTGAGAAATCCCATCTCTGTGGCCTCTAATTGTCTTTTCATTTGTTTGTCTACTGTCCATCATGATTCACTTCCATAGCTCAGAATTGGTTCTATATAGCACAGATGAACTCTCTTTCTCATTTCTAATGACATGAATTTGTTGTATAAGATATTTTTCATTTTCTGAAATACTATTTTGGCCTGAGCTATTCTACTTTTTATTTCCGTGGTGCATCTTCCATCCGATGTTATTATTGTGCCCAAGTATTTGACACATTGCACTTGTTTCAAATTTGTCCTGTTTAATTTTATGCTGCATGCTGGTGATGATTGTTTCTTCGATATGACCATTACTTCTGTTTTCTTACTATTCAGACTGAGACCTTTCTTGATGCTTTCTTTTACTATTATGTCTATCATTTCTGTAGTTCATTCTCTGTCTCTGCTATTAAGACTGTGTCATCCGCATATTGCAAATTATTTATGTTGTGACCGTTGACTTCAATTCCTTTTTTGTCTGCTATTGATCTCATAATATGTTCGCTGTAAAGTGAAAGCAAATCCGGCGACAGAACACAGCCTTGTCTGACTCCTTGTTTTATAAGTTGAAATTGTCCTGTTTCCGACTTCGGGGGAATATGGTGCCCTGTTAGCTTGCTTCTTCAGAAGACTCACAGATAAGTGCTGTTTTCCAGTGAACTTTTCTGTTTATTTGTTTGTTTTTATTGATATTTTAAGGGATCATGTGATTGTACGCGCTTTCTATTTGATGTAAGTCACTTTGCTTCTTTTGATTCATTGCATTTTGTTACAATTTCCTTATTTCATCACTTATACTCATCCTTGTTGATTGCACTATTGAACGCGTCAAAAAATTACGGTTTGTTTACGCCGGTCTGTCGTCAAGGATGTGTAATTCATTTAATTTGTGGAAGGCTCACAGTGTATCCGCGTGCTACTGAGCTATTTACTGGAGTTGGCCAGTTTATAACATGGAACGGGTTTTGGACCGAGCGACTGAGTAAGTAACTTAAATTTAACCTGTCAAGGTTACAACAGGAGTAAGACAAGGATGTGTCCTCTCACCACTCCTCTTCATCATATATATGGACAAAATAAATCAGGAAACAACCAACAACAAGGACAAATCAAATAATAACATAGAGGTAGAAAACTCCAACATCAATGAGCTACTCTTCGCAGATGACCAATGCCTAATATATGAGGATGAAAACCTGCTACAACAGCATTTAACATCTCTAGATAAAAGCTGCACAAACTACAGTATGAAAATTAACACAGCAAAAACAGAGGCTATAAGAATAAGCAAATTGAGACACCCATTAAACATCAAGATCAAAGACAAAGAAATAAAACAAGTAGAGGAATTCAAGTATTTAGGCGCAATGTTCACAGAAGATGGAAAACTAGACAGAGAAATTGACATGAGAATACAAAAAGCAAATGCTGTCACATACCAGCTTTCACCATTATTAAGACATCCAAACATTTCTATGCCAGCTAAACAACAAATGATAAATAGCATCTTCATACCAACTTTGTGCTATGAAAGTCAAACATGGACCCTTTCTAAATCCCATTTAAGAAAGATCAATACATGTGAGATGCGATGCTTGAGAAAAGTAACAAACAACACAAGAAGAGATAGAATACCAAATGAAACCATAAGAAAAATGGTAGGAACAAAACCCTGCCAAGAATATATAGAACAACAACAACTTAAATGGTTCGGCCACCTGGTCAGAATGAATCCTCACCAATCACCATCAAGGGCGTTTTTCTCGAGAATGCATGGAAAAAGACCAAGAGGAAGACCCAGAAGAAGATGGATAGATGCAGTGACAGAGACATGTAACAACAAAGGAAAATCACTAATTCAGACAATTCGAGCAGCACAAGAACGACAAATGATATAAATCACGACACCTTTTAGGTATCAGTGAAAGAGAAAAGAAGAAGAAGAAGACTGAGTAAGTGCACGTGAGTCTAGACCATCCAAAGCATCGACGTTCATCTATGACGACAGTAAGTGTAAGTATTCAGATGCAGAGAAAATAGTTGCCCCTGTCCTCACCTGTCACTTTGAACAGAAACGCGTATTCCCACCCACACTCGGAGGTTATAGATATAACAAAGAGACATGGCTCAATGCGGCAGGCTTTGCCTATGACGTCTTCGAAGGCTTCCACAGACGAGAGGAGACATGTGCTGCTGCTATAGATCTGGAGGATGCATACAACAGGGTACCATTTGAATATCTCATGTATATGCTCCTCAAACTGGCGGTGCACCCCTTCCTCATTAGATGGATCGCCGCAGCTCTGTTTCAGAGGAAGGTGATACTCAGATGTGGAAGTCGGACTTCCAAGCCAACATCCATTTGTCCAGGGCTGCCACAAGGCTTACCATTGTCACCAGTTCTATTTAACGTGTACACAATAATGATCACGGAACAACAGCTGGATGGGAGGGGAAGAACTATGACTTTTGCTGATGATATTCTAGTATATCGACAGGGAAGAGACAGACGGGGAATCGCCTCCACAATGCAAGACAAACTCGATCGCATTTCTTCCTGGTGTGGGGTTTCAGGTGCCTTGGTTAATCCTAATAAAGCATCAGTTTCATGGTTCTCCCTTAACAATCATATCGTTAATACGACCACACCGGTAGTACGAATGGGAGCTGATGAGGTGACCAGGGACAAGTTGATGACATACCTCGGAGTTAAGTTTGATCACAGCCTGTGTTTTCGGGACCACGTCGACCATGTGATAACAAAATCCCGCAAAGGATTAGCCACCTTGAAGGTCATGGCAACTGCCAACATCGAGCAGAGGCTACTTACTCTTCTGTTCCAGGGATTAGTCCTCACACCAATCGAGTATGCCCTGGCAATTCTTACTGTCAGTACGACTCAAATTGATAGGCTGGAGAAAATACAAAATGAAGCCATGTGCATTATCCTGGGATGTACGAGGGACACTCCCTGTGTAGCAATGAGGTATCTTCTTGACTTTCCAACCATGGATGACAGAATCAAGATCTGGAGAGCACGAGCATACCTGAAGATTAGTACAGATACAGAGCATCCATTGCACCATGTGCTCAACACAGAGAAAGGTGCCAGGCTAAAAAGAGGCAAATCATGGGTGGGCCGAGCAGAAGATGTCATCAAACAGGTCTGTGAGCTTACCAATATCAGCGTTGGTGAGGAGTGGATATCGGTGCCTACGTCATTCAAAGGGACTTTCTTGTGTATTGTCACACTCAACAGGAAAAGTAGGGAACAGAACCCGGTCGTGGTTAATACTGAGGTTAATGGTCTCATCTGTGATAACACAGATGAGAAAGATGCAGTCATCTATACAGACGGATCTGTAAGATGACACCAAAGAAGTGCATGGGCATTTACAGCACGCTCGCCAGGCAGAATAGTCAAAGAAGACAGTGGTGCATATGTCATGACCACGAGTAGCATGACAATGGAGGCGATGGCAGTGACCAAGGCATTCAAATGGTTAGAGTCACAAGACTACACCCACACATGTATACTGAGTGATTCGATGAGCATGATTAAAAAAAGTGGAGGCGGGCTCTGTACGCATGCAATGGGTAGAGTCGTTGCAGAAATCCAAAATACATAAAGTCACCTTTGTCTATGTCCCTGGACATGCGGGAGTGCGGGGAAATGAAAGAGCGGACAGGTTGGCTAGCTGCGCTGTCGTTGAGGACGGGCAACCAATGGATTGGGCGGACATCATCAATGCCCTCCGAGATGTGGGAAGAGCACATGACTTCGACAAACACAGATCCACGTCACTTCTTCGGATGATAGAAATGGGAGTTAAGATGGGCACAGCCAGAAATGAGAAACTTAGTGGCCATGTAAAAAGACTTATCAACCAACATAGAACTAGAGTCATCAGTCGCTGGACACTGAGGGAATTGTTGGGGAGGAGATCTGAGCACCTATGGACATGTTCGGAGTGCAATGATGATGACCCGCAAATAACTCAATTGTCCTGTTTGGTTGTTAATTCGTATTGCTGCTGTTTGTTGCCAGTACATGTTTTTTATGATTCGCAGATCCTTGCCATTAATGTTTAATTTCTCCAGCATATTGATTATTTCCACATGCTTTTCGTTGTATTAGTGAAGGAGTGAAATCTATAGCAGTTCATCAAGGGATAAAGTTGCCATACATGCCCTGTCACAGTAATAAATGCATGAGTGGAGTAGGAAGCTAGAAGTAAGTAAACTTCTATGGCAGATGCTTCTTGGCTGGGTCAGGTACAGGAAGTCAGTGGCAGAAGTGATAGGAAATCATTGGCTGCAAGTGAATGATTTCATGACATGTTTACGGTCAGTTATGACTCATCACACCATATCATTCATTGGAGTCAAGGTAAAGAAATGCATAAAAATGTGAAGCTTCAGTAAAGCTGAATGTGAAGGAGAAATGAAAAAAAAAAAGATATTTAAAGGCTATGGTAAAAACTTTACTTATTAATGGACGACACAAATTTGAACGAGGTTTTGGCTCAACAGGCCTTCAGTAGGAACAAACAACACATGCACAGAAATGTCAGTAAATCTTTCTCTCTCTCTGCGATCAGGACTCAATCAGAGTAGGATTCCAGACTCTGACATGAAGTCAGCTGTCAGGTTAAGTGTGTTGAACGCACCCACAGACAGAATGTCACAATTAGAGTCTGCCAGATCCACTCTGATTGAACACCCGTTAAAACATTGCACTATGTTCTGCGCCAGTGGCCCAGTGCATCCGATTTCAGCCAGCATTTTATTCAGGTTTACTTTCCTTAGCCTTTGATTGTCCCCAATCTTCCTGCAAGGCAGCAGATTGTCTTTTCTGTAGGGGGACTCTGCCCTTAGATGGTCGGCCCTCCCAGGTTTACGAACACCATCTGCCCTAGTCACTAGAGGTGACTAACACAGACATGCACACACAAAGATATGAGATGTGACTAACACAGACATGCACACAGCGATACGAGGCATGACTAACACTGACACACATCAAGATATGAGATATGACTAACATAAACATACACACAAAGATATGACACATGACTAACATAGACATGCACACAAAGATATGAGATATGACTGCCATAGATATGCACACACACAAAGGTATGACACATGACTAACATAGACATGCACACAAAGATATGAGATATGATTGACATAGACATGCACACACAAAGATATGACACATGCCTAACATAGACATGCACACACAAGGATATGAGATGTGACAAACACAGACATGCACACACAAAGATATGAGATATGACTAACATAAACATGCACACAAAGATATGATGATATCACTAACTCAGACATGCACACACAAAGATATGACACATGACTAACACAGATACACACTAAGATATGAGTTATGACTAAACACAGACACACATAAAGATATGAAACATGAGATTAACTTGGATACACCAAGATATGAGATATGATTAACATGACACATACCAAGATATGAGCCATGGCTAGCACACACACACACACAAGCTAAGATATGAGCCATGGCTAGCACAGAAACACACTAAGATATGAGCCATGGCTAGCACAGAAACACACTAAGATATGAGCCATGGCTAGCACAGAAACACACCAAGATATGAGCCATAGCTAGCACAGAAACACACTAAGATATGAGCCATGGCTAGCACAGAAACACACCAAGATATGAGCCATAGCTAGCACAGAAACACACCAAGATATGAGCCATGGCTAGCACAGAAACACACTAAGATATGAGCCATGGCTAGCACAGAAACACACCAAGATATGAGCCATAGCTAGCACAGAAACACACTAAGATATGAGCCATAGCTAGCACAGAAACACACTAAGATATGAGCCATGGCTAGCACAGAAACACACCAAGATATGAGCCATGGCTAGCACAGGAACACACTAAGATATGAGCCATAGCTAGCACAGAAACACACTAAGATATGAGCCATGGCTAGCACAGAAACACACCAAGATATGAGCCATGGCTAGCACAGAAACACACTAAGATATAAGCCATGGCTAGCATGGAAATACACTAAGATATAAACCATGGCCAGCACAGACACACACTAAGATATGAATCATGGCCAGCCCAGACACACACTAAGATATGAGCCATGGCTACCACATATACCCACTAAGATATCAGCCATGGCTATTGCAGACACCCACTAAGATATGAGCTACGACTAGCACGGAAATACACTGAGAATTGAGACATGGCTCAATTCAAGAGAAGCAAAAGAGGAGGTAGAAGAGCAGCAATCGCGAAAGGTATCCATATCTTTGGGTTTGTTGTAGTCGGCAGACTCTTCTTAATGTGGGAATCATCGACATACGAGACGCAGGCCCCGGTTAACTGTTCACAGGTTCCGTTCAAACAGTTGTCGGGAGATTTGAGAGTGCAGTCTGACCTGTAGAACGTTCCCTTGCATGTACAGTTCCCGGTTGATGTTCACAGGTGTCGTTGAAACAGTTGTCCGGACATTTGAGAGTGCAGACTGACCCATAGTACGTTTCCTTGCACGTACAGTCTGCACTTTCTGGGTCACATATGATGTCACAGCCATCAGAACACGTCTGTTCGCACTGAAGCCCAAAATTACCATCGGGACAAGTGTCATTACAGGTATAGCCAGGATGTTTACATTGTAGGCATTTTCCAGATTTTTTCTCACATAAAGGACAGACACTGAGACAAGACCTGGAGCAGTCATGTCCATAGATCCCATGTGAACAGTTGCCGTAACACATACCGATGATGACGTTGCAGCCTTTGCTACACCCACCTCACAACTCACAAAACGACCCAGAATGCCCATCCAGACAATAGGTGCCTGTAAATGTTTGCACCTCACACACCGTCACTGCACTGTCAGCCTGCGAAATTGTAGGTGAGAACTCAATCTTAATGTGTGCCATTGGCGTTTGTGTGGTGACTACAATAGTGTTCACAGAAACATTAGGGTATGATATATCATTATACTGGAACACTACGCTGCCACTGACAGAGAAAACCTTTAGAGAGGCATTCTTTACCCGAATCATAGTGCTAGCTCGATGATAGATTCGAATGGTGTGAATCTTCTGGGGCGTGGCAAAGTTCAGATACCAGTAAACAGGATTGGTTCCACTTCTCAATTTTGTGTGTGTGCAGTCATTGTCATAGAGATTGGTCTTTGTTTTGCCATTAACTGCGGCCTCTAGTCCACATCTGTCTCCTGTATAACAAGCATTAAACGTGTCAATCTGGTTTGTGTTCTGTTTGAGAGCCACATTCCGACCCCCGCCAATGTAGATGGAGCAGATATTTGCAACTATCACCCCTTCAATCCGTAACTTGTTGATCAGACCAGACCCAAAGCAAAAGACATCAATCTCGTGCTGACTAACTACAAACCTTGATTAATTGTTACAAGAGGCAGAACCATTTAGTTTTACCGTGAAACTGTCTGGATCTGTTAAATCATTTACATAAATCCTAAACCAGGAGAACGGCAAAGATTGATTGAGAGTTGCCTCAACTGATGTAGAATTTGTGTCCGGATTACATGTGGTGTCGTTGTTATCAAACAGGAAAGTAGGTTCAGATTTTTTGGCATATTTGTACACGAGATCCAAGTACTGACACTGGGGTCCGAAGTATTCGTGCTGACAACTGTCATTGTTTGGGCATGTCCCTGTAGTTTTGTCACAAACTAAGCCATTATAGCAGTGACATTGTAATGTACAATTTGCCCCAAACCAACCGTCAGCACAAGTTAGGTCATTAGCTTCCAAGGCCGCGAATGAAGCTAGCAGAATAAAGGCTTGATCTACAGCGATGGTTAACGAACTGTGTACAGACATTTATTATCAAACCCGTGATTACATTTCTAAAAATTCGCCAACTCGTTGTGATAACAGATAGCGTGATGTTCTCTAACAGAATGAGACAAACCTTTGGAGACAAGCAAAGTCAACATTGTTTACATCATTGCTCGAATGCAAACAAGCGTCCATCTTGGTGCGTCCCATGACGTCATCATCATCATGTCAGTAAATAAAATTGGTCCTACATTGCTAACTAATAATGAAGCATCTAAAATAAATAATTTTTAACTAGAATGAGAAATTAAAAGTCTTCCTTGTTTGCAGTGCTGTGGCCAGAAAGAAAATGAAAGAGTAGCACAGGCGACATGGAGTAGTTGACCAGCCAATGGGAGGGTCAAAATAGGTTGAAGGGTTCTAAAAATATGTGGGGTGGATATTGCCTAGGTTAACTTGTCTGTAATGCCACTGGCATTGTGCGCATGCGCATGCACACACACACACACTCCATATCATTCATTATTTGGTAAAACTTCAAGTAGCACCTGTAAGGTGGGCACCATGGCAGTGCACTTCAGAATTGAAACAATGAATGAATGTGAAGAGGCTTGCCCAAGTATAACTCAGTAGAGGATTGTAGAAGTAGAAATCAATAGTGTGGGTCAGACGTGGGGCCCCTTGTAGATGGATGACTGGGGACTGTATGAAGAGGAGAAACTGTTGTTGACCAGTAAGATTCCACACTTACTGCTTTGTTGGTCTGGGACCTAGGAAAGAAGGAGCTGTTGGTGAACTAAATTTACTATATTTTTATGCAAGTATTTTTGGCACACTATTTTTATTATATCAATAGTTTATTCATGCAGTATGTACAACCCACCATTGTTGGTCTCTACATTTTTGGTAGAATGTTGGAGGTCTGACTTGATATCTCAGCACCAGAACATCAATTTCAGGCTTGAGGTAGCCTTCATTGGCCAACAAGTCCAGCCTAAAGAACCTATTGTAGCCCCAACACTCTCCAACCTGGAGATTATAAATAACGAATCAATTCAGAGAAAGAGGTATGTCTACAGCACTCGGAAAAAATGACAAATAATCAATAATAGAAAAATAACAAAGAGCAATATATGGTTTGAAGCAGGATCGAACCCATACTCCTTGCCACGAAAAGCCAAATGCTAGAGAACACTGTCAACTCGAATAACTAAAAAATTAGCCATCATTGGCGATGTCTTGTCTTTCACGCAGATGTGCTCCTGACTATAGCATAGGTCTGTGATCACAACTCGAGAATAAATTGTATATCTGTATTTTGCCTATTAAGACAAGTATCTTCCGGATATGGTAGGGCTGAATAATTGCGTTGCTGACAAACATTTAGGATGAAACAGCATGAATAGTAGCTCCAGTGGTTTAGACTGGAGACAAATAATAATAAATGAATATTATTATAGAAAGAAACTTGCAAGGTGATAATCAGCAAATCAATTCTGAGAAAGAGGTATGTTTACAGCACTCTGAAAAAATGACAAATAATCAACAACAGAAAAAAAAACAAAGCAAAATATATGGTTTGAAGCAGGATCGAACCTGTACTCCTTGGCAGAGCACCTTGCCATGAAAAGCCAATTGCTGGGGAACACTGCCAACTCGGCTAACTAAAAAATTAGCCATCATTGGCAATGTCTTTCATGCAGGTGTTCTCATCACTATAGCATAGGCCTGCGAGCACAACTCGAGAATAAATTGTGCATCTGTATTTTTCCTATTTAGACAAGTATCTCCCTGATGTGGTAGGGCTGAATACTTGCGTTGCAGACAAACATATAGGACGAAGGAACAAAACATAATAAATGAATATCATTATAGAGGGAAACTTCCGAGGTAATAAATTTAGCGAATCTTAGGAGGAAGAGGTATATTTTACAGCACTCAGAAAAAAATGACAAATAAACAACAGAAAAAAACAAAGAACAATATATGGTCCGAAGCAGGATCGAAGGAGTACGGGTTCAATCCTGCTTCAAACCATATATTTTACTTTGTTTTTTTTTCTGTTGTTGATTATTTGTCATTTTTTTCAGAGTGCTGTAAACATACCTCTTTCTCAGAATTGATTTGCTGATTATCACCTTGCAAGTTTCCCTCTATAATAATATTCATTTATTATTATTTGTCTCCAGTCTAAACCACTGGAAATTACTATTCATGCTGTTTCATCCTAAATGTTTGTTTGCAACGCAAGTATTCAGCCCTACTCTATTCAGGAGATACATGTCTGAATAGGAACAATACAGATACACAATTTATTCTCGAGTTGTGATCGCAGCCCTATGCTATAGTCATGAGAACACCTGCATGAAAGACATCGCCATTGAAGGCTAATTTTTTAGTTAGCCAAGTTGGCTGTGTTCTTTAGCGTTTGGCTTCTCATGGCAAGGTGCTGTGCCAAGGAGTATGGGTTCGATCCTGCTTCAAACCATATATTTTTCTTTGTTTTGTTTCTGTTGTTGATTATTTGTCATTTTTTCAGAGTGCTGTAAACATACCTCTTCCTCAGAATTGATTCGCTGATTATCGCCTCGGAAGCTTCCCTCTATAATAATATTCATTTATTTTTATTTGTCTCCAGATTATAAATAACCAGTTTATCAGAGAACATGGACATTTCTACTGAAAAATTACATATACAAACTAAACATAAAACAACTGTTTGTTGTGTTTGTTATAATTTAATCCCCCTTTGACCTTGAGTGAGTGAGTGAGTGAGTGAGTGAGAGAGAGACAGAGAGAGAGAGAGAGAGAGAGAGAGAGAGAGAGAGAGAGAGAGAGAGAGAGAGAGAGAGAGAGAGAGAGACAGACAGACAGAGAGAGAGAGAGAGAGAGAGAAACCTTTCATAAACCCAATCTTCCATACTTTTAAAACCCTTTGTAACAGTATGATGGCATCTCCTATATTGGTTAACAACATTACCAATTTTTGAGAGCCTATGATTAAACTTGTCAGCAACTGACCTCAAAATCTGATGCAAACTCTCTGACGATGTTTTTAGTCCAATCTCTAGAGGTCTGATGTACCATTTCTACTCTGTACTCATACCTGGTCACAAAATAAAATTCAGCAATAAAGTATAACAGGAAAATCATATACTATATAATTGTGTGATAATGCACTAATTAGTTTTGACAAATTATAGTGCATACTTTTGTTATTTCCAGATAAGACAATATATGCTGTAACTAACTCCATCAAGTAGAAAATATGAGGGCTGTTAAAAAATTATCTGATCTTTGGGTGGAAAAAATGCAATTTCTTACCTGGATGTCTGAAACCCTAAACCCCATCAAAATTCTCTAATTGGAACTGTGCACACTTCTCCTAGCTTTTGAAGATTTCCAGAATACCTCTTTTGGAACTGAGTATAGTTGGGTAGTAACACTCTGCATAGTTGTAATAGGGGGAGGGGGTGATAGGAAAGGGTGAATATGTGTAACAATTGAGTGAATGAATGAGTGAGGAATGTGTGGACAAATGCACATGCAGAGAATGAGGAAATTAACTTGAAATCAGCTCAGGTGGACTAAGGGGATTCTCAGGATTTTAAGGGAGTTCAAGAGTGCAGGGTGGTGAAAGACAAAGAATATAGGTGGGTGACAAGCTGAGAGGGTGAGAGTTGCTCATATGTCAGCCTGGTAGCAGGTTGTTCGAAGGCGGTGGCCAGTTGGCTTACCAGCCTTCGAAGACGTGGCCGTGGTTGAGTTTTTTCAGTCGTTCAGTGATTGTGAGCAAGGAGCTCGTCATTTGGTGTTAAGCACGGGGACTAGTTGGTCTCAAGGCAAGACACCGGCCTCGAGACAAAGAGGTTGTGGGTTCAAATAATGACTACACCGGTTGGGATTTTTATTTAAGATTTCTCTCTGCGGCAACCATCCCTGGTCTCAGTAGCGAGGCCCAGCTTGAAACATCAATTACTCATCGACGGAAAAAATATGAGTACCTCCGAAGTCGGAATTATCTGCCTGTGCGGAGAGGGACCCTTGTGCACATGGCTGCCAGGGAAAAATGGATTAACACGCAAAATTCAGTTCCTAGTCTCTAGGCACTTCATTCTTCGGAGCTAAAAGCTGGCGAATTTAAAAAAAAAAACAAAAAAAAAAAAACTCTGTGGCCAGTTTGTGGAAGTCATCGGCTAAATCGCCTATGTCGTCATAGTGAACACCATCTGGACCAGGAGCAGTATTGTGTGACCTTTTAAGTGTTGTGCGAATGGTATCGGTTGTGATTGTGAGATCTTCTCAAGCACTACATCCTCACACAATTCTGAAAGGGACACCCGTATCCTCATTCTTACAGCTCATTTCTTTGGTCAGTCTGCTTAATATAGCGGGCAAGCAGGGACATCCCTTTGCTCTCATCAGATTTATGCCATATCTGGCTTGTGCTCTGGAAGTCTGGTATGCCTCTGTGTCGTGTTGTGCCATTCATGCTCTGATGAAGGCGCCAGTATGTGGCTAGCAATTTTTCTGAGCACACTTTTTTACAGAAATCATCCCACTTGGCATCTTTAGCCTGCTAGCGCATAGTTTAAAGTGCATCATTTTTTGGTGGACCTCTTCTTTCAAACGCTTCAAGAGCTCAGGTTGTGTTCTTCCATTCCTTCTGGCTTTCTGCCATGTCTTGGCCATTTGTCTCTTGTTCCAACAAGCTTCTTTGACTTCTGCGTTCCACCAGAGCGGCTGCTTCCATCTCTCCTGCGAGGGGCGCTCTGTTTCCTATGTCTGATTTTGCTAATGATGTCCTGGTCTGTTTTCTCGTAGTGGAATGTGTGGAGCTTTCTTTTCTGGCTTCTATTTCTGCCTTTCTCAATTAGGAGGACACATGGATAGTGATCACTTCATGGAATCCCAGTACACTCCACTTGCAAACCGGTGCGAAGGCAGAAGACACCAGTGCCAGGTTTATGACACTATCAGAGTCCCCTGTTCAAGTGGCCATTCTGGTTGCCCTTCCATCATTCAAGCACACTAAATTGACCGACACCAGTGCGTTTTCGAGGTCTTCTCCCTGCTTGTTGGTTATGACATTACCCCACTGGTTTCCTCTAGCATTAAAGTCTCCCCAGTATATAACGTTCTCCTCCTCGAATGTGAAGAGAATCTGCCATTGTTGTGTGTCCACCTTCCTATTACCAAAATTTGGTGTTAAGCTATAATGCAAACTGATTTGTTACCAGATTACTATGAGGCAGTGTGAATTGGCCACGGACTGACTATTGTTGTCAAAGTGAATCTGTTGAAGTCTTTTCTTGAGTGTGGGCAAGGAGCTCATCATTTGATGTTAAGTTACATTTAAAACTGATATGTTACTAGATTACTATGAGGCTGTGTGAATTGGCCGTGGAATAACTATCGTTGTCAATGTGATTCTGTTGAAGTCTTTTCTTGAAGGTGAGCAATGCGCTCACTAAGGTTGGTGAAGAGCTGATTAAGTGACCAATTTTTGTGTGTGTGAGGCATAAAGGTTGACAGGGGGGGCAGTATCATTCTGGGATTGACAGTGAGATCCTGTCCCTTGAACTGTGTATGATTCCGGGAGTGCGAGAGAAAGGTCGACTTATTAATGAATTGTTATGAACAAGGGATTTTATTGAGCAATTCGAAGCGAGCGAAGGGCTTGCTGAGGATGCTGTCATAGTGCCTGAAACTGAACCTTTGTATTAATATTTATGTGTGAGCCAGTGTTGACTTGTGGATGTACAATGATGGACAGCCAGTCTGTCTGTTTAATTGGAGTGAGCGAAGGCGCTTGCATATGTTAAATCTGTGATTGTGCAAATTGAACATTGTCAGAGCAGTGAGTGTGTAAGGTGGTTGTCATTTATGTCTGCTCGAGTAGTCGAGGGGGCATGTTTTAAGCAGAAATAAATGTGAGGCCAATTTTATGAACATATTGTCTTGTTAGTTGGATTGAGTCAGTGTGATGATCAACTCGGGTGTGGCGGTGAATGAACAACAGTTGGCAGAGCAGACAACAGGTTGGAGGTCTGCATGAACTGTCGTTAAGATACAGCGCGGAGTACTACCAGACGGGGAATGCTAAGGCAGGCTGGCTGTAGTGTCCACAACCAGTCCTAAGCAGCGGGTCCGGTGGTGATCCGGGAAGCCAGGATTCCAGAAATCGATGCTAATTATAAAAGGGAGTCAGCTATGCGGATGCCAACAGACACTCAACGCATCAACTATACAACATGGCGCGGTACGTCAGAATCTAAGAAGGGGTGAACCAAGGGGCTACAATTAGTACAGTGACCTGCGGTAGTTCACTTCGCAGTACAAGAAGGAAAGGGAAAAATGACATAGTGTCTTCATGTGAATCAAAATGGGTCCCTTTCTGCTGCATTTTCAGCTTGGGGAACAGCCAAAAATCACAAGAAGTAAAGTCAGGAAAGTAGGAGCTTGATGAATCAGAAAAATGTTGTGTTTGGAAAAAATGTTGTTTCAAGAAAGTCTAAATCAGATGTGAAGAATGGTTGGGTGGATTGTCATGATGGAGCTGCTAAGTTCCCTCTGCCCACGGGTACAGCTATTTACACCACACAGTATCACGAAGGTGGGGACAAAATTAAGATTGGATCATTTTTGTACAGTCCTTTTCTTTCTTCTTGGAGGTCACCCGCTGCCTTTATGATTATGATGCAAATGACTGGACCTGTGGGGCAGCGGGAACTTGGCAGCTCCAATATGACAACCTACTCATCCATTCTTCAAATCTGATTTAGACTTTATTGGCCAAACACTACATTCCTCTGGTTCATCAGGCTCCCTACTTTCCCCGACATGACTATTTGCAATTTTTGGCTACTCTTGAATTTGAAAAAAGAACTGAAAGTTGAGTCACATGCAGCATGATAGCCCAGTTATACTACATTTCCAAAGAGACCTTCAGGAAATGCTTTTAACAATGGAAGGATCACTGGGAGAAGTGTGTGCAGTCCCAAGGAGAGCAACTTGAAGTGAAATTTGGGTTTCATGTGAGAAAATGTATTTTTCTTGCCCAAAAGTCATATCATTTTTGAACAGCCCTTCTATAATTTCTTATATGATTTAAGATTATTGTTGACTACAGTATTCATTAAGTGATGTATTCAGTAAATATTAAAGTTTGATATCAGAAATCTGACTGTGGTTATTTTTATTTAATAAACATATATTTCTGACTGTCTAATCAGCAACAGCAATAAGAATATGCTTTAGAAGAAATTCAATAATTCTTAAGTAATTTTAGATATAGACACATTCTAGACTTACTTGGATGTTTCAGGCAGACCAGATGACAATTCTAGGAAAACAGACAGATAGTTACCCCGGACAACACCATTACCATCCTGTAAACAAACAAGGACAAAATAAAATATATTTTTCCTTGCAAGCTAGACTTTTATAATTAAAAAAGTGAGCAAGAATAGTTCTTTATAAAAGTCTCACTAACATTCTGAAATAAAGCTCTCTATAACAAAACCATCATCATGTAGCTTGTTCCTGTTGGAACTAGGCTCCAGTGACAGCTACTTCAAAGTTTTCTTCATTTTGCATGAGAGCCCAGTGTTTGCTGAAGACATGACTAGCTTATCTGTGACATCCAGCACCCATTTTCCTCTTGGTTTTCTCTCTTGCCTACCACTGATCCAATGTCTTCTACAATGAACTTCTCGAGGCCATCATGTCTTTCTATATTACCTAAATATTTTATTTTCCTTAATTATATTTTCTTCAGCAATGAGTTTTCTGGATATTAAGTTTTTGCAAACTGGACATTGTTATATTTTTTATTCATGGTATTCTGAGTATTGCTCCTTAATATTTGCATTCAAAAACATTTATGGATTTTTCAGATCAGTTGATAGTTCATATTTCACAGCTATATGAAAATACATGCTTCTCAGTACTCTAAGTTTTGTTCTTATATTAGTTATTAATGTTGTCAGTTAGCAGTACTTAATGAAGCTCTACAACAATCCTACTAACAGGTTATCAAACAAAGTTCCTATATAACAATACCATTAGGAGATTACCAGGCAAAGCTTTCTACAGCAATTTCACTAACTTCTCTCAAGCATAGCTAGTATCTATAAATTTGCACATAATATTAAATAAATAAAATATAACACTACGTCAATGTGAGGTCACTTTTCATGTTACTGGAATAAAAAATTATATTGACAATTTTACAGTTCAAGCTTGCACAATGAGAATGACCTGTTAATTTATCTAAACTAAACTTTGCAAGCAAACTAATAAGTGAAAACAATATTCTCTCTGTGTATTTGTGAAGACACCATTCACTTCGACATGTCAGTCAAATTGCTATTATAATAAATTATAATAATAAGCTTCCTATTTTGGGAAATAAATTGATGTGCCATAGTAATTTACTCAAGAGTGAATACATCGTTTTTTTATGACTGAATAGTTCTATTCAAGAATGACAATTTTGTCCACATATGGAGCAAATGTTGCTGGATGATGAGGCAGAGGTTGGTGATTTTGCTGTGCCTTTTTTTTGTCATCTTTTCTTTTATTGCCATATTTGTTGTTTCTTTATGCTTCTGATTTTCAGGCTGCTCATTACCTGTATGCACCATTTCTTTCTACCTGTGATATGTTTCCAGAATTTCATTGTTGATGTTGTGCTTCTTCATATGCAGGTTGGCATAATTAAAATGGAAGGAGCCAGCAGTGGGTTGTAATGTGCATTCCTATAAGATATGGTGACAGTTTTACAAAAAAGGAACAACAGAATGCAGACGTTTCGGGCCTACATGCAGCCTTCTCCAGAAAACGAGGACAACAACAACACACGATGAGGTACAGATAAATGTTACTACAGGTAGGACAGGTAAGTTAAGGAGAAGTGGATGGAGGAATAAGAGATGAGATGATGATATAAGAGAGAGTTATGTGCTACAAATTGGAGGATAGGTGAAATGTGGAAATATGCAAGTATAAGTATATATTGTCACCGTAAGAGATGGCTCTCAAATGCCAGAGGAAGGGCCTCCTGGCTGGTCAGTCACGTGATTAGACAGATTTTGATGTGGTCAAGGGAGAGGAAAGACGGGTGGGAAAAAACAGAGGGGAGAAGGGAGTGAAAGAGGCAAAAGGGGGGTGAGGGGGAGTAGGTGGGAGAAAGAGGATGGGTTACCCGTAGGACAGGTAGACAATGATGTCCTGTGGGGTGAGGCAACCCATAATATGGCGATAAGATGATTCTCTAAAGTGAATCAGCTCCGGCTGTCAGAAGAACCTGACACCAGGCCAGTAACTAGGACATCCACCTTACCCTGATGACCCTGAGAGTTGAAATGGGATGCTACAGGCATGCCAGCATCCTGAGTGATGTCATACAGATGTTCACGTCATCTTTCCACGAGATGGCTCCCGATTCATCTATGTAGGTCAACTTACATATGACGGCATAGATAATGTTATGCGAATGTATAAGTAAATCCCTCTCTGATCTCAAAAGGGCCATTGGAGTATAAAAGAGGACATTGTTTGTTGGCGTGACTTGTGGGCGGCGTGACTCATAAATGTACACGTAACTGTAAACAACCGCTTGTCCACGTATACATAGTAGATATAAGTTCACCTGGATATACTTTAAAACGTTGATTGTTCTGCTCTTCTTGTGATCTATTACTATGATGTACTCCGCATTGATATTTGACTTTTCCTGGACTGCAAAGTCTGATCACAATAATTCGATTTCGCGGCGACACTCCCGCTTCATTCTTCACCACAGTGTCAGACCATGACAAAGTGATAGTTATGATTCACCGCACACAAAATTCTGTTTATTTACACGTAACATGTCCAATGAAACAATATATGTACAAGCCAGCAGGATACAATTCGCTTGGCTGTTCACACAAGAAAGCACTGAAGGCACCTCTCTACTGCAGTCGTGCTTCAGTTCGTCTCTCACACTCAATCGGTCCAACATTGAATCCATTGAAAACATGAGATGGAAGAAACTATAGGTCATCTGGGCGAGTCGTGTTTATGTAATTTTAGGCAGCAAGTAAAAAGAGAGTCTGCCCAAGCCATGATTGGGGAGAATCATATGGGACGAGCTAACAGGAAGTTGTTCTTCCTGAATGTACTTAAGAATCATCCGTCGAGCCAAGTCATTATTAGAGACAGTGGCATCGTTGAGGGCAGGAAAGTAGAACCATTCACTGCTCCAACTTCACTACCCGTTTTCTCTTCCCATTAGTGGCCTTTAAGTATGATCGCAACCTCTGTGACATGCTTGTCAGGAGCAACTTTCCTGCCTCCCCACCCAGCCATCAGGGAACAATCCGCTGTAATCATAGTCTATGTAAAACTTGCAACCATGTCCTCCAGACAGATACGGTTCTCTTGATGTGTAACAGTGAAAGTGAGAATGTGAAGGAGGGTAGAGGATAGTTGAGGTGAGTGTGTGAATATAGCATGAGGAGAGATCACGGGAAAATGTGAAGAGATTAGTTCAGACAGGATAGCGGAATTCTCATGACTGACGAGAATGTAAACTTGGAGATAGGGAGTTGACATAGGGGAGTTGTGATTGGTTGAGGGGACAGCATGAAATGACGTAGAGTAATTTGATTGGTTTAGAGATGAAATATGTCCCATGTACGAGGGCTGGTAGGAAGACTCACACATGGGGACTGCATGAGAACAGTACTACCAGGAGGCAGTAGTCTGTAGTGGCTCACCGACTCCACAGTTAGTATTAGACATGTTAGATAGAGGAGATTCAGACAGGAAGATTCACATGGGGGCTGTCCAGAATTAGTGACACATATAGGGTGCTGTAGACCCCAGTAGATAGGCGTAAGCCAATGGCTCATGGAGCCCAAGTAGTAACAGAGAGTTAGACTAGTGAAGAAGTAGGTCTCAAGTTTATTGATGAGACAATTCAGTGTGTTAGTAAAGTGAGTAAATAGTAGGATCCAGACTAGAGTGATTCAGTATTGGATCGATTGAGTGTGAGAGACGAACTAAGGCATGACTGCAGAAGAGAGGTGTCTTCAGTGCATTCATGTGTGAACAGCCGAGCGAATTGTATCCTGCTGGCTTGTACATATATTGTTTCATTGGACATGTTATGTGTAAATAAACTTACTTAACTGTTAATTTCACAAGAGAATTCTGTGTGCAGTGAATCATAACTATCACTTTGTTGTGGTCTGACACTGTGGTGAAGAACAAAGTGGGAGTGTCGTGGCGAAATCGAATTATTGTGATCAGACTTTGCAGTCCAGGAAAAGCCAAATATCAACGCGGAGTACATCATAGTAATAGATCACAAGAAGAGCAGAACAATCAACGTTTTAAAGTATATCCAGGTGAAAGTTATATCTGCTATGTATACGGTGTATAGACAAGCGGTTGTTTACAGTTACGTGTAGATTTACGAGTCATGCTGCCCACAAGTCACGCCAACAAACAACATCCTATTTACATCCATATGTTGGACATATTCACCACTCGATCCATACCACTTCCCACCTCCTCTGTCTCCTTCCTAGACATCAGTTTCCTTAGTTGCCTCTGGTCTACTTTCCTCGGCCTTCTACAAACCTACTGACTCCTATTGTTTCCTCCGCTATGACACTTCTCATCTGACATCTGCAAGAATTCTCTTTCCTATTCTCAGTTACTCAACCTTTGGCAGGATGAAGATTTCTTTCATAATGCCCACCTGATGCTTGAAATCTTCTGCTGATGCCACTATCCTATCAGCTCTTCTTCCTGCTTTCCGCACCTCATGCTAGGCTGCTCTCACACCCTCTACCCATCCCTCCTCTAACAGGGCAGTGCTCACTCTCACCCATCACCCTCACTACAAAGCGGTGATCAGAAGCATTCAACTCTACCTCCCCATACTCCGCTCCGACTACCCGTTTTCTCTTCCCTGACCTACACCCCCACCCCACCATAATAGTGGCCTTTAAGCGTAATCGCAACCTCCATGACATGCTTGTCGGGAGTCACCTTCCTGCCTCCCCCCACAGCCATCGGGGAACAATCTGCTGTAATTGCAGTCTAGTCTATACAAAACTTGTAACCACAACCTCCAGACAGATACGGTTCTCTTCCCCAATGGTCCTTTAGAGATCAGAGAGGGATTCACTTATACATTGCATAACATTATCTATGCCATCATATGTAAGTGATATAAGATGACCTACATAGGTGAATCAGGATGCCATCTCAGGGACAGATGCCACGAACACCTTTATGACATCACGCAGGATGCTGGCACCCCTGTAGCATCCCAGTTCAACTCTCAGGGCCATCAGGGTAAGACGAATGTCCTAGTTACTGGCCTAGTGTAAAGTTCTTCTGACAGCTGCAGCTGATTCATTTTTAGAGAATCGTCTTATCGCCATATGGGTTGCCTCGCCCCACTGGGCATTAATGTATCCCTGTTCTATGGGTAACACTTCCCTTTCCCCCTCTTTTCCCTTTTTCTGCTCCCCGCTCCCTCTTTCATTCCCTCATCCCCTTTGTTTTTTTCACCTGTCTCTCCTCTCCCTTTTCCCTCCCCTGCTCTGGTTTTGGCCCCTTACCACCAGACATGTCTACCCGAAGCTATTTTCTGGACCTGTACTACATATCTCAATAATCTTCTATGACACCTTACTTACCACTACAATGTCCGAGTTATGTCTGGCTGGTTTCACCCCTCGATCCATACCACTTCCTCGGTCTCCTTCCTAGACATCACAGTTTCCTTAGTTGCCTCTGGTCTACTTTCCTCGGTGTTCTACAAATCTACTATATATATATATATATATATATATACTTATACTTGCATATTTCCACATTTCACCTACCCATATGTAGTACACATCTCTCTCTCATTTCATCATCTCATCTCTTATCCCTCCATCCACTTCTCCTTAACTTACCTGTCCTAATCATCCTAGATGTAGTAATATTTATGTGTATATGCCTCATCGCGTGTTGTCGTTGTCCTCGTTTTCTGAAGAAGGCCCGAAATGTCAGCATTCTGTTGTGTTCCATTTTTGTAAAGCTGTCACCATACCTTATAGGAGTGTATGTTACGCCATACTACTGGCTCCTTACAACCAGTTTTACCACAGTAAAAATAAAAAAGTAAAGTACCCTGTCACGCCAAGTGGCATATAGGGAATATGGTGTTCGTGACCATAAATTTTACAGACCTTCGGCACATGATTTTTTTGGGGTAATGTGGTCGGTATTATGCCCGTGCCGCTTTACTTTCCCAGAAAAAAATCCGGTACCCATTAAAGGCTGGGTGAACCAGAAGCCGTCAGTTGGGATCGAACCCTACCTCTTCTCCTTTGTAGTCCAGTTCACTAACCACTGAGCTATCGCGGCTCCCAGGTTTACCACAGTACTGCATTTATTAGCCCATTCCCTACATTAAAATGGAATGCTGGTTGACTGGAACTTTACACACCTGTCACCAGCTTGCTGAACAGAATGTCTTTTGTAGTTCTACCATCTACCATACCAGTCTTGAGTCTTTTGGAATTTGTCATCTTCCATAAGGGTCTCAGTTCTTAGCCATCTCAAATGATGTTGATTTAGCAGGGCATATATGTTTGTGTTTGCTGCCATAGGAAATTGGATACATGATCATGCCATCTAATGCCTATGATTCTTCTTAGTCAGATTACATGGAATGTGCTGAGCTGATATTTTTGAAGAGCATATGTTGTCTCATGCAGTAGAGTACACAGGCCTGGTAAACTTGGAGTTTGTCGTTTATGTGAGTAAATTGTTTTCCCACACACTTTTTGCAAGTCTGGAGATTGTGACTAATGCTTTACCCATGTATCTGTTAATTTCGACATCAATGGAATGCTTATTATTGAAGTTTGAACCAAAATATGTGAATTTGTTGACCACTGTGAGAGTGTGGTCATTAATAAAATGAGGGGAGAGGAATGCCCGTTAACATCTTAGTTCAGGAATTTCTTTTTTAAAATGCTGATGGTTAAATTGAATATCTTGCAATCACTTTAGAACTTAAATCAATGAGTACTTGTAAATATTCTTTAGACCACCACTAATGAAGCATCATCAGTGAAGAAAAGCTCTCTAATAAGGACTTATCTTCATTTTGTCTTTACTCTGAGTCAAGTCAGGTTTAAAAATCGCTCATCTAATCTTGTTTGAAAAAAACATTTCTTCACCATGAATTAAAATGTATAAGAGAGTAACATTGAAAGGAAAAAACCAAAAAGTGTTGGTTGTTAGCTAGAACACAGTCTTGTTTCACTTCATTCTGGACAGGAAATACATTAATGGTGTTCCCATCTAGTATATAAAACCTTGGTGGCTGAGTGGTTAGTGTCCTTGCTTCCTCATCACAAGGTTCTGGGTTCGACTTTGAGAAATGGCTGATTTTTTTCATACCAACAAGGCTCTGAAGTTTATCCAGCCTCTACAAATGTGTACCAGAGATTTTTCTGGGAAGTAAAAGGTAGCCTGGCATAATATTGGTCACATCATCCAAAAATGTGCCATGGTCATAGAAAAATATGGTCACCAACAGCATATTTCCCACATGCTTATAAGAACATCCATTGCTTGTAGCATTTTAATTGTATCTCTACTACCAATAATTAGAGGTTGGGTGAACCCTGGAGCCTTGTCGTCTGAAAAAACATCTGCCATTTCTGGGGATTGAATCCAGATCCTCCTGATCAGGAAGCGTGCACACTAACAATTCAGTCACCGAGACTAACAAATTCAATTATCAAAATAATTATACTGCACTAAAAATATATTAATGACTTCATAGACAGTGACTGCTAGTGGTTCTTTACCCAGAATAATTGCCATCAGACAGTATTATGCTAGATCAAGAATCTTACTCTGGATACTCCTTTGTACAGTTAGCTGATCTAATGGCATTGAATTAACTTACATGAGATGATTCAAACTTCTACAACATTAAAAAAAAACAAAAAACAACCATACTTTAAAGAAATGGACTCCAAAATACCCAAGACAATCTGAAATATTTTTCACTTATTTGTGTACACATTTAAGTGGAATACAGAATTTATATAAGACTATCTTGTTCTCCATTTTTAACAGGACTCATTTAACATTGGAATTAACATTTTTATTTCTGCATTTTACCTATAAACATTAATTGAAAGATAATCAATAACCTAAGATATGCTGATGATACTGTACTACTAGCAGAAAATCCTAAAGATCTACAACAATTACTTAATGAAATTAACATGACAAGCAAAAAATATGGATTAGATATGAATATCAAAAAGACAAAAACTATGATCAAACAAAGAAAATACTCAAAACCTACAAGTAGATACCAAAATGGAAGGAACTAACCTGGAGACAGTTCAGAACTACAACTACCTTGGCCATACTATAACCAGTGATGGAAAATGTAAAACCAAAATAAACAAAAAAATAGGAATGGCAAAAAGTAATTTTAATGTCATGAAAAATATACTAACATCAAAACAAATAACATCATCATCATCATGTACCATACCGGTTGGTGTAGGCGATCATGTCCTTCCACAATCTTCTATCTACAGTGCATCGTATCAGTTCTGTTGTTGACTGTTTTCCATGCCATGACACCAAGCAATCCAGTATTTTCTCTCTTTGTCGTCCGCTATCTCTCTTTCCTTTTATTTTGCCAGTTGTAACCAAGTATTCCAACTTTCCTCTTCTCATGATGTGCCCGAAAAATGTTGATTGTTTCTTTCTGATGTTTTTTAGGAGCTGCCTTTTTATGTTGGCCTCTGAGAACTTCCTCATTGGTCTTTTTAGCTGTCCAGGGAACTTTCAACATTCTTCTGAGAAATGCCATCTCTGTGGCCTCTAATCGTCTTTTCATTTGTTTGTCTACTGTCCATGATTCGCTTTCATAGGTCAGAATTGGTTCTATATAGCACAGATGAACTCTCTTTCTCATTTCTATTGACATAGATTTGTTGCATAAGATATTTTTCATTTTCTGAAATGCTATTTTGGCCTGAGGTATTCTGCCTTTTTATTTCCATGTTGCACCTTCCATCCAATGTTATTATTGTGCCCAAGTATTTGATGCGTTGCACTTGTTTCAAATTTGTCCTGTTTATTTCTATGCTGCATGCTGGTGATGATTGTTTCTTCGATATGACCATTACTTCTGTTTTCTTACTATTCAGACTGAGATCTTTCTTGATGCTTTCTTTTACTATTATGTCTATAATTTCTTGTAGTTCATTCTCTGTCTCTGCTATTAAGATTGTGTCATCCGCATATCGTAAATTATTTATGTTGCGACTGTTGACTTCAATTCCTTTTTTGTCTACTATTGATCTCATAATATGTTCGCTGTAAAGTGAAAACAAATCCGGCGACAGAACACAGCCTTGTCTGACTCCTTGTTTTATAAGCTGAAATTGTCCTGTTTGGTTGTTAATTCGTATTGCTGCTGTTTGTTGCCAGTACATGTTTTTTATGATTCGCAGATCCTTGCCATCAATGTTTAATTTCTCCAGCATACTGATTATTTCCACATGCTTTACTTTGTCAAATGCTTTTGTGTAGTCTATAAAGCACATATATAGATCTTTCTTTACCTCTATAGATCTTTCTATCAATGTTCTTAAGACGTATATTGCATTATTGGTGCCCTCTCCTTCCACAAATCCACAATGTTCCTCACTTATTTTAAACACTTATATTAAACAAATAACACCAGGGCTAAAAAATAACATCAGGGGGCTAAAATTAAGAATAGCAAAATGTTATGTCTTCTCAACATTCCTATATGGTGCAGAAACATGGATATTAGACAAGAAAACAGAACAGAAAATTGAAGCCTTTGAAATGTGGATATATAGAAGAATATGTAGAGTTGGACGGAAAGAAAAGAAAAGAAACGATGAAGTCTTAAAACAACTAAAAATGAAAAGAGAACTACTAAATACAATTCAAACAAGACAAATGTGATTTTTGGGCCATGTTAAAAGACACAACATTCTACTAAAAGTAATCTTGGAGGGGAAAATACAAGGAAATAGGCAGAGGCAGACCAAGACTAACATGGGCGAGTAACATCAAAATATTGACAAGTCAGCCTATGACAACCTGCACCATCAAAGCAAGAGACAGAGCAGAATGGCACTCCATGGTAGCCAACCTTCGTTGCGGAGATGGCACTCGATGATGATTTTACCTAATTTGTTTGGATTTCCAGATGCTTCCTGTTGAATCCTGCTACAGAGTTCAACTGTCATACTCATAAACACAGAGTAATCTAACAACTGGATGAAATGGATGATCTCTAGCACCCATGATGGACTAATAATGACATCTGAATATAGACAGACTACAATATTTTTGTGCAATAACATTGTTTGAAAGAACATTGCTAAAGATGGTAGACTAAATAAAAGGCACATGATTTTTGGGGTAATGTGGTCGGTATAGTGCCCGTGGTGCTTTACTTTCCCAGAGAAAAATCCGGTATCCATTAAAGGCTGGGTGAACTGGAAGCCATAGGTTGGGATCGAACCCTACCTCTTGTCCTTTGTAGTCCAGTTCACTAACCACAAGTTATCGCAGCTCCCTAAACTTAACATGGTAAACACAATTAAACTAGCTTAAATTAACATAGTTATAAAGAAGCTAGACTGAATTAAACTAAATTTACCTAACTAAAGCTAAAATTACTTAATTCAATTAAACCAAACTAAACGTAGGCCAACTTGAATAACTTATATAAACTAAAGTAATAGCTTTCCTGTAAAGGTGTACATTTTGACAAAATAGTAGTAATAACATGATTTAAAATCAATAGTCGATTTAGCAGTGATTTATCATATTGAAGGCTTTGCATTTTGTAATAAGGTCAAGGTCAAACTGATGCCAGTGCTGAAACCTTGGGTATGTCATGATTAAAGTTTTTTAATGAGCTCCACATTGAGAAAGTGTTTGTTATGCACTGACTGTGATGTGTGTGCAGCTCTACTAGACTACTCATTTTCATTCATTTTCCCTCTGCCAAATTTCCCTATGCAAGACCATTGTGGTCTGTGCCCACCTTTGTGTTAAGTTTCCAAGGATGATAAGATGTTCAGAGCTGAGGACATTTCTAATGGTGGGGTTAGATCTTCATAGAGCTGGTATTTTATATCTGGTATAGCACAGAGGGTATGAGCATAGACATTGACAAGTTTATTGGACCTGTAGCTACATGTAGGCTGATAGACAGGATATGGTGAGGACCATTTATTAGTAGTTCTATCATGGTTGGTAATGTGTTGTTAATGTCAAAGCCTACACCATATAATCTTGGTTCTTCTGTACATTTGCCCTGCCAAAAGAAAGTGTACATCTGTTCTCTGAGTAATCTATTGTCAGCCAGATGTGTGTCTTGAAATGACAGGATGATGTCAATAGAAACTTTACCTGGAACCTCAGACAAACTTTAGTGAACGTTACCAAGTGTATATGCTAGTCGTAGCTTATATCTTGGTGGTTGTCTGTGCTAACCATGGCTCATATCTTGGTGGGTGTCTGTGATAGCCCTGGCTCAACTCTCAGTGCATATCCATGCTAGTCGTAGCTCATCTCTTAGTGGGAGACTGTGATAGTCATGGCTGATATCTTGGTGGGTGTATGTGCTGGCCATGATTCATATCTTGGTGTGTGTCTGTACTGGTCATGGTTCATATCTTGGTGTGTGTCTGTAATGGCCATGGTTCATATCTTGGTGTATATCCGTGCTAGTCATGGCTCATATCTTGGTGTGTGTCTGTGTTGGACATGGTTCATATCTTGGTGTATTTCCATGCTAGCCATGGCTCATATCTTGGTGTGTCACTGTGCTAGCCATGGCTCATATCTTAGCTTGTGTGTGTGCTAGACATGGCTCATATCTTAGCTTGTGTGTGTGCTAGACATGGCTCATATCTTGGTGTATGTCATGTTAGTCATATCTCATATCTTGGTGTGTGTCTGTGTTTAGTCATATCTCATATCTTAGTGTGTATCTGTGTTAGTCATGTGTCAAATCTTTGTGTGAGCATGTCTGTGTTAGTCATATCTCACATCTTTGTGTGCATGTCTATGTTAGTCATATCTCTTATCCTTGTGTGCATGTCTATGTTAGTCACATCTTATTCCTTTGTGTGTGCATGTCTATGTTTGTCATGTCTCATATATATGTGTGTATGTCCATGCTAGTCACATCTCATATCTTAGTGTGTGCATGTCTATGTTAGTCACATCTCCTATCTTTGTGAGTGCATGTTTATGTTAGTCATGTCTCATATCTTTGTGTGTGCATGACTGTGTTTAGTTGAAATGACACCTACATTCTCAGTGAGAATTAAAATTCACTATAATGAGATGAATGACTTAACAAAGACCCCAAATACATCAAGCAAGCTACCTATTAACAATCAGTATCAGCAAATGACAGTGACACGCTCCCCGTCTACCAGACAACTCTGCACACCAAAGACACCAGTTAACAAATCAGTAATGAGAAAGAGATCTTTGCGGATCAAGAAAAGGGCATCTGCAAAACATAGCGTTGATCGTTTTGGTCATCAGAAGTCAAAAGTCACATCAGTAAATGAGGAAAACCATAGTTCCTCTATTTTGGCTTCACATGGATCGTACAATGAGTTTGCTAATCTTGTGATTACATCCAAAGCTTCATCACCAGACCTTCATCAAAGTTAGCTTTCAAATGTAAGGCTGGCTTAAAGGAACCAGATTGCCATAGCAGTGTTGTATCATTATAGCTGTACACATCCAGCAGTTGACATATATTTTCTGTGTATATATATCTTTGTTTATATATAAATTATATATCAGATTTATTTTTTAGACCACTTAACATATCACTTTTGAGCAAGGCTGTTTATTTGCTTAGAGTACTAAAACAATTTTTTCCTTGGAGATACACTACCAACGTTTTTATAGATTTATAGAGTCTGTACAAGTATGTCATTTATTTTCATTTTATATGAATAAACAATAAAATAGTTCATTATAACTAACATATTAAATGAAATAAAAGCTTGAGTATAAGCTCATAGAAAAACATATACCTATAATAATAATAATGTATTATATTTTGTATTCTTGTTATTATTTTTGATATCCCCGATGTCTGTATCGATGGTTGTGAATTTATTCAATTTTGTGTTCATTTATTTCATTATCTATATTATTACAAACTATCTATATCTGCCTCTGGGGTCTCCAGAAGTTAAATGATGAACTGAAAGTAAAAGCATCATTTCCAGTGTACTTGCCACATAATAGAGGATGTTTAGGGTATTAATTTCACATTCAGTAGAAAGAAATGTATCAGGAAAATACTTTGTTTACAATGAAAAGGCTAAGCAGAAAAAAAAAGAGAAATGGCAATGCAGGGAAAAAATAAAAATATCTATAATCAGAAAGCTAAGGTGGGAATATATTGACCATATGATAAGAAGATAATAACCTGTCACAAAGCAAACCCTAAAATTCAGAAATAATAAGAAAAAGATAGGCTGACCTCAAAGGACACGTTGAGAAGGATACTGAGAAGAGAGGCAAAGATAGCAGGCTTAGACTCCCTTAATGACATGGATGGGGAAGCAAGTCCTGTAATGACAACACTGGAATAATTCAAGATGTAAGAAAAAATAACACATTTTGGCCCTAACTGCATCCAGCAGAGAGAATCAACCAGTCTAACCACTTGGCCACCATCACTACATTGTATTATTACGCCCTGAGTAATAAAAATCATAAATGATTGCTTTATTTACACTTCTTATGATATTATAGATCTTGATGTAATACTTTGTTGTGGTTAATTTGGTATATATAATCTCCATACATAACTGTAATCCGGCTTGTTGCAGGAGCTACTGAGTTAAGTGCTCTGTGCACACCGTGAGCTGTGCGTTTAATCCGTTTTAGTCGTGAATATATTCTGATTGTTTACAATGAATTATGATGTTGTATGACATGGCACAGACAGTTGTGTTCACTTTCTGTGTGGTTTCGCCCTATGTCTTTTGGCGTGTGCGGAGACTGCTATGATGGGGACTACAGCTACCTTTCTTTGCTTGGGAGATGAGATATTAATTTGGATGATTCCACTGGCACAGGCGGTTGAGCAATTATGGATTTTAATTCGTTTGCAGTGATACCGGGGCCTTCCATAACCATAACATAACCATAACATAACTGTAATAATTGTTTAGTCATATCTCATATTGTAGAGTGTCTGTGTTAGTCACATCTCATATCTTAGTGTGTGTGTGTGTGCGTCTGTGTTAGTCATATCTCATATCTTGGTTTGTGTCAGTGTTAGTCATACCTCATATCGTTGTGTGCATGTCTGTGTTAGTCACATCTCATATCTTTGTGTGTGCATGTCTGTGTTAGTCACCTCTAGTGACTCGGGCAGATGGTGCTCGTTAACCTGTGAGGGCCGACCATCTAAGGGCAGAATCCCACTACAGAAAAGACATTCTGCTGCCTTGCAGGAAGATTGGGGACAATCAAAGGCTAAGGAAAGCAAACCTGAATAAAATGCTGGCTGAAATTGGATGCACTGGGCCACTGGTGCAGAACACAGTGCAACGTTTTAACAGGCACTCAATCAGGGAGGATCTAACAGACTCTAATTATGATGTTCTTTCTGTGGGGTCGATCAATTCACTTAAACAGACAGCTGTCTTCATATGAGAGTCTGGAATCCTACTCTGATTGAGTCTTGATCGCAGAGAGAGAAAGAGAGAGAGAGAAATGACAGGATGCACACATTAAGTTTTTTGAGTTCATTGTTTATTATGGCAATTTTGTGGATGTCAGAGATCAGCTCAAGACCAAGTTCTGATGTTCCAGCTTGCAATTTGAAAGGCTGGAACCTTCTTAGCTTTTGGACTGTTTAGCTTCTGTGTTCAAGACACTGAGATGACCTTTCCACAATACAAGTCAAGGCACAATGTGTGGACATTCTGTGTACAAAAGCTTTAGTGAGACATTATATATTGAGAAAAATGGAGTAAATGACATAGTAAAGACACCATTCTATAAGACAAATAAAGCAAACAGCTTAGTAGAGACACAATTCCTTGAGACAATCATAATGCTTAGTGAAGATATCAATTTGTCTAAGAAATAGAAGTACAATATTTAGTGAGAGATGAGCACAATACTCACTGTAGATGCGACAATGTGCATAGTAAAAACATAATTTATTAGAACAAATTTAAATTCTCAAATATTGGTACACAAACAAACCAAGTGAGATAAATAAAAGTGTCACATCATAAAAGAGAAAGATGGAACAATTATTTGTGATGGCACAGTTAACTCTTACAGGATATACTTTAAGTCTCCAGCTCAGTCCATGTACAAAGAGTGGAGGGCTGTATACTGGGTCAGCTCGCTGCCGTAGCACACTGAAGTTCTTCATTATGAATGTGGTGGTGTCATACTGGGGTACAATTTCACTGATAGACATAGACAAGAATTTCATCAACTACAGTTAAACTTTCTTCTCATGAGGTACAATAAACATTATATACTGTCAAGCTTTTTCTCATGAGGTACTTCATCAACAACAATTACAATCCTAACCTTATTATATACAAATTTAAATAAATTACAATCTGAATTATAATATAAGGAATTGATGAAAAATGATGAACAAAGATTCTAACAATAACAGTGGAGTGAGAACATCATCAACATTAAATTTTAAGCAGTTTTCACTCAACATTTTAATTAACCTTAGATTACGACATTTTCGTAAAATTTACGAACTCAAAATATTTTATTTAAAAAATCAACAGTATGCCTCAAGCAAATAGCCTCCCCTCCCCCCCTCCTTATACCTTCCTAATTATTGCTTCTGGTGATTCCTGAGTGTTTAATTTGTTTCCTTTGAAGTTGGACCTTTTTTTTTTTTTCAAACACGTGTTCTTCGAGAAAATATGAAGGTGTAAGAACGTGGCCCTTTTTTTAATAAATTTCATCAATTTTCAAGAAATTCTTTTTTTCCCCTCATGACAGGGGAAAATCTCTTTGGCTGTCTGCGAGACATCAAAGAATGCTTTCGAAGTTGCTGAGTCATTACAGAATCCCCACAAAGTTTATTAACCTGATAAGAACAACGTATGAAGGAATGAAATGTAGTGTAGTGCATGAAGGGCAGCTTACAGAAACATTTGAAATAAGAACAGGAAGAAGGCTGGGATGCCTTCTATCTCCATTTCACTGTCCATGGCCATAGATCAGATTATGAAAATATCTCAAAACAACATAAATGGAATCAAGTGGTCACTGTCCAAGCAACTTGATGATTTATACTTTGCTAATTACATAGCTCTCCTATCACACAGCCATCAACAGATGCAGGATAAAATGAGCATACTTGATGAGAGAACACAACAGATTGGACTGAAGATTAATAGAGATAAGACCAACATTATGAGAATTAATGCAGTTGCCAATAACCCAAATAAAAATAGGAGACATAAACATACAATCTTACATATATCTGGGCAGCAATATAGACAAAGAGAGAGGAGCAGAGAATGATACCAAAATAAGGATATCAAAAGCAAGAAGAGCTTTTGTTGCATTGGGAAACATATGGAAGTCCAAAGAAATTAGATTAAACACTAAAATAAAAATGTTCAACTCCAATGTTAAGTCAGTCTTATTATATGGCTGTGAAACACGGAGAACAACAAAAATGACAATCATGAAGATACATACCTTCATTAATGGATGCTTATGCAGGATAAAAGGATTTCAATGGCAAGACAAAATCACTAACATAGAATTATGGAAATATACCGGTCAAATACCTGTGGATAAAGAGATACAGCGAAGACAATGGTGGGAAATGCAATGAATAATATTTTGAGGTAGCTGAACATACTGACCCATAGACATTGTAATATGTCCGGTCCATGCGGTCAAATTCAGGTCATAAATCAACCTGGACCAGGGATTCCAAGGCCCTGTGTCTTTCCTAGTGAAACACACAGTTCAAAAGAATCGATCTCCCAGCATGATGTATGAATAGATATGGATGGCAAAAAACACTACAAGCCCTATACGACATCCAGCAGTGCTGGTAGAATCACATCTAGAGTCAAGTGATTTGCCAAATTTGGACCAATCCCACTCAGCTAAATTTTGATGAGTTCTGAATGAGCGACAAAGTCCATACATTTGAGACAGCAGCTAAGCTCAGGGAATGCCAGAACCTGGGCAGAACACCTCACCAATATCCTTAGGGCAATACACCCCGGGTGTAAAAAAAGTATCTGAGAGAGACTAAAAAATCCACTGTCATGTAGATGATGCACTAATCACTATGCTACTCTTCACTCTTGAGTTATAGAGAAACAGAGTATATTAAAAGAAAAAAATATATATTTGACTAAATTAATCAGTGAGAATCCATTGCAAAGACAATAAGTGAATTCTGCATAATTCTGAAGAAATTACCTGGTGAAATCTGCAGGTACTGGAGTTGTAACAAATGATGAGGTTGACTGCCGATGTGCTTGTCTGAATAACTCCAGCAAGTCTTTACTTCTCATCACCAGCTCTGCTTTTCCCGCATCCCTCAGTTCTGACTCCACTTTTTCTATAGCCAACTCCCACACATTGACTTCTTGTGACAATTGATTTCTTTGACCTACACAGGAGAAATAAATACTTTATTTCTGCTTATTCATATAGAACAATTTGATATACTGCACTTGGTCATAAAAATCCCACATTATGTTTTGAGCTACAGAAAACAAGGTGGTCATGTGACATCAAACAGCACTAAGTTTGCTGTGATATTGTCTGACACTAAATTCAACTCAAATTTCTGGAAAAACTGTGCAGAAGCAATCAACTCTAGCTATATACTTATACAACATTGCACATATCCATTGCAACAAAGATCATGATCTAGTTTTTTTTTAGCTTAAATAACAAGGCAAAGGTAGTCTCACAGCATATCATGCACAGATGTGTACAATATTTCAACCTAACAGTACTATGTGGCAGCATTAAATATGAGAAAACAAATGTTTTCTTGTTGCTACCTTTCCTAGCTTTACAAGCTACATGTCAATTTTAACTGGGACAGTTGCAGAATATATGCCAGACAAGAAGAGAAACAAAACACACACACACACACACACAAGTACACACAAATATGCCGTATGATTAATGTCTACAATTTTAAAAAATCATGTGACATGCTGCTAACAAAGTTGATAATGAATCTCCATAAATCCTTGTTACTTGGTTTGTCTATAATTATTTTTGTTGATTTTCTCTCTTTACAAAGCTAAACTGCCCATCACCAGCACTCACTGCTGCTTTCTGTTTATCTTTGCATAAGATTTTTTGTTGTTGTTCTGGTTCACACAATGAATTATAAAACTATGGAAGAGCTTTCCTTTAGATTGGAGATTCAAAAATATTCTCAATTTTAAGATTGTTGCTTGGCTACATAATTTGAGATTAAAGATAGTTTGAACTTGACTCAAACAAATCTTAATAAATAAAATAAAATATACACACAAACTAACAAAATGCACAATTTGGCTGCAAGAAAGAAAGTAAAGATAAGTAAAATTTGTGCAAAAAGAGCTTACCAACTAGAGTCAGCAATTTGCTCTTAAGCTGAGCCTCCAGTCTAGCAATCATAAGTTCAACTGCATTTCTAATTTCCCTCACACGTTCATCTTTGGCATTTTTCACACTTTCAATGTTGCGTTCCTGGAACATTTGTCATATTAACATATTACACACACATTAACATTAAATAAAACACAAATAAGTATATATATTTTTACAAGAACAACCTTCTTCAACATGTATCTTTTTTTAAAATTTAAATCCTTCCTTGTGTGAATAAAGATCAAACAATGAAAAAAAGAAAAAAACTTTTTAGTAGCAACATAAATGTTTTTTTCAAGGAAGATATTGTTGCCCATGTGGTCCTCAAACAAAAGAAATAGAAAGAAAAATAAAACATAGCATAATGTTACAACAACAAATAAGTGAAAGCAAAAATGTTGCAGGACAAATATAATTAAATAATAATAATAGTAAATCTGTGGCTCTTTCAGAATGGTCTAATAAAAGATTCAGTTAAAAAAAAAATTAGTACCACATCCTGAACAAGACAGATGAGCTCAATGTGACGAGACTTTAGTTGACTTAGCTCTGTGGATATCTTAGCCTTGTGTTCCTCATAGATTCCTTCCAAAGGCTTGAATGTGTGACCAGAGTGCTGAAGATAATACAATGTATTCTTCTTAAACATTTTTAACACAAAAGAAACATGATCTGATTATTCTGTCATAAGTAAGTTGGTTTTCTATGTATATATCCAGATTTCATTAACACCTTATAAAAGTGTCACTTGACAGGAAAAGTAGGGAACAGAACCCGGTCGTTGTTAATGCTGAGGTCAACAGTCTCATCTGCGATAACACCGATGAGAAAGATGCAGTCATCTATACAGACGGATCTGTAAGACGACACCAAAGTAGTGCATGGGCATTTACAGCACGCTCAGCAGGCAGAATAGTCAAAGAAGACAGTGGTGCATACATCATGACCACGAGTAGCATGACAATGGAGGCGATTGCAGTGACCAAGGCATTCAAATGGTTAGAGTCACAAGACTACACCCATGCATGTATACTGAGTGATTCGATGAGCATGATAAAAAAAGTGGAGGCTCTGTACGTATGCAATGGGTAGAGTCGTTGCAGAAATCCAAAATACGTAAGGTCACCTTTGTCTATGTCCCTGGACGTGTGGGGAAATGAAAGAGCTGACAGGTTGGCTAGCTGCGCTGTCGTTGAGGATGGGCAACCAATGGATCGGGTGGACATCATCAATGCCCTCCGAGATGTGGGAAGAGCACATGACTTCGACAAACACAGATCCACGTCACTTCTTCGGATGATAGAAATGGGAGTTAAAATGGGCACAGCCAGAAATGAGAAACTTGGTGGCCGTGTAAGAAGACTTATCAACCAACATAGAACTGGAGTCATCAGTCGCTGGACACTGAGGGAATTGCTGAGGAGGGGATCTGAGCACCTATGGATGTGTTCGGAGTGCAATGATGATGACCCACAAATAAATCAATAACTCAAAAAGTGTCACTGTTTTAACAAAGTTATCATAATAAAGCAACCCTATCATGTAAAAGACTATTCAAATCATCCATACTATCAACCTTTACGTATGCATGTGAGAGCTGGAAAACAACAATAGACAGAGAAACAAAGTTGAACGCATTCGAAAATAAATGTCTAAGGAAAATACTTGATATAGCATGGAATGAATTCTAAACAAACGAGGAAATTAGAGAAATCGTCAATCAATCACCAATATCTTCAGTAATCAAGAAAAGATGATGGTCATATTTTGGACATGTGATGAGGTGAGATAATAATCGAATAACAAAGCAAGCCCTCATATGGGAACAACAGTAAGAGGAAAAGAGGCCTACCCAGAGAGACACTGAGAAGAACATTGATGAGAGAGGCAAGAGCAGCAGGAATAAGCTCCCTCAATGAGATAGAGTTGCTGGCACAGAACAGAGACAAATGACAAGATTTTATAAACGATCTTTACAAGGATTGAAAACTTCTAGAATAGCAATTTAGATAAGAGAAAGAGTATTTGGGTCTATGCCCTATGGGCTGGCTACGGCTCAAATTCTATAAATAAATAGATTAGATAGATTAGACAGGCAGGGGTTGGGTTGGGTTGGGTTAGGTTAGATTAGATTAGATGGATGGATCATGTAAAAACATGCTCACTGTTTATTATTTACAAAAATCCACAAGCTCTAAACCAACCAACCATTCACTGTTTAGGTATAGTCAAGAATTGTCATCGTCATTTCTTGTCATATTTAGGACTCAGTTAAAACTGAGGCAAAAATCTTCCATTTTCTCTGGTCCACTCATTCTGGTAAATCTACCAACTGAACATCTGCATATGCTTCTGCAGTGCCTAACTATTTTGCATGTATGATTTTATTTATATTTATTCTATTCACATGTGCCAAGAAGCACCATGAAGAGTCGTAATTGTTTATTTTGCAATAAGTGTGTCAAACCTCCACTCAGATGCATTGTTGTCTTTTTATATGACTGTTGATCTTTTTTGATCATCAGCTGCTGCGCGCATGCAATGCTACTTTATTCTGATGTCATGCCCAACTACTTATCCTCTTTTGTTCTTTTATGTCTTATGCTGCAAAGCATCATTCCAACAATTTTTCTGATGTCTTAGTTCTGTCTTTTCTAGTGATATCAATGATTTTTCTTAAGCAACTTATCTAAGGTGTTATGATCTTGTGATATAATCAAGAGCCATATTTAACATGAACAACAGAGAAATGAACAAATATATTATTTTATAATTTGCTGCTCTGTTGCCGTTTTTATTTTTGAATAATGGTAACAAAATTATCAATACATTCATATTATCAAACATAACTTATTTTATGAACAGAAAGCGACGTAACAAGCTGTAACTTATTAATTTGGTCTTGGCGCCATGTTCATTTTACTGGTATAACCATTGAACAAAACTCCAAAATCTTGTCTTTTCATAGTAATTTCATGAAAGCTTTACTTCAAAAAAAAAAGCTAACATTAAAACCAACAAGAAAACACAGTTCTAACCGTTCCTCCCCAGAGAGCACACTGATGACAGATGCACTGTTTACAGGTCCAGCAGAACACACTTAGCTTTTCTTGATGCTCTGTGCATCTGTTTATGTTCAAATAAAAGAAGTTCTCTTATTGATGAAAATAATCATTGAAAAATGAAAGAAAAAAAGTGTATTTTTAAAGTTTTACACATACATGCTTACACACATAGAAAATGCAACATTTGTATAAATCAGGAGTCTTGAATGTCACCAATAATAAACAGAACATCAACATAACTATTAAGGTGACCATATTTTTGAAATCCCATTCCGGGACGGAATAATTTTACTTCAATTTTCCACCAATAAAATTACATTTCTTCTTGCTGTCATTTTCAAGTGAATAATACATACATTTTAAAACATCTAATAATATAGACCTACAATACGCTATCACGATAATCAGGAGATAAAAAAAAAAAAACAGTGATACTCACTTAAATTGAAGGTGAAACAGAGATGCTGTACTTTTCAGATGAGTGAATTTTCTGTAAAATGTCCTTCTTTGTATGCAGCATCTTATAAAATTCGACACATGTTCCCTCATAGTTCACTTTGGTGATCAACATGGCTTTTAAAGTTTCAACACCTAGTTGTGTTTTATCATTTGTCCACAAACTGTTCATCAGAGAAAACACTCGTTCTGTTGCAGCATTTGTTCCAGGTAGACACAAAAAGAACTCTGCCAACTTCAGAATATGTGAAACGGGCACATGATTGTTTCTGAAGTGGGAAGCTAGTTCAACCCAACGCTGCCCTGGTAATGTTTTATTAAGACTCCACTCACTAATTTTTTGTGAAGTAACGAACTGTTTCATGTAGACATATTCGTCATACATTTCATTTTCTGGAAAGTCGACTGAAGGCACTGTTTGACTCACTAATGATGAAGACTTCTCAATATCTTCCCAATTTGGTGTTCTGTTCAGCATTACCCAGCTGTAAGACTCTAGGTTTTGAAAATTATTTGCAGCCCATTTCTTCAAATAACTTAAAGCTGTTTCATAAAATGAAGAAACACTGGCGTTAAACTTTTTCACATCATCACGTGGAAATCCTTCCATTTCCAGCTTTTTAAGGATTATCTGAACTCTTGATGGCAAGAAGCCGTCTTCCAGCTTGGACTCCAAGATAGCTTTCAACCTATTAATGTTGTCAATGACTTCAAATACAGTGACCATCTGTCCCTCTACTTTCTGCACTGCTTCGTGGAAAGAGGATGCCTGACTGTGAACCAAAATAAGCCATGCCTCAGACAGTGGGTTTTCAAAGAATTCCTGTATAAAAACTGGGCATCTGTCTTGAGATTGAAAATATTATTTTAGAGGCAGGAACATGTAAAGAACCCTTTCAACAGCAGGCAAGAGCGCAAGCCACCTAGTTTGTGCATAACCTAAAATCATCTGGAAGTCTGTATCGACAAACTGACAAAACTCTTTGTGACTTTCAACTCTAACTGTGTATGATTTGAAGTACAGATAAATTTTTGCAATAGTCATTTCAACATCAACAGGCAATACAATACGTCTGCAGCTGCTCGAACAGTGTTGTGGAAAATATGGCAAGCACACCCAACACCTATCAAACTATGTCCAAGGTTTTCTTTCAGTTTTGTGAAAACATTGTTCTGTCCTTTTCTTTCAGCGCCCCCAAAATTAGAATTTGTGTTGTCTGCACATAATCCAACTACTTTCAGTTCTAAACCATTTTCAGTTAGACAGTCAATAAGAAAACTACTTACTATATCAGATGTTTCACCCGGCAATGACTTCAACTCTAATATTTTAGCTTTCAGTCCCTTATTGCGATCAAAGTATCTGACAAGCAAAGGAAAAATCTTGATTTCTTTGTGGTTGGAGGCATCTGTCAGTATGGAGATAAATGTTACGTTTTCTAGGTCACATCTCAGCTCGTTTAGAGCATGGGGTGTGAACACATTCCGAATAATAGCTTCTGTTTTCGTACGTGCACAAGCAAATTTTGGTTCTAAAGTTACCTGAAACAATTTTGATGTGCAGTCCATAGATCTAAACGTGTGATTGTGCATCACTGTATGATATGCAAAGGCACCTTCTGTAGCAGCTAACTGTTCTTCTTTGTCACCAACCTGTTCAGCTCGAAAAAAATTTTCAACGACGAGCTTGATGCAGCAGTAGAGACGGCTCTCTTATGTTTATCACTATTTATGTGGCTCTTAATATCACCACATCCACTATGGTTAATAGTAAACCCGGATGAACATATATTACATCTTACAGTGAAGTCTGATGACGATGTAGACTTTTTTATAAAAGGGTATTCCTTTTGTAAATCTTGATTAAAACTACAATTACGCTTCGGTGCCATTTTTTGCGAAAGTGAAAGTGAAAGTTAGTAACACAGCGAATATATACGAGATTTAAAACTAGGAGCACATTCTACTGTTTTGATATTAAACAAAATTGTCTACACAGCAACGGAATAATATTTTTTTTAATTGAAGAAATGTACGCAGTATACCAAAATGGCAAAATTGGTAAACGTTTGTGTCCCAAATTATTTTTTATCAAATCCGGGACAAAAGCTAAAAAATATGCCAAAATCGGGACAAAACCGGTACGGCAGCTAATCCGGGACAAAAGTTCAAAAAATGTCAAATTCCGGGACTGTCCCGGACAATCCGGGACGAATGGTCACCTTATAACTATAGAAGGCAAGCAACTAAAACAAGTAGAGGAATTCAAATACCTAGGAAGTTTAGTGACAAACGATAACTCACAAACAGCAGAGATAGACTCAAGATGCATCAAAGCTTGTCAAATCATTGGACAGTTATCACCACTATTGTCCAACAAGGAAATAACTCTAGAGGCAAAACAGGCACTCTACAATACAATTTTTATCTCAACTTTGTGTTACCAATGCCAGTCCTGGACCCTAGGTGCAAGAACAATAAGAAAAATAACCTCTACTGAGATGAAATATGTCAGACAAATGACAGGAAACAGTCTGAGAGATAAGATCAGAAATGAAGAACTGAGAAAAAAGCTAGGAATAGTCCCCACCATAAAATATATAAAGAAACAACAAATAAAATGGTTTGGCAACGTGACACGCCAGAAAGATCAAAACACAACACAACAAGCCCTCAATAAACGTTGCAAGAATACCAGACCCAAAGGTCGGCCACAAAAAAGATGGATTGTATGGAAACATAACAGCTGCAGAGGTGAACAGAAGAGCAAAAGACTGAAAATTATATCTCCCCTTGATGCTGAAAGGCAGATGAGGAAGGAAAGAAGAAGAAGTTATATACCACAACAGCTAGATAACATTTTAAACATGCTGTTTAAAAAAAGTGTGTGTATCTGGCGGGGTGGAGGAATACTGCTTTAACTAACTATTCTTTTGTTCTGCATTTACAAACTTAGTTATGAATGATTAATAATCTTATAATTTCCACAAATTTACCTTTAATATTGTCTAATTTCAGTAGTTATAAAGCAAAACCATGAAAAAAAAAAATGCTCAAACTTTTCACAAGCTAGAAAGCTTAACAAAACTTGCATGAAAGACTTGTTAAATACAGTTTAAAAAAGACCACGACTTACATTTCCTTCCAATTGTTTGAGTCTCTGTCTCCTCGAGGTTGTGGAGCTGAGTGCTGGAGAGTGTCTAGTTGCTGGGTGACCTCTTCAGCCCACCGACAATTCACCAACTCATGGAGATGCAAAGAGGCTCTAAACATTAATAAACATAAGTTAACAATAATTTTGCAACATAATCAATTATTTTAATGAGCACTCTAAACTAATAACTATCATTGATACCTATTAATATATATATATATATATAATACATACCATAGATTATATCAAAGCATTTGACAAAGTAAAGCACCAAGAAATAATCAAAATTGTAGAAGGCATAAACGTAGATACCAAATATCTAAAAATAATAAAGGACATATACTGGCAACAAACAGCGGCTGCAAAGGCTGGAAATCAATTGGGAATATTTCAACAAATAAAACAGGGTGTTAGGCAAGGTTGTGTGCTGTCATCAGATTTATTTAATATGTATAGTGAGATTATTTTAAGATCCATAAGGGGCATACCTGGAATAACAATTGGAGGTCATAATATATTTGTAATAGGGGGGTAACAGGGAAGGGTTAGAATGTATAACAATAGAAATGAGTGAGTTGAATCAGGAAAACATGGACAATTCACGTGGAGAAAAGAGGGGTAGGTTAGTTAAAGATCAGCTCAGATGGGGTAGCGAATTCTCAGGGTTTTTGGGAGAGTTCAAGGGTGCTGAGTGGCTGAAGACAATGGATATACATGAAGGGCATATTTAGAAGGCAGAGAGTTGCTCAGTTGGTCGGCCTGGTAGCAGGTTGTGCCGGAAGGTGGTAGCCAGTTGGCTTACCAACCTTCAAATATGTTGTTAGTTGTCAGTTTTCAGTTGTGCGAGCAGGGAGCTCTTCATGAAGTTAAATTGCCTAGTTTAGTAGTTACTCTATTTTACTGTGAGGTCATGTGATTTGACCATGGACTGAATGTGGTGAAAAAGTGAACATGTTGCATTTTTTGAGGGATGAGCAATGGGCTCGCTAATATTTTGCAGCTTTTGTGAAGAGCTAGTTACTTGATATGAATTCATTCTGTGTGAGCTGAGGAGCTCGCCAGCATGGTAGTATATTTGTCGGAAATTGACAATTGATCTTTTTATTCATGTGAGAGTGAGAGGTCGACAGATTTAGTCTACTTGTGATGAACAGTGGAGTTTCACTGGGCAATTGATGCGAGTGAGAGGATTGCTAATGAAGCAGTTATATTGTGTAACATTTAACATTTGTCTAAGTCATTATGTGAGAGCGAGAGATCGACATATTTAGTTCATTCTGAGCGCGCAAGGGTGTGTGCTTATGTTGAAACTGTGTTGTGGAATTGAACATTGTCAAGTCCTAAGTGGGCAAGGTGATCGTTACTGGATCCACTTGAGTAGCAGAGTGGATATGTTGTCAGCTGATTAAAGTTTAGGCCTATTTCATGAATACATTGTCTTGTTCAATAATTTGAGTCAGTGTAGTGCTCATTCTCGATGTGGCAACGCGAACGAACAGAGGGTAGCAGAGCAGACTACATGGTGGAGCTCTGTGTGAAAGTTATTAGTAAACAGAGCAACGTATTACATAGCGGTCTCGTAACATAAATAATCTAAGGTATGCTGATGATACAGTCTTAATCGCTAGGAGTGAAAATGAGTTGCAAGAAATGTTAGACATTATAGTGAAGGAAAGCAAAAATAAAGGACTCAGCCTTAATAGTAAAAAGGCATAAGTAATGGTGGCAACAAATAAAAAGACGTCATGGCAATGCACAGTAAAGACAAGTGGATCAATATTAAAACAGGTATATGAATTTAAATATCTGGGAACAATGTTAACCCCAGATGGTAGATGTGGGATGCAGAATAGCTCAGGTAAAACCAGCTTTCCAAAAAACTAAGAAGACGCTGTGCTATCCATTTTTGACAATAGCAACAAGAAAAAGAGTTCTTAAATGTTATGTAGAGCAAGTCTTAACATATGGATGTGAATCAGGGACAACAGCACAACAGACAAGAAAATCACTGGAGGCTGTTTAATGTGGTTTTACTGAAGAATGGTGAGAATACCATGGACAGCTAAGAGGAGTCATGAAATTTTGCCAAAGCAAAAGGAGAGTTAATATCCAGTAATAGGAAGAAACAATTATCATTTTTTGGCTATGTAATGAGAAGGGAACAGATGGAATATATTGTGACAACTGGGAAAATTGAAGGACGAAGAGATACAGGGAAGCAAAGAAAATGGCTTGGCAGAAGGTCAACAAGTGAAATGATAAATAACTGTTGAGATCAAAAGTTGTGGTGAGAAATGATCACCTATGTCAGCAGGCTTGGTACTTGATGATGATTAATAGATCAGAAACAAGAGCTCCAAGTTTAGATCCCTGGTAAAAAATGATGTGGGAGATTGGTATAAAGATATTCATGATAGCAGTACAGCATGTAACTGGATCACATCTTCCCACTGCCTTGTGGGTGAGAATTTTTAGTCAAAGACTAGTGGAGCCAACTGTAAACAAACCGGCTGAAGGCAACAGAAAACACCATCGTATTTTCTTTGTACAATCATGAATCGTCACAATAATATAACTGGATTGAGCATTCTAGAAATGTTTCTTTACAGCTTTAAATTGTAGGAAAACACTACATGGCAGTGTCCAACAATGAAACAAAATAGCCCACTATAGGAAACACAAAACAAAACATAACAAATAAGAAATTAGTAAATAACATAAGATAATATAATGTGCCATAGTATTCAAAACATGAGTGAATCTTAAATTAAGTGAAAAGAGGGATTAGAGTGCTTGAAAAAAAAACAACATGATTGATACAAATTGAAGAAAGCTTACAGCTAACTAAAGAAGTGAATGAGTAATATTGAAACAATGCAAAAAAAAAAAAAAAAAAACACGAGCGATACAAATTGAAGAAAGCTTAGAGCTAACTAAAGAAGTGAATTAGTAATATTGAAACAATACAAAACAAAAAAAAATTACCAAATAAACTTTCAGATAGCCCCTTTAGTGTAAACCTACAGTGGTCTTTCAAGAAACAAGGCATTATACCAGTGATCCTACCATGGAAGTGATGGTCACTACAGTTAAAGTGAGATCTTGGAATTGATCTTTCCTGCGCAGTAGACGTAGCATAGGTCTTGTAGTGTTTTTCACCACCCATCTCTATTCTGGGTGAGATGTTCGATTTTAACTAATGAGTTTATGCCTGCCAACTTTGCTTCTCGTATAAGTGTTCTTTTCAGTGTCTCTCTGCGTCTTCCTCTTTTTTTCTGCATCCTAAAGTTTCCCATGAATTAGCAACCAAAAAGGACAGTTTCAATATATAAAACAAGGAGTCAGACAAGGCTGTGTTGAGCCAACTGAATTGTTTTCACTTTACAGCGAAAATATTATGAGATCAATCATCATCATTTCAGAGATTGTAACAACTGGAGAGGCGTGACACTTTTGTCATTTGTCTGAAAGTTATTCTGCAAAATCATCATGAATAGAATAAAAGGATTCAATAGATACAGTAATGCATGAAGAACAGGCTGGGTTTAGAAAAGGGAGAAGCTGCCTTGACCACATTTTTACTCTATGACTTATATTGGAGGAACACATTGAAAAGCAAAAACCTTTTGTACTTAACTTCATTGACTTCAAAAAAGCATTTGACAGCATTCATAGAGATTCTTTGTGGAAAATTCTGAGGCAATATGGCTTACCATCAAAAATCATAAATATTATCAAAGACATGTATGATGGATACACATGTGCAATTCGTACAGAGGAAGGACTGAGCAAATGTTTTCCAATAGAAACTGGGGTTAAACAAGGATGTATTTTATCGCCCTTGCTATTTGGAATTGTTATGGACTTCATAATGAAGAAATGCTGCACTAGTAACAAAGGCATCGAATGGATACAAGACCATTTGGAGGACCTCGACTTTGCTGATGACATAGTCCTCATCAGCAGTTAGATAAAAACGATGCTGGAAAACACAAATGAACTATCATCAATAGCCAGCAAAATTGGGCTTGAGATCAATCATGAAGAGACTAAAGTCATGAAAAGCTTAATTCCAACAGATGACAGAATATACGTGAAAAAAAAAACCAGTGGAAGAGATCGACCACTTTATCTATCTTGGAAGTCACAATGATCGGGAAGGGGATACAAGTAAAGAAATTAGAATCACAGTAGCTAAAGCAGCAATGTCTTTCAGAAACCTTGAAAAGTTGTGGAAATTATAACTCATCAGGACAAACACAAAACTTAGACTATTCAAATCAAATATACTATCTACCCTTACATATGCTCGTGAGAGCTGGAAAACAACAAGAGACATAGAAACAAAGTTGAACGCATTCGAAAATAAATGTCTAAGGAAATACTTGGTATAGCGTGGAGTGAATTAAAAACAAACTAGGAAATTAGAGAAATCGCCAATCAACCACAACACCTTTAGTAATCAAGAAAAGACGACGGTCATATTTTGGACATGCGATGAGGTGAGATAATAACCGAATAACAAAGCAAGCCCTCATATGGGAAACAACAGTAAGAGGAAAAGAGGCCAACCCAGAGAGACAGTGAGAAGAACATTGATGAGAGAGGCAAGAGCAGCAGGAATAAGCTCCCTCAATGAGATAGAGTTGCTGGCACAGAACAGAGACAAATGGCAAGATTTGATAAAATATCTTTAAAAGGATTATAAACTGCTAGAACAAAAATTTGGATGAGAGAAAGAGTATCTGGTTCTATGCCCTATGGGCCGGCTACGGGTCGAAAGGTCAATAGATAGATATATAGAATCATCATTATCAAGTACCACGCCTGTCGGCGTAGGGGATCATGTCTCTCCACAACTTTTGATGTCGATAGTTATTTATCATTTCTATTGCTGACCTTCTGCCAAGTGATTCTCTTAAGCTGTCTGGTATCTCTTCGTCCCTCAATTTTTCCAGTTGTTACAATATATTCCAGTTGTTCTCTTCTCATTACATGGCCATAAAATGATGATTGTTTCTTTCTAATATTGAAAATTAGCTCTCTTTTTGCTTTGGCCTCTTTCAGAACATCTTCGTTACTCTTCTTAGCTGTCCATGGTATTCTCAACATTCTTCTGTAAAACCACATTTCTACAGACTCCAGTGATTTTCTTGTCTGTTGTCCTATTGTCCATGATTCACATTCATATGTTAAGACTGGCTTTATAGAACATTTAGGAACTCTTTTTCATGTTTCTATTGTCAAAAATGGATTGCATAGTAATGAGATCAATAGTAGATATAAAAGGAAATGAAGTAAACGATCACAACATAAACAATTTGTGATATGCGGAAGACACTGTCTTAAGCAGCGACAAAGAAAGAACGACAAGAAATAATAGACATAATAGTAAAAGAATACAACAAGAAAGATTCAGTCTGAATAGTAAGAAAACAGAAGTAATCATCATATCAAAGAAACAATAATCATGCAGTATAAAAATAAATAAGTTTCTGGTTGTATCCAAGATGGAGGAATTATTTTTCTCTGGTTTGGTAGAGAACTGTTGATCTTAGGTTTAACAAGCCGCTATCGTAAAAACAATTTTGTTAATGAAACGTAGACCTGATACAGAGCTGCTTGCATAGAACAGAAACAAATGGTGAGATTTGATAAAATATCTTTAAAAGAATTAAAAACTGCTAGAACAAAAATTCAGATAAGAGGCGTATCTTGGTCTACGCCTTATGGGCCGGCTACGGCTCGAAAGGTCAATAGATAGATAGATAGATAAAAATAAACAGGACAAATCTGAAACAAGTGCAATGTGTCTAATACTTGGGCACAATAATAATATCAGATGGAAGATGCACCACAGAAATAAAAAGCAGAATAGCTCAGGCCAAAATAGCATTTCAGAAAATGAAAAATGCCTTATGCCACAAATCTATGATAATAGAAGTGAGAGAGTTTATTTATTGGTGCTATAGAGGATAATCCAATTCTAACCTATGGAAGCGAATCATGAACAGTAAACAAACAAGTGAAAAGACGATTAGAGGTCACAGAGATGGGATTTCTCAGAAGAATGTTGAAAGTTCCATGGACAAGCTGTCCATGCAACACCAGCGAGGAAATTCTCTAAGAGGCCAACATAAAAAGGGAGCTCCTAAAAAACATCATCATCATCATGTGCCATACAGGTTGGCATAGGCGATCATGTCCCTCCACAATCTTCTATCTACAGTGCATCATATCAGTTCTGTTGTTGACTGTTTTCCATGCCATGACACCAAGCTATCCAGTATTTTCTCTCTTTGTCATCCGCAATCTCTCTTTCCTATTATTTTGCCAGTTGTAACCAAGTATTCCAACTTTCCTCTTCTCATGATGTGCCCGAAAAATGTTGATTGCTTCTTTCCCCCTTCTGCGAGCTGTGCAAGTATAGCCGTCATATATGTCTTTTATAATGTTGGTCAGTTTGGTGGTATTCCGTAATGTTTCAAAATATTCCACACGGACAATCTATGTATGCTGTCAAAGGCTTTTTAAAATCAATTAAATTGCAGATTAATGTTTGTTGTTTTTCTGTATATTCTCTAGTATTATAGTATTACCTTAGAGTGAATATTTGGTCAAGTCAGCTCCTCTCCTTTCTGAATCCTGTTTGTTCTTCATGCATAATATTATCTACAGCATCTTTTATTCTGTTCAGCATGATTCTACAGAAAACCTTGGAGGCAATTGATAAAATCATAATTCCTCTTTTGTTATTGCAATCTTTAAAATTGCCTCTTTTTTTTTTTTTAATTTAATAATGATCCCTTTCTTCCAGTTTGTAGAAACTTTCTCTTCAACCCAAAGGACAAAAGCAGTACTACACTTTTCACTCTCTCCCCAAAACAAAAAGCAGGAGCCATCTACATAAATAATGAGCCTGTGAAAGAAGACATACAAGTTACCTATCTCAGAGTTACATTTGATAATAACTATCTTGGAAACAGCAGATAAAATGGCAACCCAAAAAGCAAGGAGGAAATTGGCAATTCCAAGAAAGCTGTGTGGAACCACATTGGGTGCGAGTGGGAAAATACTCAGTAAAGTTTACCAACAGAGTATACACCTACATTTAAAATATGGATCATCTGCATGGTGCTCAGCATCAAACACCACACTGCAAGAGCTGGATAAAGTACAAAACCAGGCACTTAGGGTCATCACAGGAGCAATGAAATCAACACCAATATTGGAGATGGAGAAATTGTGGAGGATACCAGCACTGAGAGAACGGAGGGACACAAAGGTGCTGATACAGGCAGAAAAATTTTCATGCTTGCCGAAACATCCAATGAAGGACAGATTCCAAAATCTTGCATTGGGACGACTTAAGAGAAGCAGTTTTATCCACCAAGCCAAGGTATTTGTAGACAAACACCAGACATGCCAAGAGTTGTTAACCCCCTACTGCCCATACCAGAACAGACTCCCTGGACAGAGGAATCAGGATTATCAATACAAATACGGACAGAAGTGAAAGGAATAGTTGACAGAGAGGAACAGAATAGTCTACAGCGAAAAGCAATAGCTCTCAGTTTCCTGGATGAAGAATACCCACAAGACCTATGGATTCGTGTATACACAGATGGATCAACACAGAATGAAGTAAATAATGGGGGAAGCAGGTGCATATATAGAGTACCCAAATAAGACTAGAAATATGAATAAAATAGCAACAGGGAAATATTGTCACAATTATGATGCAGAAATACAAGCAATAAAGTTGGCAATAGAAAAACTGCTGAACAGTAATCTTAGCCCACAGCCTGTAGTGTTTTTGACAGATGCAAGATCAGTACTCCAGGCACTACAATCCAGAAAATTACCACATCTGCAGACCTTATTGGCTGAACTCTGCAAGCACCACAGGGTTATCCTGCAGTGGATCCTATCTCACTGTGGAACACCAGGAAATGAGAAAACAGATCAGTTGGCAAAGGAAGGTTCAACAGGCACACAACTAGATGCAACGGTTACATACCATCAGAAGAAACAGATAATCAAATCAATCAGAGGACCACAAGCCCCAAATCAGGATGCCTTTCATAATATGAATAGATCTGAACAAGTTATCATTATACGCCTCAGAACAGGACACAATCGACCCCATAGTCACATGTATACAAAATTCAAGATCGGCACCTCAACTACTTGTACATGTGGACAGGCGCCCCAGACTGCTGAACACATAATTCAAGACTGCACTGAATATAGTAGACTGAGGAAAATCCATTGGCCCATAGATACAACACTACAGACAAAACTATATGGGCCACTGGAATTACAAAAGACAGTAAAATTTATACAGGAAACGACATTGCAGATATAGACAATATTTCAGGCGAACGAAAGATAGATATATAGATTCAACCTAAATTTTATTAAATAACTTTCTTAGGTGGAATAAGTTTTGAGTGGTGACAAAATGGCGGTTTGTTTTCGCCGGTCTGTCGTCAAGGACGCGTAATTCATTTAATTTGTAAAAGGCTCACAGTGTATCCGCGTGCTACAGAGCGATTTACTGGAGTTGGCCAGTCTATAATGTGGAAACGGGTTCTGGACCGTGCGACTGAATGAGTGAACGTTAGTCTAGACATCCACAGCATTGACGTTCAGCGACAAAACATTCTATGATACTATGACGACGGCAAATATTCCGATGCAGCCCAAACGACAACATCGAAGAAGGAAAAGATGACAAAGTAATAGAGAGGTGGCGTTAAACTGTCAAAGTGTGAGAGGCTAGGCCTAAAGTATGTGCGCGTTACATTTTGGAATTGTGGGTCCATAAATCAACGATGGTCCATTCTTGATAAGCTACTGTGCTGCGCCGATATATTGATTTTGCAAGAAACTCTTCTTGGTGACAGGACAGTAAGTACTCCTGGATTTCATTGTTTCTACAATAGGCGACACCTTGTGCGCAACAATATGGTAGCAGCTGAGGTTGATATGTCTGCATGGGACAGTGCAGAATTGCAGGTACATGCGGTTAGGGTGCAGACCCCAGTTCATTTCTTAACTGTAAATGTGTATGCCTGTAATGGGAAGGTGGACACACAGCAATGGCAGAATCTCTTCAAGTTCGATGAAGAGAAAGTCATTTTCTGCGGAGACTTTAATGCTAGAGGCAACCAGTGGGGTAACGTCATAACCAACAAGCAGGGAGAATACCTAGAGAACGCACTGGTGTCAGTCAATTTAGTGTGCTTGAATGATGGAAGGGCAACAAGAATGGCCACTCAAACAGGTGACTCTGATAGTGTCATAGACCTGGCACTGGTGTCTTTCAACTTCGCACCGGTTTGCAAGTGGAGTGCACTGGGGTTCCACAGAAGTGATCACTATCCAAGTGTCCTCCTAATTGAGAAAAGCAGAAATAGAAGCCAGAAAAGAAAGCTCCACACATTCCACTACAAGAAAACAGACCAGGACGACATTAGCAAAATCAGACATAGGAAACAGAGCGCCCCTCGTAGGTGGCAGGAGAGATGGACGCAGCCGCCCTGGTGGAACGTAGAATTCGAGGAAGCTTGGCGGAGCAAGAGACAAATAGTCAAAACATGGCAGAAAGCCAGAAGGTATGGAAGAACACAACCTGAGCTCTTGAAGCGTCAGAAAGAAGAGGTCGACCAAAAAATGATGCACTTTAAACTATGTGCTAAGCATGCCAAATGGGATAACTTGTGTAAAAAAGTGTGCTCAGAAAAATCGCTAGCCACATTCTGGCGCCTTCATCAGAGCATGAATGGCACAACACGACACAGAGGCATAACAAACTTTCAGAGCACAAGCCGGATATGGCACAAATCTGATGAGAGCAAAGGGAAGGCCCTGCTTGCCCGCTACATTGAGCAGACGGACCAAAGAAATGAGGCTGTAAGAATGAGGATACCGGGATCGCTGTCAAAATTGTGTAAGGATGTAGTACGGGAAGAAGATCTCACAATCACAACCGATACCATTCGGACAACACTTAAAAGGTCATACAACACTGCTCCTGGTCCAGATGGTGTTCGGTATGATGACATAGGCGATTTAGCTGATGACGACTTGACAAAACTGGCCAAATGAGTTTAATGCCAGCATTCGGAGTGGCCAGATTAAGGAGGAGTGGCTACACAGCTACTTACTACTGCTACCGAAGCCAAACAAGGACCATTCTCAGATCAGTGCCTACAGAATCATCACAATGCAGAACACTGCGGGCAAGCTGCTGGAGAAAATAGTTGCCCTTGTCCTCACCTGTCACCTTGAACAGAAATGCGCATTCCCACCCACACTCGGAGGTTATAGATATAACAAAGAGACATGGCTCAATGCGGCAGTCTTTGCCTATGACGTCTTCGAAGGCTTCCACAGACGAGAGGAGACATGTGCTGCTATAGATCTGGAGGATGCATACAACAGGGTACCATTTGAACACCTCATGCATGTGCTCCTCAAACTGGTGGTGCACCCCTTCCTCATTAGATGGATCGCCGCGGCACTGTTTCAGAGGAAGGTGATACTCAGATGTGGAAGTTGGTCTTCCGAGCCAACATCCATCTGTCCAGGGCTGCCACAAGGCTCACCATTGTCACCAGTTCTATTTAACGTGTACACAATAATGATCACGGAACAACAACTGGATGGGAGGGGAAGAACTATGACTTTTACTGATGATATTCTGGTATATCGACAGGGAAGAGACAGACGGGGAATCGCCTCCACAATGCAAGACAAACTCGATCGCATTTCTTCCTGGTGTTGGGTTTCAGGTGCATTGGTTAATCCTAATAAAGCATCAGTTTCATGGTTTTCCCTTAACAATCATATCGTTAATATGACCACACCGGTAGTACGAATGGGAGCTGATGAGATGACCAGGGACAAGTTGATGACATATCTCAGAGTTAAGTTTAATCGCAGCCTTTGTTTTCAGGACCATGTCAACCATGTGATAACAAAATCCCGCAAAGGATTAGCCGCCTTGAAGGTCATGGCAGCTGCCAACATCGAGCAGAGGCTACTTACTCTTCTGTTCCAGTGATTAGTCCTCACACCAATCAAGTATGCCATGGCAATTCTTACTGTCAGTACGACTCAAATTGATAGGCTGGAGAAAATACAAAATGAAGCCATGCGCATTATCTTGGGATGTACGAGGGACACTCATCATTGCACTCCAAACATATCCATAGGTGTTCAGATTCCTTACTTAGCAAGAACCATAGTGTCTAGCGACTGATGACTCCATTTCTGTGTTGCTTGATAAGTCTTCTTATACGTCCACTAAAATTCTCGTTTCTGGCTGTGCCCATCTTAACTCCTATCACTTTCATCCGAAGCAGTGATGTGGACTCACGCTTGTTGAAGTCCTGTGCCCTTCCCAAATCTAGGAGGGCATTGATGATTCCACCAGATCCGTTGGTTAACCGTCTTCAAGGACAGTGCAGCTAGCCAACCTGTCCGCTCTTCCATTTCCCCATACTCCTGCATGTCCAGAGACATAGACAAAGGTGACCCTATGTATTTTTTATACTTCTGCAATGACTACCCATTACATGCGTACAGTCCACCTCCACATTTTTTATCATGCTCATCGAATCACTCAGTATTCAGACGTGGGTGAAGTCTTGTGACTCTAACCATGAATGCCCTGGTCACTGCCACCACCTCCATCGTAATGCAGACCTGTTTGAATCTTCTGCTCCTTCCACTCATGGTTTGCCTCTTTTTAGTCGGACACCTTTCCCTGTGTTGAGCTCGTCATGCAATTGATGCTCTTTATCTGCACTTATTTCCAGGTATGCTCGTGCCCTCCAGAACTTTATCCTGTCATCCATGGTTGGAAGTCAAGAAAATACCTCATTGCTACACAGGGAGTGTCCCTCATAAACCCCAAGATAATGTGCATAGCTTCATTTAGTATTTTCTCCAGCCTGTCAATTTGAGTCATACTGACAGTAAGATTTGCTAAGGCAAACTCAATTGGTGCAAGGACTGGTCCCTGGAACAGAAGGGTAAGTAGTCTCTGCTTGATGTTGGAGCTACCATGACCTTCAAGGCAGCTAATTCTTTGCGGGATTTTGTTATCACATGGTCGATGTGGTCCCAAAAACACAGGCTGTGATCAACCTGTGCCTGGTCATCTTATCAGCTCCCATTCGTACCACCGGTGTTTTCATGTTAACAATATGATTGTCAAGGGAGAACCATGCCCCTTCATACTACAGACTCACCAAGTTCTTTTCCCCAATGGCTCTTTAGGTCACATCGGTTCTGAGGACCTCCATACCAGATATTACTGGTATCATCACCAGCTCCTCCAATACCTACAACTGGCTCTCATCGTAGAATTGACTTGTAGCACACTTTGGCACTCTCCTTCTGAGGGTTGAATTCTTCTCTCTCTTTCCTATAATCACTACCTCCTATCTCACTATGGTAGGACCCCTGCTTCCGTGCGTGCGTGCGCGTCTGTGTGTGTGTGGGAGGGGCACTCATATTATTATTGCATTTTTGGGGCCTTTTTTGCTCTTGATGTCCTACTGGCCCCATCAATCTAATCATGTAACCACTAGGTACATTGGCTCTGGCCATGCCCTTTTTTTTAGGGCCTTGTTCTTGACACTCCTATCTTTTCATTTGGACCCCTACTCTTCATCGACTAACATTGTCATGATTTGACTAAGCTGAGTTATTTGGTTATGGAAGGCCCCGGTATCACTGCAAACGAATTAAAATCCATAATTGCTCAACCGCCCGTGCCAGCGTAATCATCTGAATATCTCATCTCCCAAATAAAGAAAGGTAACTGTAGTCCACATCATAGCAGTCTTAGCACACGCCAAAAGACATAAGGTGAAACCGCGCAGAAAGTGAACACAGCCAACTGTTCCCTGTCATACGATACCATCATTCATCGCAAACAATTGGAATATCGAAACATGATCAAAACGGATGAGACACACAGCCCATGGTGTGCACAGAGCACTTAACTCATATATCTACTCCTCTTTGGTTTCTAAAATTTAATAAAATATCTTTCATCATCATGCGCCATACCGGTTGGCGTAGGTGACCATGTCCTTCCACAATCTTCTATCTACCATGCATCGTATCAGTTCTGTTGTTCACTGTTTTCCATGCCATGACACCAAAGCTATCCAGTATTTTCTCTCCTTGTCGTCCGTGATCTCTCTTTCCTTTTATTTTGCCAGTTGTAACCAAGTATTCCAACTTTCCTCTTCTCATGATATGTCCAAAAAATGTTGATTGTTTTTTTCTGATGTTTTTTAGGAGCTGCCTTTTTGTGTTGGCCTCTTTGAGAACTTCCTTATTGGTCTTTTTAGCTGTCCAGGGAACTTTCAACATTCTTCTCAGAAATCCCATTTCTGTGGCCTCTAATCGTCTTTTCATATGTTTGTCTACTGTCCATGATTCGCTTTCATAGGTCAGAATTGGTTCTATATAGCACCGATGAACTCTCTTTCTCATTTCTATTGACATAGATTTGTTGCACAAGATATTTTTCATTTTCTTAAATGCTATTTTGGCCTGAACTATTCTGCTTTTTATTTCTGTGGTACATCTTCCATGTGATGTTATTAATGTGCCCAAGTATTTGACGCGTTGCACTTGTTTCAGATTTGATCCTGTTTATTTTTATCTTGCATGCTGGTGATGATTGTTTCTTCGATATGACCATTACTTCTGTTTTCTTACTATTCAGACTGAGACCTTTCTTGTTGCTTTCTTTTACAATTATGTCTATTATTTCTTGTAGTTCATTCCCTGTCTGTGCTATTAAGACTGTGTCATCTGCATATCGCAAATTACTTACGTTAAAATTATCTTTAGAAAGATTGAAAACAGCTAGAATAAAAATTTAGATCAGAGAAAGAATATCTGGGTCTATGTCTGATCTGGGCCGCCTATGGCTCAAAAGGTCAATAGATAGATAGGTCCAGTGTATCTCATTTCACACAGTCTCAATAAATGTAAACTTATCCTTTTGCTTTCCTGTTTAATGATTTCTCTTTTGCATAATGTCTCCATACATAATAATAAATTGTTTACAAAGTCATCAGTTGTAGCTGTTTTGCAACCATACGTAATTTAAATATGAAAATACGTGTCTAAAAGACAATAATAGAACACATTTAAATGTCTATAGACCATCATGTGAACAGATTGCCATCATTTTATTAACGGCTAATCCTTTCATCGCTTTGAGATGGTTGATCCTTTCTTATGCAGAAAAGAAGACTCCCAAAGATTCCTACAGCGAGGGTTGTCACTGCTAGAAAATACGGCCAAGGGTTTGTGCTGACTGATGACACTCTGTATTCCGCTATATCTGTACATTGTGGCCCGCTATAGTTACCCTTGCAGGAACAGTCCCCTGTCGCGTTATCATACACATTGGAGCAGTGCTCAGAGCAGGTACTAATACAACCTGGCCCATAAAATCCTTCTGCACAACCTGTGCAGTGTGACCCGTTATAATTGCCATTACAGGGACAGTTCCCGGACACGTGATTGCACACATTTGAGTTGAGCAATGCACAGAGCAGATATCATTGCATCCTGGTCAATAGAATCAATCAGTACAAGCTGTGCAGTCTGAACCGCCATAGTTGCCATTGCAGGAACAATTCCCGGACTCTGAATCACAAATGTTTGAGCACTGCTCAGAGCAGGTATCATTACATCCTGGTCCATAGAATCCATCAGCACAAACTCTGCAGTCTGAACCGCCATAGTTGCCATTGTATCTGATAAATGCTTTTGTTGAGATGTCATAGTTTGTCTTGTCTCTCTATATTTAGCTGCTTGATATGTATGTTTACTTTTCATGCTTTCTATGCTTTAATGGCAGGACACTGCACACTATTTGGTAACTTTATGCAAAATTCTGTAACATGGCATGTTAAACATATTGATCTAAAGCCACTGCACTCCTCAGCACCAGCCTTCTTGGGCAAGGCAATAAATATTGTTGTCGTTGCTATTTGCCAATGCACATCTGTGATTAATTCTATGCCAAAATCTTCTAGTGTTTTTATCTTCTCAATCTGTATGTTATCTGGCCATACAGCTCTTCCATTTTTCATTATTTTTATAGCTTTCTCTATTTCAGATTTAAAGATTTTATATCCTGACATACACTTTATGTTGGCTTCTTGTACTACTCATCTTCAAATAGCCCTGCTATATATTCTTGCCATCTGTAAATTATATCTTTACTGTCTGTTAACATTTCTCCTGCAAGCTTCACTGATAGAATCTTTGCTGGTGCAATGGAATATGTGCATCTGATCTGAAATTCTCTACAGTGTGTGCAATAGTATATTCTGTGTTCATTTCAATATACATCATTATGGTGGACCAAATTACATGTATTCCTGAACGATAAAAAGATGGCCTAACTGAGACAGAATGAAAAGATGAGGTAAAAGCAGTGGAGCTCGTAGGAAATGTATGTTTAGGCATAAAAACATTTTTGCCACTTATATTGAAATTGTGCGAGCGTGCAACAACATGGGCTCATCCTTGAAAGAAGGTGTATATAATCATCATCATTACCATGGGCCATACCAGTAGTTGGCATAGGCAATCATGTCCTTCCACAATCTTCTATCCACTGTGCATCATATCAATTCTGTTGTTGACTATTTTCTATGCCATAAAGCTATCTAGTATTTTCTCTCTTTGTTGCCTGTCATCTCTTTTTCCCCGTATTTTTGCCTTATATCTAGTGGCATTATTTGTGTATTATTCTTCTATCTGCTTCTCTTTAGTTTTATTTTCATCTTAATCATAACAGGGATGTGATCTGCATTGTTAATATCAGCTGCTGAAAATGTCTTGGCTTGTATGATGCTGTTTCTAAATCTATCTTTCATCATTACATTGTCTATTTGGTCCCTCTTTCTATCACCAGGACTTTTCCATGCATATAGCTTTATTTTCTGTAGCTCCAAATTTGTGTTAATTACCGAAGAACATTAATAACACATCACTTTACTGATCCAGGAACAGTGTCAAATGTAAATATAAGTGTGGGAATCGATTTTCCCAGTGTCTGTCATGAGTTAAGGGAGCTAATGGCTGCTGGAATGGAAAGTGCACGATTCAAACCAGGGTTTTTTGTACAGATTACAGGAAAACATAACATGAATGTTACATGTGCAACACAATTCTCAATAGCTATGACCCTGAACAGGTACACACGTTGAGACTGTACACTTGGTATAAAAAGGCCATTCAGACAAAACACCCAGTACATGTGGTTGAAATGCCATGATTATCTGAAAATGACCGCTACCAAGCCATTGCTATGTTGGAGACCGGAATGAGCGCATGTGCCATTGCCAGAAGTATGAATTCCCACCACAGCACTATTGTACATCTGAATGAACGTTACTGAACCACTGGCAGTACCCATGATAAACTTCATAAGTGGCTAACCACGAGTTACTACCCCTGCGCAAGATTGTCAAATTGTGCTGAGTCACCCAAGGAATCATTCTATCCCTGCAAATCAAACAGCACGAACAATAGTGGGTAGACAAGGACACATCTCTCAAATGACAGGCATATGAAGACTCAGAGATAGAGGCCTTACTGCAAAATGACCTTTTTTTGGCCCAAACTTGACATATAGGCATTGTCAACACCGCCTGCAATGGGCAGAGCAACTTGGCAGATGGACTAGACTACAGTGGAATGCTGTCCTGAATTCACAGACAAGAGCATATACAACATATCCTTTGCTGATGGATACATGCAGATTTGGTGATGGTGTGGAATAAACATTTATATTTACATTAGTTACTGTTCAAGAATCTGTAAAGTGGTGTGTTATTAATGTGCTCAGTATATATTATTTGCTTGAATGCTGTTTAAGTTTCCTTATTTTCTTAATTTATTATTAGATTATTTGCAGTGTGGGATTCATAGTAGCTCAGCATTTAGTGAATTTGACTACTATTTAGTGATAAAAGTAAAGTAAAGTAAAGTATCCCCGTCACGTCAAGTGGCGTATAGGGAAATATGGTGTTAGTGATCCTATATTTTACAGACCTTCAGCACATGATTTTTGGGGTAATGTGGTCAGTATTACGCCCGTGCTGCTTTACTTTCCCAGAAAAAAATCCGGTACCCATTTAAGGCTGGGTGAACCCGGAAGCCGTCGGTTGGGATTGAACCCTACCCCTTGTCCGTGGTAGTCCAGTTCACTAACCACTGAGCTATCGCGGCTCCCATTTAGTGATAAGTAAGATTATAAATGAATTTCAATGTTTGTAGTAAAAAAGAAGAAATTCAAGTGCTCTTGTGTGTGATTTCGAACAGATTTATTTTTGATCAATTTTGAACAGAAATAGTGACACAGAGGCTATGAGAATAAGCAAATTAGACACCCATTAAACATTAAGATCAAAGATAAAGAAATAAAACAAGTAGAGGAATTCAAGTATTTAGGCACAATGTTCACAGAAGATGGAAAACTAGACAGAGAAATTGACATGAGAATACAAAAAGCAAATGCTGTCACATACCAGCTTTCACCATTGCTAAGACATCCACACATTTCTATGGCAGCTAAACAACAAATGATAAATAGCATTTTCATACCAACTTTGTGCTATGAAAATCAAACATGGACCCTTTCTAAATCACATTTAAGAAAGATCAATACATGTGAGATGCGATGCTTGAGAAAAGTAACAAACAACACAAGAAGAGATAGAATACCAAATGAAACCATAAGAAAATGGTAGGAACAAAACCCTGCCTAGAATATATAGAACAACAACTTTAATGATTTGGCCACCTGGTCAGAATGAATCCTTACCAATCACCATCAAGGGCATTCTTCTCGAGAATGCATAGAAAAGACCAAGAGGAAGACCCAGAAGAAGATGGATAGATGCAGTGACAGAGACATGTAACAACAAAGGAAAATCACTAATTCAGACAGTTCGAGCAGCACAAGAACGACAAATGATATAACCACGACACCTTTTCTGTACCATTGAGAAAGAGAAAAGAAGAAAAGACTATTAAGTGCTAGAGGTCAGCGTGGCGCCAAATGACAAACCCTAAGTTCACACAATCTTTAAATGGGTACAAGATTTTTCTAATAAAGCAGGATAGCCTGGCATTATAGCAGAGTTATCACCCCTTAAATATGACTTTGATCATTGAAAAAATATGGGCACAGCAGCATATTTCCCACATGCCTTAAGGTATGGAGGGAAACCTTCACTTACACTAAGTTGTTGCAACCTGCAGTCCAGTGCATCCATTTTCAGCACATATTTGTTCAAGACTACTTCCCCAGTATTTGTGTTTCTTGGCCTGCCTGAAAACAGTAACTGTTTGTTGTCAGAGATGTCTCTCTTTGGTGAGCAGTCTAACTGAATTAACAAAATTCCTAGCTGAGTTTGTTTCATGCTTCACTTCTTGTAGGTGGATTTGTCTGATTGAATTTGGAACTCCTTTTCTTGTGTTCTCTCCTAATCCAATAACTAAAACTCATATTCTTTTTTTTCCCAGACTCTGACAACCCATTGCCATTTCAATCTGAACCCCCATTGTTCTTCAATATCTCTTACCTGCAGTGAGGACATTGGGACCGCTGCTCTGTGAGCCATCTCTATGAAAAGACAAGAACAATCTTTTGTTAGAACAGATTACTGATTAGCTACATTTTTAAACAGTAACTACAAAATGCTGTTTACATTTTCTTTTCAGTCCCAGGTACACTGCATCAACAACAGAACAGTGTACAAAAGAATCACTTTACTTTTACAAAACATAAGATAAATACTTGATAACTTCAAATATATAAATGACAATTTCAACAGATAATTATATTAAATATTTACTTTACTTACAACTTTAAAAAAGTAGTTAATGGGATCAATATTTTCACATTACACAACAAATATATTATACAAACAACATATAATAAATACACATTGCAACCAAACTAATATTTAAAAAAGATTGTCTACCCTTATGCAAGGAAAACAGCACAGCTTGGAGCAATGTGGACAAAGCCTTGCATCTCTCAGCTTTTCCATACAAATGAAACATCTGAAAACTTCAGCCAAGCTCTGCAAAGAGACAAAATGGTTTAGTGCTATTGCAGAAACAAAAATTCACAGCTCAAAATACAAACTGGTAGTGGTGACAGTTTTAGGACAGAAAAAGCTAGACTAATTATATAATGTGACTAGCCAATGAGGCAAGGACCACCACGGCCTTCTACAGTGATGGGTCTGTTAATAAAGACAATAGTGCACCATACACTCAGGTTTCTCCAACAGAGCCTAGGAAATCAACATCCAATGCAGCCTGCCACATCAACATTGTAGACCTAAGAGCCAATGATTTACGTTGAGCATGTGGATTACCTTTTTCTCTCAAGACAGATTATTTGTTATCAATGATGTCATATGTTCAAGTTCAGTCTGTACCAAGCTTGTGTTGCCCAACGGCCAGACAGAACATACTGCAAGGGAAAGCTGGCCATCTCTTTCTCTCACATACACACATGCATGCATGCACACAGCAAGGTATATGGTAATAACAAAAACTTAGATTTTTTCCTGGTACCATCTACGTCACCACTTATATTCGGAATTGCAATTTATTCAAGCAAAAATCCATAGAAGATAGATAAGACATTAAATGGACTTATAATAAACTCTTGGAAGACCTCGACTTTGCAGATGACTTTACACTCATGAGCTCATCACATCATGATGCTCAAGAAAAAAATAGAACTACTCCACAACATTTCTGGTCAAATAGGCCTCTAAATGAATAAGACTACAACGAAAGTCCTGGATATTCCCAACACAGCCCCTGATATAATAATTAACAAAGAAATTTTACAAAAAGTCACAAATTTTACCTACTTAGGCAGTAAAATGTCCAGAGATGAAGTCATAACATCAGAAATCATGACACACATCGCACTAGCATCAAATGTTTTCAACAAACTGACGAACATCTCAAAATCTCAAGTTTTCAGTAAACTAACAACAAAGACTATTCAACTCCTGCATGAAACCAATATGGGATCTCAGTGGCCCAGTTTAGAAAACCACCTAACTGGGTTACCAACGTTTGAACAACCCATGTTCAATTCCCGCTGGAAGCAGTGTGAATTGTGCTCGTGGTTGGAAAAAAAAATCCCCCCCCCCCCCCCCTTTCGACCCAGCAGTTGGAAGAAATGGGTACCAGGGTAGCACTCTGGGAAGGTGAGGAATGCCCCCCTCGCATCATGAGTTTCGATGCTTGAAGCGACACTATCCAGAAGTCTCCAAACACTTCTAGATATGTGGCCGAGCATATATGGGTGAAAACTCATGTGCTAAGATGCTGTTTCAAGTCTTGTACTTTACCTTTACCAGTGCTAACATATGGATGTGAAAGTTGGAAATCCTCCAAGACTTTAAATAGGAAATTAAATGCCTTTGAAAACAAATGTCTTCATAGAATCTCAAACATAAGCTGGAAAGAATACATTTCAAAGTAACGGATAAGAGATGAGTCAAAACAAGAATATGTGTCCAGCTTTATAAGAAGGCATTGGAAATACATTGATCATATGCTGAGAAAGAATGAAGAAAGACCGCCCCACTAGCTATTCATGTGGAAACCATCTGGTAAAAGAAAACAAGACAGACCCAGAGAATCACTATGCAGAACAATTACTATGGAAGGCTCAAACATGGGACTAAGAAACAACCAAAAACTATCAGCAAATCATCAATTGTGAAGAACTATGACTTCCGCCCTATGCGCTGTCTTCTGCCTGAGAGGAAAATGAATGAATGAATGAATTCCCCATAACTAAGACTCATTACTGGGTAATATCTGATGAACCCCAGTTTACTGGTCAAGTCTTCTTTACACCTTCAGAGATGGCCCCTCCCAGTGATTTTATGTTCCAGCATTTAGCATTCTGTTAAAAGCAGTAAATCAACCGATTTTCATTGTCTTTGGAGTCTCTAAGATTAAATGGTTATTGTGGCTTGTAGGTACAATTTCACACCCACTAGCACTTGATTCTCGTCATCCTTTCATTGAGAACTTCATATCAATAGCCGGAATCGCCTCCAATCTGCAGGAACCCAAATTCACACCCTTATGAGAATGGCGTTTACAATGGACATAAATGATTCTTATGAAGTCTTCATAAAAGTGTTTTGAATCTCTAGTCTAGTTAAAGGTATTATCATTTGTTATATTTATAGGAACATGGGCTACATTGTTACAAGAATACAGAGTGTTGTGTACTGCGGGAATTATAGAACCTGCAGGAAAGATTTTCTTTTTTCCCCAATACCCACAATTTTAAAATTATGGTATTAGTTTATCTTCTATAAGATCATTGAATGAAAATTGGTGAAGAGGCACCCGGGCTATAGGTTGAACCATGCTGTTCTAGTTGATCTGCCAACGCTGTTTCTTTCAGCCATGACTGGGGTAGAGTCATGACCTCAGGAAGATTAGTTGTCTCAGTGAGCTGTTGCCTTCTCTTTCTCTCAACATCCACCCTTCAAGCTATCTGTCCATGTGTCTGTTTATGTTTTACACCCACTTAACTACTCACCCACCAAGCTATCTATCATATATCTATGTACCTATACACCCACCCACCATGCTAGATGTTATATGTCTGTCCATGTATCTAACTACATGCCCAATCAAAATATCTGCCATAGATTTGTCTGCGTACCCACCCAGCCAATCAAGCCATCTGTCTGTGTATCTAATACCCACCTAACCACTCACCCATCCATCTTCTGTTGAAATTATTAATGAACATCAGTTTAATTACCTGTGTTATGATGACATCATTGTCATTCTTAATCTTTTCCTTGACCATGTCAAGATTTGACAACAGAATATCCTCTAGCGAGATGACTTTGACTTGGTTGCAGTCAAAGAATATATCATAATCGTACACTCTGCTGAGATGTTCACTTCTGTACTTGGCCCAGCTGTCACATGGATGGCTAGTATTTGTTTTGCTACCACCTGTTCGGCTGAATATCTGCGGTGAAAGAGATTCAGACCCCATCGTGACTTTACCAGGGAAGCCGCACTTTGAACTGCCTGATGGTGAATGTGAAGGTTCTATAGCCTGATGTCTGGTGTCTGTCTGTTGCAGCTGAGAGTTACTTTTTGCAAGTTGAAACGTTGAAGCAGATACCCTGACTTGATCTGAGATACGAGAGCAGGATTTGCTATCTTCCCGTTTCCCAGATGCACCTTCAGTCCTCCCAAAAGACGTCACAAAAATTGCAGTGTTTGGGCCAACAGAGGCTTGAGAGGTACTCGAAACTTTTATGGTCTCAAAGGCAGAGTTCATAACATATTTCATCCGATAAATGTCTGATGATGAAGTAGTATTGCGATAGTCTGATTTTGTGCAGGAGGTAGCAAAGCTAGGAGTAGTTGCCAAATGACCAGTAGTCCGAGCATCTAGCAATAATGACTGGTTTCTATAAAGATGAGGTAGGTAGGCTGCTGGCGTTAGTGGAAGTGACTGTGAGCTTGTGGCATATAAAGGTGAAGACAGATGAGGCTTTGATGGAACTGAGTTATCCATACTGCTTGGAAGAGGACTGTGATATACTGCACTATTGTTAACACTTCTAGATTTGATGCTTGGAACTTTGTTTGTGTCAGAGTTGTCAATGTTTACATTACTACCACCGTGTGCCATGGGAGGCATTCTGTTAAACCTTGCAGTTTCTGTTGCACTACTGCTTTCTGAATATTTTAAACTGTTGATTCTTGGTAGGAATGTCACAACCCCATGATGTGAATTGTTGCTAAAACTTGAGGCATGATGACCACATTTTGGTGCAAGGTTTGCTGAAGATGTTTTAGAGGACACATGTAAATGTGAGGTAGAAGCTGCATTTTTTGGTGGGACAACAGTTGATAACTCTAAAGATCTGTCTACATTTTCGTTTCTCAATAAACCAGAGGATTCAGGACTTCTTTTTGAGATTGTCCCACTCACTTTTGATGCCTGGCATTCATCTCTACAGTTCTCATAGCTACATGCACTACTTAAGAATCCAGAATCATTAGACTCTTGTAGTCTCATTGGATTGCTTTCTTCCAGCTTCACAAACAGGCTTAGTCCTGCAGCATTACTGACGACACCAGCTGCAGAACCATTATGAGAACTGGACCTGAGCATGCTGTATGCTACCACTGCAGACATGTCAGACATGGATCGTCTCATGGAATTGCAAACAGACTTGTTCTCAACATCACTGGTATTGCCAATAGCTGTCATATCAACTATTTGACCCATAAGTGACAGTCGAGATCTCTCATCCAGGCTACACACTGACAGTGGTCGCTTTTTCTTGCCTTTCTGCCGCATTGCACGTCTGTACATAGACATGACCCTTGACTTGAATTACTTTTTGCTATATACCTTACATCTAAAGATAATAATGTCTGCACAATAATGCACTTATAACTGATTTCTCCAATTATATTCTACAAGAGCCATATATCATAGGCTAAACCCTCATGTAGCTTTCATTCATTTAAAAACAATATGCAAAGTTGCTTGATCTTAATATACAATTCACAGATTAGTCAAATGACAGAATAAGAATAATACTCCTCAATGACCAATGGCAATTCTTGATTCTGGCACCTTCATTTTACATAATGAAATGTTACAATAATTGATATGGCAAAGACACATGAAGTTCTTTGATGTTGGTTAGTGTCAAGTAAGCAAAATGTGATAATTATCCAGATTGTACATAATGAATAAATTGGAAATGGTTGCTGCTACCGGCATTTCTAGAACACGATTTCTGTTATGACTAGTGTTTAAACAGGTTATATCAATTGTTTGAAGATATGTAGCTATGCAGTGGCACATCAGAAAAATTATGTAATTAATCAGTCAATCTGATGTCTTGAGCAGTTGTAGGGAGAGAAGATTTTTACTCCAGACACAAAACGCTTCAATAGACCAGCTGTAAAAATGGGGGCCTGATCTGCAAATTGAAAGATCAGTAATGATTCTAAACATCTCTATCTTCTGCAGTTTAGTACAGTGAAGTTTGTACTTACACACCCTTATCATGGTATGTTGTGAATGTCCATACATGATAACCTGTGTTCTTTAGTCCCTATAGCTTCTTTGTTATTTTATTGCTACTGTACTGCTAACTGTCTATAGTTGAGTAAGCTAAGATAAGTTAAATACACAAGAGGCGTGTTAAAGAAGTCAAAAAGGAACTGGAAAAAGAAGATTTTCATGATCTAAGGCAACAGTAATTAGAATATATCACTAACAGTTTATGTTGTGCAAATTATTAGGTGGTATAAAAAAAAATTCATACACATCCACAAACAATATTTGATGCAACAAGCACAATATACTGTATGAGATGTCAATATTTCAAAAACAGAAACAGCAATTAAATCAAAAGACATGGAAAATGGTTTGCAAAACTGAGATGATAATAAATGGGAAATCAATTAAGAAAATGGGCAAACAGAAAGAAATCATGAGACCAAAATAAAGAACACAATCATTGAAGCATATGATAGAATAAATGACATGTCGTTTCTTAATAGTAAAAAGTAAAGAGCCCCGTCACACCAAGTGGCGGTAAAGGGAATATGGTCTTAGTGACCATAATTTTTAGACCTTTGGCACATGATTTTTGGGGTAATGTCATCAGTACAACGCCCTGTCATTTCTTAATGCTTTGGCTTTAACCCACAATTTAAAAAAAAACATTTTTTATGACACTAAAGCAACTAAGAAAACTAAATTAGCATAAAGTAAATGTGCTTATACTAATAAAGTATAAAAAGTTGTGTAGGAAGATTAATCGGCTGTATTCTTTGGTAGAATATATGTATACACACTGGAACAAGTTTTTTTTAATGGAAGGGAGAAAGGGAGAGGGGGGGAAATAGTAGAAGTTAAGGACAAAAAAATCTGTGGCACAAATGTTTTCAAATGACACAAATGTGACGGCAAAATCAACGCTAAAAAAACAACTAGCAAGAAATTAACTGCCCAAACCATGAAGTCAGATGATAAAAATGCAATGTATATTCACATTTATTATCATCCCTGAAGAATTCCTCTCAGCAGTGCTACGATTCATTTTCCCCATTGCTCCCTCCTTTACTTTAAAATCCCAGTGCGCATCAATCCTTTATTTTTATTCTCTCCAATAAAAAAAAGAAAAAAGTGTGGAGGAAAGAAATGTTTATTAGTCTCATGGGATCATGGAAACCAATAATGAACGGTGAGATATAAACATAAATAGTTCTGATTGAATAAGGCTAGATGAATATGTCTGAACCAAAGAACACCTGACCACTTCACTAGTGCATTTCTTCTGGTGACTTACAGCACATTTTAAAATAAAAGTGCATATCAGAATTTGCATCAGTTCCCTCTAACAAATGATGGAATGTATTCAATCATAATAATTGTATTATCTGGTTGATTAAACATCAATCATCCATTCTAAGAATTGTCCTGTCATGTAAATGTTCATCATCGAGAATCATGCTTATAAATAATAAGCCAAGGTGTCCATAATATTATTTCCCCTTCACTCTATAGATGCATGCATCACCTCCAAATTTAATGGAATACAAGGTTTCGTAAATATTTTCTATCTAATCCATGTTTGGGACAGTGGATCTCGTAAAATGAAATGAGTGGTAGCTGGCCACAATCAAGATAAATCCATTCAACCACTCCACTGGCATATTTATAAAGGTATTTTAAAAAAATTAATAAATACAAACGCAACGCAAGATTTAAAAAGATACCCTCCCCACCTCCCATATACATTTATTAGAAAATTGCAAGCCCAGCAACATCCTCTTCATGGAAGGCTACCTCCTGTTTCAGGGTCATGGTTGGTTGATTATTGACCCACCGGCCTAAGAGCCCCTACCCCCCATCTCACTTCTATATTCAAGAAATTTAAAAAAGACACAAATCTGTGCAGATGTGTTATTTAATGTAACTAATATGATGATAGGAGATAAAACTTCACGTTAATCTGTGCAGATGTGTTATTTAATGTAACTAATATGATGATAGGAGATAAAACTTCACTCAAATCTGTGCAGATGTGTTATTTAATGTAACTAATATGATGATAGGAGATAAAACATCACGTTAATCAAACACCCACTGAGTTACACTACTGCACGGTGTCAGTTCTGATATATATTTCAGCTCTTCTATATTTCTACTACACGACTCTGCCTCCTCTTTTTTGCTACTCCATGACTCCGGCTCCTCTATTTTCTACTTCGTGACTCCTTCCGGCTCATCTATTTTCTACTTCGTGACTCCTCCGGCTCTTCTATTTTCTACTTTATGATGTGGGCTCCTCTAATTTCTACTTCATGACTCTGGCTCTTCTATTTTCTACTCCATAACTCTGGCTCTTCTATTTTCTACTTCATGACACTAGCTCCTCTATTTTCTACTTCATGACTCTGGCTCCTCTATTTTCTACTTCACGACTCCGGCTCCTCTATTTTCTACTACACGACTCCGGCTCCTGTATTTTCTACTTCATGACTCTGGCTCCTCTATTCTCTACTTCATGACTCAGGCTCTTCTATTTTATACTTCATGACACTGGCTCTATTTTCTACTTCATGACGCCTCCGGCTCCTTTATTTTCTACTTCATTACTCTGGTTCTTCTATTTTCTACTTCATGACTCCGGCTCCTCTATTTTCTACTTCATGTCTCCTCTGGCTCTTCTATTTTCTACTTCATGACTCTGGCTCCTCTATTTTCTACTTAATGACTCTGGCTCTTCTATTTTTCTACTTCATGACTGCAGCTTTCTTTACTTCACAACTCCTACTACGACTCCAGCTCCTTTATATTTCTATCGCCCGATTCTGACCACATTCTAAATTGTCTTCTACCCCATGTTCTCACTGTCGAATCTCGTTACTAACGGCTCTTCTTTTCTGATTGATCTAGCGCCAGTAAAGCATGATGACTGAGACTTCTCACAACGGCATTTCCATGGCATGCCTGTGGCAAAATCACACAGTCTCCTTTTCACTTATCATACGTCTCGTAACGTTGACTATTTGTCGATAACGTTGTGCAATAACTAGAAACAATGGCCAATAAGAAAGTCTGTGACATGTTGTTGCCCTTAGCTATAACACGACTGTGAGAGCAACTGCTGCCAAAAACGATAAATGATTTTGTTCATGTGTTTATTCTCAGCATACACCTGTTACTGTTGTTGGGCTTTTAAGTCTCTGCATGTTCGTGTAATTGATCTTAAAGGATTGTAAAGGGCATATTACACAGCAGTTACCAATTAATGGACGAACTGTCTTTCTCTGTGCGAATATAATGAAACTTGTGAAAATACGTAACTTTTTCATGATTTTTTGTTGTTGTTTATTCTTTAACATTTATTCTTCTGTGTACACTTTCAGACATCAATCACAATACATTTAAATATAGTAGTAGTTATTTCAAGATAACTGCTTCATCACAAAATGTCACGAGGCTCTGTTAAGTGTCACATAATAAGCCTTCTCTAGTATCTAGTAGGTATCTAAAAAGATTACATTCTCAAATAATTTACCAGCACCACGTCCAAACCATCAGTTGTGAGTTTCTAATACTTTGGGCGTTGAAAGGTAATTTAATTTATTATATCATATGTGACGCTTAATATTCTTATTTCTTTTTTATCAGCTGAGCTGTGAATAATTTTTCTGATACACTTGTTATCATAACCTTGTTCTATAATCTATATGTTAAACCAACCCTTTTAGAAAGTCATATCGCACGGCTTTCTATGTAAATGTTATCTTCATTTTGAGACTTTGGACTTCTGAAAAAAGACAAATATTTTGGGGTAGAAAGTTAAATTCCTGGTGGTATCCCTACGTTGGTTATTGCCTAGGTTGAATACCCCACCATTCTAGCTAAAGACATTTTTTTTTAATCCACTGGCTAATATTAAAAGATTATTAGTACAATAGACATAGTTATTGGTTATCTTGGCAGTTAAATGACAATACCCAGTCCCAAATTGAATGTCGCAGCTTCACCATCTTCGAAGTGTAGTGCCATTAAGGTTATGGTGGAGTCAGAATCAGCTATAGCCTCAAAGGCTGTCCAGACTTCTATCGTTGCCCGCACCTTGTAACGCTAATACCCTGTTATCAGGACGCTGTTTGCCCCCCCCCCCCCCCCAATTTTTTTTCAATCCCATTTTTCATGCTGCTGTCACATTATTGAAATTTGTCCTTTCATTATTTCTATGATCACAATTATGGTGTCGTGAATCTTCATATACACAAATACATATATCTTTTTCTGACTTGTGACTTATGGAATAGGTCATGCTGTAGAAAATAGCAGTCATGAAGTAGCAAATAGAGGAGCCAGAGTAATTTATTCTGACTTGTGATCTATGGAATTAAAAAAGGTATAAAAATAATGAAAAAGGGAAAAGCAGCAGAACCTGACAATATACAAATAGAGATGATACAGGCACTAGAAGATTTTGGCATTGAAGTGATCACGGACATATGCAATGACATATACCATACAGGATACATACCAAATGAAATAAAAACATCAACTTTCATTGCATTACCTAAAAAGAATGGTACAGTTGAATTGAGTGATTTTAGAACAATAAACCTAATGAGCCAGGTTACAAAAATTTTACTAAAAGTTATACAGAGAAGGATTCAGAATAAAATCAATACTGAATTAAATGAGCAGCAATTTGGATTCAGGAAAAAACTTCTTCTTCTTTCCTTCCTCATTTGCCTTTCAGCATCAAAGGGAGATATAAAGTGCTGTCTTTTGCTCTTCTGTTTGCTTCTGCTGCTGTTATGTTTCCTAGTGCTTCTAATATTCCATCCATCCATCTTTTTCATGGTCGAACATAGGGTCTGGTATTCTCACAACATTTGCTGACGGCTCATTGTGTTGAATTTTGATCTTTCTGCCTTGTCACGTGGCCAAACCATTTTATCTGTTGTTTCTTTATATATTCTATGGTGGGGGCTATTCCTAGCTTTTTTCTCAGTTCTTCATTTCTGATCTTATCTCTCAGATTGTTTGCTGTCATTCGTCTAACACATTTAATCTCAGTAGAGGTTATTTTTCTAATTATTATTGCATCTAGGGTCCAGGACTGGCATTGGTAGCACAACGTCGAGATGAAGATTGCATTGTATAGTGCTCGTTTTTCACTAGAGTTATTTCCTTGTTGGACAATAGTGATGATAACTGTCCAATGATTTGACAAGCCTTGTTGCATCTTGATTCTATCTCTGCCGTTTGAGAATTATCGTTTGTCACTACACTTCCTAGGTATTTGAATTCCTCTACTTGTTTTAGGTGCCTGCCTTCTATAGTTATGTTGATGTTCTGTTTATTTTTGGTGACATTCATGACTTCTGTTTTGTTGATGTTGATTTTCATGTAGTATTTTGTGCCAGGGCTGTTGAGTTTATTAAAGTGTTCTTGTAGATCTTCTATTGTTTCTTGTATTAGTGCCTGATCGTCTGCAAATAAAAGCTTGTTGATCTCCTCTGTCTCTGTTGGGTTGGCTAACTTGCATATATAGTCCATGTATGTAATAAACAATAGGGGGATAGTACGCACCCCTGTCTTACACCTGATCTAACTTCAAAGGGGTCTGTGTAGCCTGCTGCTGCTGTTCAGGAAAAACAGTGGAACAAAAGAAGCCAATTTTCAGCATAAGGACATTGATTGAAAAGTACATAGAAGCAAACAAACCAATACATGCCTGCTTCATAGACCACACCAAAGCTTTTGATAGAATATACCATAATCAACTTATAGACTGCCCAAAAGATATAAATCTGGACGATACAGACGTACGACTAATATGTAATTTGTAGTGGGAGCAAACAGCAATAATAAAATATAACAAGGAGAACTCTACACCCATTGATATAAAAAGAGGAGTAAAACAAGGATGCATCCTATCACCAAGCTTGTTCAATCTATACACTGAACAAATCTTTATTAACATCACAGAGATGCCAGGTGTAAACATTAAAGGAAAGATAATCAATAACCTAAGATATGCTGTACTACTAGCAGAAAATCCTAAAGATCTACAACAATTCTATCTATCTATTGACCTTTCAAGCCGTTGCCGGCCCATAGGGTGTAGACCAAGATACACCTTCTCATATCTGAATTTTTGTTCTAGCAGTTTTCTTTTAAAGATATTTTATCCAATCTTGCCATTTGTCTCTGTTCTGTGCAAGCAGCTCTATCTCATTGAGGGAGCCGAATCCTGTTGCTCTTGCCTCTCTCATCAATGTTCTTCTCAGTGTCTCCCTGGGTTTTCCACTTTTTCTCCTACCTGTTGTTTCCTATATGAGGGCCTGCTTTGCTATTCGGTTATTATCTCTTCTCATCACATGTCCAACATATGACCATCGTCTTTTCTTTATTACTGAAGATATTAGCTACAACAATTACTTAATGAAATAAACATGACAACCAAAAAATATGGACTAGATATGAATATCAAATAGACTAAAACTATGATCATAAACAAAGAAAATTCTCAAGATCTACAAATAAATATCAAAGTTGAAGGAATACACCTGAAGACAGTTCAGAACTACAACTACCTGGGACAAACTATAACCAGTGATGGAAAATGTATAACTGAAATAAACAAAAGAATCATCACCATCATAAAGTACCAAGCCTGCTGGCGTAGGTGATCATGTCTCTCCACAACTTTTGATCACGACAGTTATTTATCATTTCTGTTGTTGACCTTCTGCCAAGCCATTCTCTTAAGCTGTTTGGTATCTTTTCCCTTTGCTTCCCTATATCTCTTCGTCCCTCAATTTTCCCAGTTGTTACAATATATACCAGCTCTTCTCTTCTCATTACATAGCCAATAAATGATGATTGTTTCTTCCAAATATTGGAAATTAGTTCTCTTTTTGCTTTGGCCTCTTTCAGAACGTTTTCATTACTCTTCTTAGCTGCCCATGGTATTCTCAACATTCTTCTGTAAAACAACATTTCTACGACTCCAGTGATTTTGTTGTCTGCTGTCCTATTTATCCATGATTCACATCCATATGTTAAGACTGGCTGTACATAATATTTAAGAACTCTTTTTCTTGTTTCTATTGTCAAAAATGGATTGCATGGTATCTTCCTCATTTTTTGGAAAGCTGCTTTTGCCTGAGCCATTCTGCATCTCACCTCTGTTGTACGTACATCTTCCGTCTGAGGTTAATAAAATTCCCAAATATTTAAATTCATTTATCTGTTTTAACATTGTTAAACTTGTCTTTATTTTGCACTGAGGTGATGTATTTTTTTTTAGTTTAATTACTTCTGTCTTTTTGCTATTAAGGTTGAGTCATTTATTTTTTTATTTTTTTGGGGGTTTCCGTTTCTAAGATGGTGGGACTAGGTCACGTTCTCTCGATCGCTGCAGAAAGTGCATTCGGGGTCTGATTAATTTCAGTTCTCCATTGCATTTTTCTGCGTTAAAGTCAAAATGATGTTCTACTTAATACATCTACGCGGATAAAGTGGATCGCACGCCGGCAATATTCATTTTTTTTTACAAATGTTGTGAATGCAAGCTTCAACCATCTAGACTTGATCCGTTCTCCTTCCTTTGATCTTAAACATCCAGTTTTTTATTGCGTTTTTCTTCCTGTTAATTCTTCAATTTGTTTGTATACAGCTTTGGATTCTCCTTTTTGTTGCATTTCAATCTCTTTGCATCTCTGTTTTAGCCATGCTTCTTTTGCTTTATTGCATTTTATTACAATTTCTTTATTTAATCTCTTATACTCATCTTTAATTTCTTCTTCTTGGTTATTGGTTATGGAAGGCCTCGGTATCACTGCAAAAGAATTAAAATCCATAACTGCTCAACCGCCCATGCCAGTGGAATCATCCGAATTACTAACTCATCTCCCAAACAAAGAAAGGTAACTGTAGTCCCCATCGTAGCAGTCTCAGCACATGCCAAAAGACATCTTCTTCTTGTATCCATTAGCTACAAAATGTCATCTGTTATCCATTTCTTTCTTGAATTTGTCCTTACTGATGGTATGAACTCTTTTTATGTTTGTTGCATTGATTCTTTTAGCATTTCCCAATGTTCATCAATGCTTTGTATCTTCTCTATTGCATTGTACTGGTTCTGAATTGTGATGTTATATTTGTCTTGCAACTTCTTGTCTGATTTTAGTAAATCTAAATTTAACTTGATGTTAACTGAGGCTCGTTTTGTTGCTTTTAATTTTACTCTAAGCTTTCCCACAACTGGTACATGATCACTATTGCCTTCTGCTCCTGGTCTAGTTTTCACACACACCAGACTGTTTCTAAATCTATTAAACAAAAGCAAAAGTATGGCAAAAATTAATTTTATTGCCATGCAAAATATACTAACATCAAAACAAATAACACCAAGACTAAAACTAAGAATTGCAAAACGATGAAGTTTTAAAACAACCAAAAATGAAAAGAGAAATACTACACACAATTAGTACAAGACAAAAGAAATTTGTTGGGTATGTTAAAAAACACAACAGCCTAATAAAAGTAATATTGGAAGGGAAAATACAAGGTAAGAGAGGCAGAAGCAGACCAAGACTAACATGGACGAGGAACATCAAAAGATGGACACCTATGACAATCTGCACCATCAAACAAGAGACAGAGTGGAATGGCGCTCCATGGTAGCCAACCTTCGATGCAGAAATGGCACTCAATGATGATGATGATGTTGACCTATGGAATTATTTGTCACTTCATTATATTTTTATTTCTCATCAGTGCTTTGGCCTGTTTTTTCTTCAACAATATATTTGTGTATGTCTTCATTTTACATTCTGAGGTCAGAACCCTTACATATATTATACTGTATTATCAGAAACTTTGTTCCTGCCATACAAGACGCCACCGTGCTACGGACCATTGACTGCTTTGTCGATCTGTGTAAATAGGGGAAAAAAAAGACATCGATAGAAGATACAGAACACTGACACACACAAGGATATGTGAAAGAATTAATACAACAACACCAAGAGGGGTAATACCACCAACAAGGAACTATTCAAGGAAAAAGTGGATTGCTGAGAACATTTTATGCTATATAAACACAAGAAGAAATAATACAATTGTTAACGATGAGTTTAAAAGATTCATTTCTCTCTCTCTCTCTCTCTCTCTGTGCGATCAAGACTCAATCAGAGTAGGATTCCAGACTCTCTCATGAAGGCAGCTGTCTGTTTAAGCAAATCGATTGCCCCATATAGTTTCTCTTCCAGGGAGGCGGGCGTGGACCACATTGCTCTTCTCAGGTCTGTGTACTGGGGGCAATCCTGTAGAACATGTTTTGTAGTCATATTGTCCAGTGTACAGTGGCATAGGCTGGTTGTACCTATTTTGAATTTGGTGAACATGTGATTTCTCATTCTATTGTGGCCAGTGCGTAGGCAAAGTATGATGACTTGATCCCTCCTTGATAGTTGGTGGTATCCATCACTCTCATTATGCTTTGGGCGTTCTCGTTTCCATTTTTCATGGAACTGACCCTTGAGGATGGATTTGGCTTCATCATAACTGAGCGGATGGTTCTCTTGTGGTAATCTCCCTCCCTCTTTAGCTAATTTGTCTGCACGTTCGTTCCCATGTATATTACAGTGTGATGGTATCCATTGAATGACTACTCTCTGGAAGTTATTGCATAGTTGGACCAGGGTTGTTCTCAAGTCATCTAGTTTATTGTTCTTAGGGCTTTTTAGAACTGATAATACTAACAGTGCATCAGTCAGAATCACCAATTTATTGTGCATGTTATTTTTGTGTTGAGTAGCCAGTGTTGCAGCATCTCTGATGGCCTCAGTTTCTGCTTTAAAGTTGTTTGAGAATTTTCCAGTAGCTATTGACTTGGAGATCTTGTCCTGATTATTCAGCGTCAAGAACACACCTCCCCTTCCATTTCTGGTGGCATTTGTAGCAGAGCCATCTGTGTATATGTGGGACCAAGAGTCCTGTGGGTAGGTATCAAGTATGTTTTTTTCTGCTACATGTTTTCTTTCTGTGTCTGATTGGGTGCCTTTTTTCATGATTCCTGCTATATTTTCCTTAAGTTCTGGTATTTTATGCTTTCCATGAGGAGACATATCAGATGGGCCCAAGGGTTTTTGATTTTGTTTGGGAAAGTACTGGGTCTCCAGTAATTAGTTCATTGGTAATTGCAGCGAAGTTGCTCCTCTTTAGTCGTACAATTCCAGAACCAGATATTCTTTGGTGCATGGGGTGGCTAAGGAGCCTTCTATATTTCTCCGCTTGTTGCAATACTTTAGTGACCCGTCTGTCACCTAAGGGTTGTAAATCTGTTACTGTTTCTAGAGTCTTGATAGGTGTAGATTTCATAGCACCGGTGATGATATGGGCAGCTTCGTTCTGTGTTCTGTTAATTTTGCTAAGGTGTGATTTGGAAGCCATAGCCTAGGCTGTGACTCCATACTCTAGAACTGGTCTGACTCTTCCTACGTATAGTCTTTTCAAAATATTGCTGTCTGCCCCCCCCAGTCCATTCCTGCCAATTTCTTCATAATATTTGTACGCTTTCAGGCTTTTTTCTTTGCTCTATCTATCTGATTTTTCCAAGTCATTCTGCGATTCATGGTGACACCAAGATATGTTGGGTTTTGGTCAATAGGGAGTGTATGGTCTTTTATCTTCAAGTTTGCAGAGTGTGTGTTTCTTGATAGGCTGAAAATTGTATATGTAGTTTTTTTCGTTGATTGGTAAGAACCAGGTGTTCGTCCATTTTTCAAGTTCACCTAGGGCATCTTGCATCCTGGGTCCCGCCACCGACATACTTTCCTCACGAGCCCATAACGCCAGATCATCTGCGTATATTGCTGAGTGTATTCTGGGTGGAATGTCCTTTATGGTGTCATTTAAGATTCATTTAAGAAATTGAAAAGAAATTTAATGCAATAAAGGAAGCCTGGTTAAAAACTATATGCAAATATATTGAAACGAAGCACAAACATGATAAAAATGTATTCCACAAACAAACTAATGTTAATACTGTGTTTACAAAGAAAATTTTCTTATATTTTATTATATCGCAAAACGAAAGAAGGTAAATCACCTTTATCAGGCAATATAATAACCATAGGGAAAATATGAGAGGAATTTGGAAAGAAACATTAGTAAAATTGTACAACGACATCTACAGTGATATATATTCACTGAACGATCAACAAATATCTATGTGGCTGAGTTATTTGCGGGTCATCATCAATGCACTCCAAACATGTCCATAGGTGCTCAGATCCCCTCCTCAGCAATTCCCGCAGTGTCCAGCGACTGACAACTCCAGTTCTATGTTGGTTGATAAGTCTTCTCACACGGCCACTAAGTTTCTCATTTCTGGCTGTGCCCATCTTAACTCTTATTTCCTTTCATCCGAAGAAGTGAAGTGGATCTGTGTTTATCGAAGTCCTGTGCTCTTCCTACATCTCGGAGGGCATTGATGATGTCCGCCCGATCCATTGGTTGCCCGTCCTCAACGACAGCGCAGCTAGCCAACCTGTCCGCTCTTTCATTTCCCCATACTCCCGCATGTCCAGGGACGTAGACAAAGGTGACCTTACGTATTTTGGACTTCTACAATGACTCTACCCACGCATGCGCGTACAGAGCCCACCTCCACTTTTTTTTATCATGATCATCGAATCACTCAGTATACATGCGTGGGTGTAGTCTTGTGACTCTAACCACATGAATGCCTTGGTCACTGCCATCACCTCCATTGTCATGCTACTCGTGGTCACGACGTATGCACCACTGTCTTCGTTGACTATTCTGCCTGCCTAATCTATGTTATAACTTTACCAAAGACGAATGGTGTCACAGCACAATAAGTCTGACATCAGTTTTGAAAACGCTCACAGTCACTTTGTTCTTTCTGAATCACTTACAAAACACTAAAATAAAGTGAGACAAGCAAGTCTTCCTTCACTTCAAATGTCTCACTCAGGTATCCGTGGTTTTATAAATGTCCTGGAGATAAAGTGATGAGAACGGAGTTCGATCCTGACCACCCCTTTATTATCATCATTATTGCACATTTCTGTCAAAATAATGATTACTCCGCTCTTCAGTTTATTTTTTTTAACCGTAAGTTTCAATGTTCATCTACAATGTCCACTCTTGTCTATCTATGATGAACTAGTTTGGTCTAGAGTGTAGATTCTGCTCATTCAATGTTAAAACTAGAATGATGTCTCAACTCAAAGAGCCTCTAGAAAAATAAATAAATAAAAAATAAAAAAAAATTGTTAAGTCGTCCCTAGTAAATTCAGGCGAATGTTGCACTAAAATGTGCCCTCTGATAGTTGAAAATCTAATCATCAAAATCTAATCATCAATCAACCACTAATATCATCAGTAATCAAGAAAAGATATTAGACATATATTGGACATGTGATGAGAAGAGATAATAACCGAATAACAAAACAAGCCCTCAAGTGGGAAACAACAGGTAGGAGGAAAAGACGCCGACCCTGAGAAACACTGAAAAGAACATTGATCAGGGAGGCAAAAGCAGCAGGAATCAGTTTCCTCAATGAGATCGAGATGCTTGCACAGAACAGAGAAAAATTGCGAGATTTGATAAAAGATCTTTGCAAGGATTGAGACTGCTAGAAAGAACATTTCAAAACTGGTAAAGAATATCTGAGCTTATGCCAGACTACGGTTCGAAATGTAGATAGATTAGATAGATAGACAGACAGAGACAGACACACAGAGATAGAGACAAACAGACAGATATACAGAGACGGACGGTAAAGGTAAAGTACGAGACTTGAACCGGCGTCTTAGCACGCGAGTTCACACCCATATGAGCACGGCCGCCTATCCAGAAATGTTCGGAGATTTCTGTATAGTGTCGCCTCAAGCATCGAAACTCAGATGCGAGGCAACATTCCTCACCTGTCAGGGTAATACCCTGGTACCCATTTCTACCAACGACTGGGTCGACCTTGGGAGTATTTTTTTTGTCCCAACCACGAGTACAATTCACACTGCTCCCAGCAGGAATCGAACATTGGTTGCCCGAACGTCGGTAGTCCAGTCGGGTGGTTTTCCCAACTAGGCTACCGAGGCCCTCCGACGGACGGACGGACGGACGGACGGACGGACGGACGGACGGACGGACATACAGATTTCTAAAACAGTAGCTAATTGTCGTTGCCCGGTCTACGTTTTTCATCGCAAACAATTTCTACAAAATCTTCCCAATATAAATATCTACCACATGCAGGGGAGAGAAGGAAAATTGGATCAGCAGGAAACCCACACATTTTTATGCAAAATAATGCGATTCATATTAGACCGACCTCTCACACACACACACACACACACACACACACACACACACACACACGCGCGCACGCACGCGCACACACGCACGCGCACACACACACACACAAAGACCAATAACCGCGGTAAATATAAGAAAGTTATAACGATACGACAGTGATACAACAATTGTCATAGTAGTAAATTTATCATTAATTATTCAGCTTGTGGAAGACAACGTATCATTATGTCTTAAAGTGATGGTATAAAACTTAAATGCTAAGAAAACACCCTCGAGTAAATGTATGTTAAAGTCAAATGAAGTAGACCATATAGTGCTGATACATGGCACAGAAGTCTAAAATAAGTGCAGGTTTCCTACATCACCAGCGTCAGCCAGTGAGGCTGTAGGCTAATGGTCTTTCTGGCTATTGAGAGATTTTCATAGAAATTTCAAATGTCCTTTTATACTTTTGTTTATCAAAGCCTGTCTGAATGAAAGCTATTATTGGGTCAAATATAAACATGCGTGCACACAGTTGTGGAAACTCCTTTCGTTTACTTTATTGATGTACAAACGAGTACAGATTGAATTCGACGTAGCGCTTATGTCTCACAGGAAACTTGTGTACAACTAACCTGTTGTACAGCTTCAAAGCCAAACTTTTGCAACATTTATTCAAATATTCCCTCCCCCACAAGTTTTCAGCAGTTACGTTTCACTAATGCATACGTCATTATTTTAATTTTACTCATTTGAAATGCTTAGTCCAATTCTCAAGATCAGGGTCTAGGGTCAGACGCAGAGATGTAGAAATTAACTTATCTATCAATGTACCTCCACTTCACAATAAGAAGCCTTGGTGGCACAGTGGTTAGTGCACTCGCTTCCTGATTAGAAGGCTCCGGATTCGATTCCCACAAGTGGCATATTTTTTTTCGGATCGATAAGAACCCGGGGTTCACCCAGCCTCTAAAATGGGTACGAGAGATTTCTAGCGACCTGGCGTGATGCCGACCACATCCAAAATTTGGTAAATTTGGCGGCAATTGAAAAATGCGGTAACTAACAACATATTCCGCATACGTTTTGCAGGCGTGGAGGGAACCTCTACTTTCCTTGACAATAACACTGTGTATGAAAAGCAGTTAACTTTGATTACTGGCATCGTATCAGTTGTCTCTTATGGTAGGGAAGGATGAGGGAGAGGGGCGTCTTTCATGTGTCATCGCCATTGTGTGCTGATCCCAGATGGTGAGTTGATGATATTGAAGGGCCATTTTAATGTATCTTGCCTTGATAATCATAAAGTCCACAGCCCAATGTTACCAATCCATTTCAGTCTATGCCTGACCACGCTTCTTGTATACTCGCATTTTGCCTTCAATGATGTATCTGATTGTTTCTTGCTCGATATATGTTTAATTAGTTATTTCTTCTTTCACTATTTTCAACTGCCTCAAAAATGTGTTATGTTTCCTTTCCGTGTTCCCAAAAATATACACGTACATCTATAAATTCAAATGCTTTGATTTTTAAAAATCTCATTTAATGTCCACTTCAAACGAACTGATGAACCTGAACAAGAACACGTGTCGAGCTTTATAAGAGGAAGACGGAATTACATCGATCAAAGGAATGAAGAAAGACGCCCATCAGCGTTCATAAGGAATGCATCTAGTAAAAGAAAACAAGGAAGATTAAGAGAGCGCTATGCAGAATAATTACCAGGGCAGGCTCAACGATGAGACATAGAAACAACCATGACGCACTAGTAGCAAATCATCAACTGTGGAGAACTATGACTTCCGCCCTATGTGGCGTCTTTGATCCAAAAGGAACATGAATGAATGCCCATTTTTCTGTTTCGTTCAGAAGCATTAAATGGATTGAATACTTTACTATTGTAAATATTAACTCTGGTCGCAAGAAGATGTCGCTAATGATACCAGAAAAAGCCATAAAAGTATATAACAGTAAGTTTTAGAGACCACACCAAAACATTTGACAAAGTGAAACATCAAGAAATAACATTTTAGAAAGTAAACAATGCTGACAGCAAGACCTGAGATTAATAAAGAACATGTACTGGCTCAAAACAGGCAGGCATAAGAGGATGAAGTCAATTAGGAATGTCTCGAGAGATAAAACAAAGTGTAAGGCTAGGTTTGTTTGTGCAATATCACCAACATCATTGAAACTGCATAGTAAGAATATAATACTAATACTAATAAAGGGCATACACAAGTATTAATCTGTGTTCATAATATAAGAAGCCTGAAATATTATCGCTTATGCTAGCAGGTGTAGTACATGATGATGAAGGATGTTTTCAGTTGCTCGATACTCTGACCTATGTTCAAAATAACTATATTCTTGGACACTTTCAAGGAACCCGGACAGAGTATTCGGTCGGGCACTGGCCTATGCATTGCTTAGGTCCATAAAGATCCACAAAATGCTGAATCAATAAGAAAGATAACAGATGAGTTGATGACAAGTGAAGCAGCCACAATAATTACGGACAAGGAAGGGAATGTTTAGAATCAAACGTCTTACATGTTGAAAAAGAGGGTATGGAGTATGTTTAGCCATCAGCAAGAATACTCTTTACAATTGAGTTATATTAACAAAGAAACTAATTTGAAAGCACTAATTAAAGGGAACATTGCTGATCTATTCCGATATGTTGTATCCTGGAATACTTCGCGACACAGAGACGCCATAGATGCTATCGAACCTTCACTTTACTGTTACAACGACAATGCTGTTTTTTTTTTTTTACGATTCGTCGAATAATTAGTGCAAGTCGATTGGCAGCAAAACAAAACAAAATCACACAGAGCGTCAAATAGATGAATGGCACATAGGGAAGATAAGAACTGTCGTCAAATATATAAAATGATAAATATTGAATATTCCAATCGAAGTCATAATTACACAGACCAATAGTTCATATCAGAGATATCTTTTTTTATAAGCTATTTTTTTTTTTAAATCTAAACGTTAAAACAAGTCTCCTGGAAGTACATATTTTTTGTTTAAACAACCAATGCAGCACAATGTTAAACGAAGAGTATGGTTTTCAAATGTAAAGAGATTGACCCGAAGCTCTTTCTATCTGGCGAAGAACTGGTGAGAGATAACAGCTAGCAAAGTGTCCGGGCGCTCGCCCATATACTGTGGAGCTGTGTGGAGAGTGCTCGCTGGTCGGCAGGCGAGAGATCGGGTACAAAATAGCCAGTATTTTGGGAGTTTATCGGATAAACGGACGATTTTGTAAAGCTAGTCTAGAAAAATGCTAGCGTGTTGAACGAGGTAAATAGGATGTTCGATTGCTCAGAACTCAAGATATACGATGGAGAATGAAGTAGAGAGAATGGAATGCAAGCAATAAAATGTGGCGGTCAATAATTTGAATGAGGAATATAATGAGCACACATTCAAAGAAGTGGTTGGCCGAAAGTAAGGAAAGAGTGTGAAATCATTATGATAAAAAAGCCATCCATTACGAAAGGATTCCGAGAACAGCCAGCAGCACGCACGCACAAAGCCCCAGTGGAGTAACAATACAGCAGAATAGATGATTCTAAATGAGTTTTTTTTTTTTTTCACGCCACAAGAGGTTAGGTGAATGCCTTTGGTTTTTGGTCACAAGAAAATTTGAATATTTACACAGAATTATTATCTCCTGGCGTCTTTTTGTTAGTTCTCGTCGTTATTTATTTTTCTCTATTTCTTTAAAATATGCTGGTATATATTACATAAAGCGAGGGATGGAGACTATCAGACAATATACACAAATTGTACATGTTAGCGTTAAATGTCTAAGATAAAAGCGTTAATAGCAATGTTTATTGCGAGAGAGGAGAATAGTCCGACTCGCAGGATTTATATATATATATATATGTGTGTGTGTGTGTGTATGTATGAGGATTTAAAACAGGCTTTTGGTGTACAGGCAGTAGCAGAAGGGGTCGGGAAGGGAAGATTCTGGTGGCGCCTGCACGACGCAATAATCGATACCAAGGGGTGTGAAGATGGATGGGTCGGGCCAAGCAAACAAGTGGCATTAGATGGAGGCGATGCCGTCACGATGTGTCGTGTTTGTGTACCACTTTAATAACTTTACTTGCCAGCGGCCGTGCTCATCCATATATACCCGTGCTGAATCAATGAACTCAAACATTTTTTGTATGGGAAGATGGGGAAACAATATAATCAGCTCACACATCGCCATTAATGCTGCAACATTCCAGCAGATAAGTAAAGGTTGACTAGCTATTCAGTGACTGACATTTGTGTGTGTGTGGGAGTGGGTGTGGTGGCCACCACATGGTACCTGGCGATTCCTATGACAGACAACGACTAGAAAAAAACAAGGCGGTATCCTCTAGACGAGGATTCCCTCAAGCGACATACATGTTTCAAAGATTGGTGTGGCCCTAAAATGTAACTATGCTATCTATCGTGTTATTATATCATATACTTAGCACACAGATAGTGTTTTTGCAATGTTATTGAACACATCAAGCTTCGAAGATGCCACAACGAGGCAAATGAAGGCTTGATAAACCTATCCTAAATGTGTCAACACCATCGTTTGTAGCCACGACGGCTGATCTGCTCATAAAAGATTTACACAGCTCTTGTGTGAATTCTGCCTTCTTGATATCTGACCTTCTCTCGCTGTCTGTTTAATGGCCCAGGAGACCATGCAGTTTATGGCTTTATAATACTACTAGCTATCCCCTGTTATAAATGAGTACCATCTAATAGAATATTGCATCTCTTTGCATACAAGACACATAGAAGAATGAAACAGGAGTGGGCACATGTTTATACACACTCAATGAATATAGATATATTGATAGTTTGTCAATTCCCTACTTCTTGTAGGCGTGACATCTTTGAAATGTATAGACGATCTACCAATAATTATTTGAGAAACCACATAAATCCTCGATCGTCACAGCAGCAACTAAACCTGGGGAAAAACTACTTAAGCGAGCCATTCTTTAATGTCATGTCATAAGAAATTCGTTAACGTTTTTTTGCGGATATCTACATCGGGGAGAGGGGATACCTTGATGGTTACATGATAGCAGTAACATGTAAAATATCACTTCTGATGGCATTACATAGTCAATTAGAACATAATTCGGCCTTATTATAACTGTGTATTCTGACATGTCATTGCACCAGCCAAGAAATAAACAATACCCATAAAAAGGATCGTACGAAATTGATAATGTAATAAATAAAAAAATAGCTATATCTAATAATACCTATCCTCCAAATAATAAATATGTGTATGCATACATGAGTGCGTTGGAATGATGGAAAATACGAGACTGAAATAAACAAAAGAGTAGGAATAGCAAAGTGCATTTTTTTCAACAAGAGAAAAGAATAAAATATGAAAGATCACATCAATGCGAATAACTAAAACTATGTTCTTGCAGAATTTTTCTGGACTTGAGAACAACCCTGGACCAACTATGCAATAACTTCAAGAGAGTAGTCATTCAGTGGATACCATCACACTGTAATATACACGGGAACGAACGCGCAGATAAATTAGCTAAAGAGGGAGGGAGATTACCACAAGAGAACCATCCGCTCAGTTATGATGAAGCCAAATCCATCCTCAAAGGTCAGTTCCATGAAAAATGGAAACGAGAACAACCAAAGCATAACGAGAGTGACGGATACCACCAACTATCAAGGAGGGATCAAGTCATCATACTTCGCCTACGCACTGGCCACAATAGAATGAGAAATCACATGTTCACCAAATTCAAAATAGGTACAACCAACCTATGCCACTGTACACTTGACAATATGACTACAAAACATGGTTTACAGGATTGCCCCCAGTACACAGACTTGAGAAGAGCAATGTGTAAGATTACTGTTCAGCAGTTTTTCTATCGCCAACTTTATTGCTTGTATTTCTGCATCATAATTGTGACAATATGCCCCTGTTGTTATTTTATTCATATCCCTAGTGTTATTTGGGTACTCTATATATGCACATGCTCCCCCTTTCTTTACTGCATTCTGTGCTGATCCATCTGTGTATACACGAATCCATAGATCTTGTGGGTATTCTTCATCCAGGAAACTGAGAGCTATTGCTTTTCGCTGTAGACTATTCTGCTCCTCTTTGTCAACTATTCCTTTCACTTCTGTCCGTATTTGTATTGATAATCCTGATTCCTCTGCCCAGGGAGTCTGTTCTGGTATGGGCAGTAGGGGGTTAACAACTCTTGGCATGTCTGGTGTTTGTCTACAAATACCTTGGCTTGGCGGATAAAACTGCTTCTCTTAAGTCGTCCCAAATGCAAGATTTTTGGAATTGGTCCTTCATTGGGTGTTTCGGCATGCATACAAATTTTTCTGCCTGTATCAGCACCTTTGTGTCCCTCCGTTCTCTCAATGCTAGTATCCTCCACAATTTCTCCATTTCCAATATTGGTGTTGATTTCATTGCTCCTGTGATGACCCAAAGTGTCTGGTTTTGTACTTTGTCCAGTTCTTGCAGTGTGGTGTTTGATGCTCTAGCACCATGCAGATGATCCATATTCTAAATGTGGGCGTATACTTTGTTGGTAAACTTTACTGAGTATTTTCCCACTCGCACCCCACGTAGTTCCACGCAGCTTTCTTAGAATAGCCAATTTCCTCCTTGCTTTTTGGGTTGCCTTCTTTATCTGCTGTTTCCAAGATAGATTGTTATCAAGTGTAACTCCGAGGTACATAGCTTGTATGTCTTCTTTCACAGGCTCATTGTTTATGTAAATGGATCCTGCTTTTTGTTTTGGGGAGAGAGTGAAAAGTGTAGTACTGAATTTGTCTGTATTGATGCTGATACACCATCTATTTGTCCATAAATGCAGTGCATTCATAGCTCTTTGCAGCAATTTGGAGGCCACTGTTGCATACTCCTCTGTGCACCACATTACCAAGTATCTCCATACATTGCCACTTTGATACCATGTGGTAGTTCAGTAACTAGGTCATTGATGTAGACTAGAAAAAGTGTTGGAGATAGTACCCCTCCCTGTGGAGGGACGCCATGGCGCAATAAGACCTTCTTACTCTTGAGACCATCCAGTTGCACTCTGGCTCTTCTGTTATGCAGGTATGCTTTGACCCATTTGTACATCCTGCCATTTACTCCCTAATTTCTCAGTTTCTTCAAAAGCCCTTCCTTCCATACCTTATCAAATGCTTTCTTTAGGCCTATCCATGCTGCTGGTACCAGTTTTTTTTCTTGAAATGCATCCTCAATTTCCTGGGAAAGATAGGTTGCCTGATCTTCGGTAGAGTAACACTGTCTAAAGCCTGCTTGTTATGGGACAAGGAGGCTTTCACTTTCCAGGTACCACTGTGGTCTGAGATTAATTATACGTTCCATTGTTTTACACAAACAGCTTGTAAGGCTGATTGGTCTATAGCTGGATGTCGTTGAACCATCTTTTCCTGGCTTTAGTAATGGTATCATAATTGCGTCTTTCCATGTCTGTGGCACTCTACCTGTGATCCAGCAAATGTTGTAGATCTGCAGTAGTTTTGCTTTAGCTGAAGTTCCCAAGTTCTTAATCATTTCATTGGACACTCCATCACTGCCTGGTGACTTTTTCATTTTTATTTTGGATATTGCCAGCTCTAGCTCAATTTTTGTAATGGGTATTTCCAACACTTCATGTGCGGTCTCTTCTTGTCTTGCATTTTGTTGTTTTAAATGGGTCTCTTGTCGTTTCTCAAGGCTAATTTCAATATTATTGTCATTTGCAAAGGAGTCTGCAAAGTGATTTGTTACATGCTTACCTGTTCAGATGTTTCCATCCTTCTTCAGTGTAATTTTGGTGTTCCTTTCTGTACCCTCATCATTCAGCTGTTTTACAAGCTTCCACACTTTTTTGCGTGTCTCGTTCAAGATTCAAGGACTCTGTTTTTTCTTCCCAGCTTCTCCGTCTGGCTTGTAGTTTAGCCCATTGAAATTTGGCTTTAGCATGCTGATAGTTATTGCGGTGTTCCTGGCAAGGGTTATTTTCTGCTTGCTTTCGAGATATTTCCATGTCATTGTGCAGTTGCTCTAGTTCACTACTCCAGTATGGTTTGTATTGTTTCCGTGCCCCTCTAGGTATTGTTTCACTGCTATAGTCATTGAGAACGCCTTCGTGTAAGACACTGCTACAATAGCTAATTTTTTAGTTAGCTGCGTGGCAGTGTGCCAAGCGTTCGGCTTCTCGTGGCAAGGAGCGGTGCTAGGGAGTACGGGTTCGATCCCGCTTCGGACCATATATTGTTCTTCGTTTTTTTCTGTTGTTTGTCTGTCAATTTTTCCGAGTGCTAACACATACTTCTTTGTTCTATTATTCCCTATTATCGCCTCGGAAGTTCCCTATATAATAATATTTATTTATTATTATTTGTATCCACTATTGTTTCACTGGCAGCTTGTATTATTAGTCTACTGAATTTATCAACTATTTTGTTGATGTCTCTGTCTGTATTTAGATCTTTAGTCAGTACATTGGTGTATTGTTGATACATTTTCCAGTCTGCCTTTTTGTAATTCCATCTGGGGAGAATGCTGCTCTCCCTGGCGGCCTCATTTTGCACCACTAAAAAGACTGGTCGGTGGTCGCTGCCTCCAAGTTGTTTCCCAACAATACGTGTGTTGATTATCCTCTTATCTTTTTTTTTTCTTAAAGACAAATCTTGCATTTTTTTTTTAACGACATAAAAAGGTATAGAATAAACTGATAACATAATTCTGTCTGTATATCTCTCTAAATGAGTCATAAATCAATAGGTGCTTGATTCAGGTTCATAGATCTTTTAAGGTCTGGATATTTGTCTTCAAGAGTTCAAGTAAATTGTCGATTTCGCGTTCTTGGCTAACATTTGATAACTTCAAGAAGGCCCTGCCACGGAATGAAGTTCGTAGCCATAGCTGCAATCGCTTTTTTAAGAAATAAAATATACCCATTTGCTCCGGGAACACCTTGCAAAGTCTCCGGTTGCAATGCGTTATCAGTCCCTGGCATCACAGGTGGGGGTACCTTGTCCTGGTGAGCTCCACCACAATATTATTAAGAGTAGCTATATGTTCAGGAGGGACAGCGCTCTCTAGATGATATATATATTTCGCACCTTCTAGAAGTCATCATCATCAAGTACCGGGCCTGCTGGCGTAGGTGATTATGTCTCTCCACAATTTCCGATCTCGACAGTTATTTCTGTTGTTGACCCTCTGCCAAGCCATTCTTTTAAGCTGTCTGGTATTTTTTCTCTTTGCTTTCCTCTATCTCTTCGTCCCTCAATTTTCCCAGTTGTAACAATATATTCAATTTGTTCTCTTCTCATTACACGGCCAAAAAGTGATGATTGTTTCTTCCTAATATTGGAAATTAGCTCTCTTTTTGCTTTGGCCTCTTTCAGAACGTTTTCATTACTCTTCTTAGCTGTCTATGGTATTCTTATTCTTCTGTAAAACCACATTTCTACAGACTCCAGTGATTTTCTTGTCTGTTGTCCTATAGTCCATGATTCACATCCATATGTTAAGACTGGCTCTGTATGTCCTCCTAGGACGACTAAGAGCAAAAACCAAAACAAGTTTATCATCCTAGCATGACTAAGAGCAAAAACCAAAACAAATATTGCCCTATTTAAAGAATTTTTATTTGCTGACGATGCTGCCCTTGTCGCTCATAGTGAAGCCACCCTACAATCGCTGATCAACAACCTGCACAAAGCATGCGAACTTTTTTCACTGTCAATTAATGTTCATCATCATCATTGAGTGTCTTCTCCGCAACGAAGGTTGGCTACCATGGATCGCCATTCTACTCTGTTTCTTGCTTTGATGGTGCAGGCTGTCATAGATTGACTTGACCATCTTTTGATGTTACTCGTCCATGTTAGTCTTGGTCTGCCTCTTTTACCTTGTATTTTTCCTTCCAATATTACTTTTAGTAGGCTGTTGTGTCTTTTAACATGCCCCAAAAATTTCATTTGTCTTGTCTTAATTGTATTTAGTAGTTCTCTTTTTATTTTCAGTTGTTTTAAAACTTCATCGTTTGTTATCTTTTCTTTCCATCCAATTCTACCTATTCTTCTATAAATCCACATTTCAAAGGCTTCAATTTTCTGTTCTGTTTTCTTGTCTAATGTCCATGTTTCTGCACCATACAGGAATATTGAGAAGATGTAACATTTTGCCATTCTTAGTTTCAGCCCTGTTGATATTTGTTTTGTTGTTAGTATATTTTTCATGGCATTAAAATTACTTTTTGCCATACCTATTCTTTTGTTTATTTTAATTTTACATTTTCCATCATTGGTTATAGTATGTCCCAGGTAGTTGTAGCTCTTGACTGTCTCCAGGTGTATTCCCTCAACTGTGATATTTAACTGTAGGTCTTGAGAATTTTCTTTGTTTATGATCATAGTTTTAGTTTTTTTGATATTCATATCTAGTCCATATATTTTGCTTGTTATGTTTATCACATTAAGCAATTGTAGATCTTTAGGATTTTCTGCTAGTAGAACAGTATCATCAGCATATCTTAGGTTATTGATTATCTTTCCATTAATGTTTAGGCCTGGCATCTCTGTGATGTTTTTAAAGATTTGCTCAGTGTATAGATTGAACAAGCTTGGTGATAGGATGCATCCTTGTCTTACTCCTCTTTTTATGTCCATGGGTGTAGAGTTCTCCTTGTTATATATTATTATTGCTGTTTGCTCCCAGTACAAATTACATATTAGTCGTATGTCTGTGTCGTCTATATTTATATCCTTTAGGCAGTCTATAAGTTGGTTATGGTGTATTCTATTGAAAGCTTTGGTGTAGTCTATAAAGCAGGCATATATTGGTTTGTTTACTTCTGTGTACTTTTCAATCAATGTTCTCATGCTAAATATGGCTTCTTTTGTCCCACTGTTTTTCCTGAATCCAAATTGTTGCTCATCTAATTCAGTATTGATTTTATTCTGAATCCTTCCCTGTATAACTTTTAGTAAAATGTATGTTACCTGGCTCATTAGGCTTATTGTTCTGAAGTCACTGCATTTAAATGCACCATTCTTTTTAGGCAATGCAATGAAAGTTGATGTTTTTAGATCGTTTGATATGTATCCTGTATGGTATATGTCATTGCATATGTCCGTGATCACTTCAATGCCAAACTCTTCTAGAGCCTGTATCATCTCTATATGTATATTGACAGGTCCTTCTGCCTTTCCCTTTTTCATTGTTTTTATAGGTTTTTCTACTTCAGATTTCAGGATGTTATAGTTGTATGTACATTTTATGTCTGGCTTTTTGTCACTTTCGTCATGAAATAATTCTGTTATACATTCTTGCCATCTATCTATTATATCTTTGTTGTCTGTTAGCATTCTTCCCTTTTTGTTTGCAATACATCCGTTTCCTGCAGCTTTTTTGTCTTTATTAGTCATTCTCTTTATTTCTGTGTGCATCTCTCTTAAGTTTTGTTTACTTTCCATAGTTTTGACTTCTAGACATCTTTGGTTGAGCCAGTCTTCTTTTGCCTTTTTGCACATTCTCCGTATTTCATTGTCTATATCCTTGTATCTAGCAGTGTTTTGCACATGTCGTCTTTCTTCCATTTTTTCTAAGATTTTGTCAGTTATCCATTTTTGTTTTTTGTTACTTTCCTTTTTGGGCAAGGTGTTGCAGGATTCTTGAATGCTGTTTTTTATGCTTTGCCATTTTGTTGTGACTTTTTCCTCAGGATTTTCTCTTCTGTACTGCTCAATCCCCACAAGAATTAATGTTCAGAAGACAGTAATACTAAGTCAAGGCGACATCAAACCTCTATCAATTATTCTAAAAGATTGTCCACTAGAATCAGTACAGAAATTTACATATCTTGGATCCACAATTACGCAAACCATCTCTCTTGATGAAGAAATAAACAGTCGAATTGGTAGGGCAGCTACGACGTTCGGCAAACTCACAGAAAGGGCATGGAACAACACGAAACTAACACTAAAGACTAAACTCTTAATATATCAAACTTGTGTGCTTAGCCCACTATTATATGGATCTGAAACCTGGACAACATACTCAAACCAGGAAAAAAAGACTAAATGTCTTCCACGTGCGATGTCTCCGCAAAATAATGCACATCAAATGGCAGGACAAAATAACCAACTTAACTGTCCTGCAATGTGCTAAGACACCAACAATCATGTCGATGCTTAGATGTCGAAGACTAAGATGGCTGGGGCATATCCAACGAATGGAAGAAAAGCGCATTCCTAGGCAAATACTATATGGTGAACTAATACACGGAAAAAGACAAATCGGCAGACCTAAACTACGATATAGAGATATCTGTAAATCATCTCTGAAAGACTTCTCCATATGTGAAAATGACTGGGAACATCTGGCAAGTAATCGGACACCATGGAGAACTTGTATAAGGAACGGTTTAACATCATTTGAGACTGTGCTAAGGCAAAACTTAGAAGAGAAAAGATTTATGAAAAAGGATGGAAAACCCTGTGGATCAGCGAGCCTGACTTGTTCACTATGTGACAGCGTGTGTTTGTCAAACATTGGTAGAATTAGCCACGAGAGAAGTTGTTCGACAAAAACAAATCATAAAAAAATACACAATAGTCTCCACTAGACCGTCTGACAAGATGAAAAGGGCCATACATAACATTTAAGAACTCTTTTTCTTGTTTCTATTGTCAAAAATGGATTGCATAGTATCTTCCTCATTTTTTGGAAAGCTGCTTTTGCCTGAGCCATTCTGCATCTCACCTCTTTTGTACATCTTCTGTCTGAGTTTAACAAAGTACTCAAATATTAAAATTCATTTACCTGTTTTAATATTGTTCCACTTGTCTTTATTTTGCACTGAGGTGATGTCTTTTTTTTTTTGCCGTTACCATTACTTCTGTCTTTTCACTATTAAGGCTGAGTCCTTTATTTTTGCTTTCTTTCACTATAATGTCCAACATTTCTTGTAACTCATTTTCACTCTTAGCAATTAAGACTGTATCATCAGTATACCTTAGATTATTTATATTACTTCTAGAAGTACGCCCATGTATTTCAAATCTTGAGGATTTTCAAATTCAGGTATCATGTTTTCCAGTTCCCCGAACGAATCTTTGAGAGCAAAAGATGTTTGAATATCCATTGCTTCGTATAGAATTCTCCTGCTTATTCTCATCATCATCATCATCGTGTGCCTTCTCCGCAACGAAGGTTGGCTACCATGGATCGCCATTCTACTCTGTTTCTTGCTTTGATGGTGCAGGCTGTCATAGATTGACTTGACCATCTTTTCATGTTACTCGTCCATGTTAGTCTTGGTCTGCCTCTGCCTCTTTTACCTTGTATTTTTCCTTCCAATATTACTTTTAGTAGGCTGTTGTGTCTTTTAACATGCCCCAAAAATTTCATTTGTCTTGTCTTAATTGTATTTAGTAGTTCACTTTTTATTTTCAGTTGTTTTAAAACGTTATCGTTTGTTATCTTTTCTTTCCATCCAATTCTACCTATTCTTCTATAAATCCACATTTCAAAGGCTTCAATTTTCTGTTCTGTTTTCTTGTCTAATGTCCATGTTTCTGCACCATACAGGAATATTGAGAAGATGTAACATTTTGCCATTCTTAGTTTCAGCCCTGTTGATATTTGTTTTGTTGTTAGTATATTTTTCATGGCATTAAAATTACTTTTTGCCATACCTATTCATTTGTTTATTTCAGTTTTACATTTTCCATCATTGGTTATAGTATGTCCTAGGTAGTTGTAACTCTGGACTGTCTCCAGATGTATTCCCTCAACTGTGATATTTAACTGTAGGTCTTGATAATTTTCTTTGTTTATGATCATAGTTTTAGTCTTTTTGATATTCATATCTAGTCCATATTTTTTGCTTGTTATGTTTATCACATTAAGCAATTGTAGGTCTTTAGGATTTTCTGCTAGTAGAACAGTATCATCAGCATATCTCAGGTTATTGATTATCTTTCCATTAATGTTTAGGCCTGGCATCTCTGAGATGTTTTTGAAGATTTGCTCAGTGTATAGATTGAACAAGCTTGGTGGTAGGATGCATCCTTGTCTTACTCCTCTTTTTATCCTCACTATAGTCGAAGTTATCGTCATCATCGTAATAATAATCATCATCAGAACCAAGACTCCTCTTATTGTTGGGGATTTCAATAAATCCTGCAATAGAAAAGTCAACACTTCTCTTTTATATGTGATGGTCAAGAATTTGTCGCACGTGGCTCTCAGAAATACTTCCACTTGTTTATCCTCTATCACATCTCACTTATCGCCACATTGTCTACGTTATGTCTCGCTGTGATCCTCCTCTGTATTCCTCATCAATATCCTGCATTACGTAACACATATCAGGATAGTACTTGGAGATTGTCTGCCGAGTCAGCTTTCGTTCACACTCTCAGCAACTCCATGCTGGATGCAGGAGTCATACATGTGTCTCACAACACGTCTGACCTTCGGTCCCACTACGTGACTGACTGTCTAGCTGGCATTTGTTAACCTTCCATCCGTGTGAACGTGACGGACTCTACCAAGTCAATGTTTATATATAATCATTTTTTACTTATACTTTTTTTTTATTTCCACATTTTACCTACCCCCCAGCATGTAGGACATCTGTCTCTCATATCACCATCTCATCTCATATCCCTCTGTCCACTTATCCTTCACATACCAGTCCTTATCATCTTAGATGAAGTAGAATTTATCTGTGCCTCATCATTTGTTATCGTTGTCCTCGTCTCCAAGAAGGCCAAAACGTTTTTATTCTGTGTAAATCTGTCACTATACCTTGTAGGAGTGTATGTTATACCACTCTACTGGCTAATTGCTACCAGCTTCACCGCAGCACTGCATTTATTTGCCCGTTCTCTCCTAGCTACAGCAAAAAAGTGTAATAATCAGATAAAGTTGGTCATCGTCTGTCTACTCTCTTCAGTTTATTGTTTTCAGACTAACATGGTGTACTTAGATTATTATTTTATTGCATTTTTATATCATATAAATCTCGTATTTGTTCAAGAAAAATAATCAATATTCATTATTATTTTCAAAAATCAGCCAAAGGTGGACAAGCTTTCGTATACTATAGGCTTTATCTGAAAACTAGGAAGTTTCCAACAACCGGATACAGTTACCAATTGAAGTCATTTGTGTGTGTGTATATTAGGGTGACCATTTTTTTCCCATGGTTTCCGGGGACATTTGTCATATTTTTTACATTTCAGAGGATTTTTTTGCTTATTTCTGAGACTGTCCCACAAAATCGGGGACGAACGATATATATATATATATATATATATATATATATATATATGTGTGTGTGTATACATATATATATATATTTATTTATATATATATATTTATAATATGTGTGGGTGGGTGTGTGACTGTGTGTGCGCAAGAAATTTTGTAGATGCAAAAAAAAGATAACTTTAAATTTCATAATAACTGTTCATTTGCTGTTTGATTTTATTTTTGTTAATATTCACGGTACTTATGCGATACACGCACTTAATGACATTACAATAGCTAGTTGTGTTTCTCAATTTAAAAAAAAATATATTTAAAATAAAAAAAAAATTAAACAACAAATAGATATCAATTGCAGTATTAAAGTAATGTTTACAGTATCTTATTTATACTGAAGAAGTTGTTGCGTGGTACTTGTTTTTTGAGTGTATCTTTCTCAAGATCTCATGATTTGAAGCCAGTTTTTCACTGAAGCTTTCACACGATAAATTAATGTTAGTTTTTACTGTTGGCGACTTTGGCGAGATACTTTGGCGGGAGATGTCCGGAAAGGCAGGGGTAGAGAGAGTGTCTGCTTTTTTAAAAAATTAAACCCATCCCAATATAAGTGAGTGGTGGGAATAGAAGTGACGTCGCACCGCGCTTCAAGAGTTCAAAGAGCTATCTCCGACACAACGCGTCCAAGTCTTCTCTTTTATCTTCTTGCTAATGCCGTTCAGTCTGGGATAAAGAAACACAACTCAGTAACGTCCTGAGTCCTAGTGATTACTTTAAAAGAGGGCCGATTCCGTGTATGGACATTTATTTATTCACTGAAATCGGGGACAAATTCTACATTCCGGGGACTGTCCCCGAAAATCGGGGACGAATGGTCACCCTAGTGTATATATATATATATATATATATATATATATATATATATAAAAAGGGAAATTGGAAAATCTGATTCAAGAAGCAGAACGAATAAATATAGATATTTTAGGCATATCAGAGACAAGGTGGAAAGAATGTGGGTACATAGAGGACGAAAAATATACATTTATATACTCAGGAAACACAACAGAACATCAAAGGGGGGTAGGAATACTGATAAAAAAAGAGCTACAAAAATATATAAGTAACCACTGGACATACAGTGATAGGATTATACTACTCAAGTTGAAAGCAAAACCATTTGACATAGCAATAATACAGACATAAGCACCTACTCAAGACTACACAGATGAACAAATAGAGGCATACTATGAAGACCTAAATAAAGTTATGAAGCAAGTGAAATCTTCAGACATCTTGATTGTAATGGGTGACATGAACGCTAAAGTAGGAAAAGGTAGATATAAGACCATTATAGGAAATCACGGTTTAGGAAAAAGAAATGACAGAGGTTAAAAATTAATACAATTAGGTGAAGAAAACAGGCTGATAATATGTAACACCTACTTTGAGCAAGAGAAAAGGAAACTATACACATGAAAAAGCCCTGGAGATAAGAAGAGGAACCAAATAGATTACATAATGATAAAAGAAAGGTTCCGTAACAGCGTAAAGAAAGCCAAAACCTACCCAGGGGCAGATATTAATTCAGATCACAATCCTGTAATGATTAAAATGAAAATCAAACAAAAGAGAAACAAGCAAAAGTCTAATTCATCAACAAATCCACTAGATGTTAACAGCTTTAAATCAAAAAGATATTAAAGATACCTATACAATACAAGTAAAGAACACATACCAGAAGCTGCTAGAAGAAAGAATTGAACAATACAGAAGAGAAAATCCTGATGAAAAAGTAACAACCAAATGACAATGCATAAAGAAAAGCATACAAGAAACCTGCGACACCTTACCCAAAAGAGAAAAGAACAAAAAATGGATAACTAACACCATCTTAGAAAAAATGGAAGAAAGGAGACAAGTGAGGAACACTGCCCAATACAATAAAATAGATAATGAGATACGCAATATGTGCAAAAAGGCAAAAGAAGACTGACTCAGCCAAAAATGTATAGAAATAGAAGCTATGGAAAGCAAACAAGACTTACGAGGAATGCACACAGAAATAAAGAGAATGACTAATAAAAATAAAAAAGCCAAAACCACATAAGGTGGATGCATTGCAGACAAAAAAGGAAAAATGCTAACAGACAATAAGGATATTATAGATAGATGGCAGGAATATATAACAGAACTATTTCAGGATCAAAGGGACAAGAAACCAGTTATAAAATGTACATCAGGCTATAAAATCTTAAAATCTGAGGTGGAAAAAGCTATAAAAATAATGAAAAAGGGAAAAGTAGCAGGACCTGACAGCATTCAGATAGAGATGATACAGGCACTAGAAAATTTTGGCATTGAAGTGATTACAGACATATACAATGACATATACCACGCAGGATTCATATAAAATGAACTAAAAACATTAACTTTCATTGCATTGCCTAAAAATAATGGTGCAGTTGAATGCAGTGACTTTAGAACAATAAGCCTAATGAGCCATGATACAAAAATCTTGCTAAAAATTATACAAGGAAGGATTCAGAATAAAATCAATACTGAATTAGATGAGCAGCAATTTGGATTTAGGAAAAATAGCGGGACAAAAGAAGCCATATTCTGCATGAGAACATTAATAGAAAAATACACAGAAGTAAACAAACCAATATTTGCCTGCTTCATAGACTACACCAAAGCTTTTGATAGAGTACACCACAAACAACTTATAGAATGCCTAAAAGAGATACATCTAGATGACATGGAAATATGGCTAATATGTAATCTATACTGGGAGCAAACAGCAATAATAAAATATAACAAAGAGAACTCTACACCCATTGATATAAAAAGAGGAGTAAGACAGGGATGCATCCTATTACCAAGCTTGTTCAATCTATACACTGAGCAAATTTTTAAAAACATCATAGAGATGCCAGGCCTACAAATTAATGGAAAGATAATCAATAACCTAAGATGTGCTGACGATACTGTACTATTTGCAGAAAATCCTAAAGATCTACAATTACTTAATGAAATAAACATGACAAGCAAAATATATGGACTAGATATGAATATCAAAAAGACTAAAACTATGATCATAAACAAAGAAGATACTCAAAACCCACAAGTTGACATCAAAATAGAAGGAATAGACCTGGAGACAGTTCAGAACTATAACTACCTTGGACATACTATAACCAGTGATGGAAAATGTGCAACTGAAATAAACAAAAGAATAGAAATGGCAAAAAGGGATTTTAATGTCATGAAGAACATACTAACACCAAAACTTGGATCTTGTTTACAAATACGCCCAAAAATCAGATCTCAATCTCAAAGAGGCAGCTCTCAATCAATATTTGCTGTTCTCCTGGTTTGGGATTTGTGTGAATGACTTGACAGATCCGGACAGCTTCACGGTGGAACTAAATGGTTCTGCCTCATGTAACAATGAATCAAGGTTTGAAGTTAGTTTGCACGAGATTGATGTCTTTTGCTCTGGGGCTGGTCTGATCAACAAGTTACGGATTGATGGTTACAAATATCTGCTCCATCTACAATGGCGGGGGTCGGAATGTAGCTCTCAAACAGAACACAAACAAGACCGACACATTTAATGCTTGTTATACAGGGGACGGATGTGGACCAGAGGCCGCAGTTAATGGCAAAACAAAGACCAATCTCTATGACAATGACTGCACACACACACAATTGAGAAGTGGAACCAGTTCTGTTTACTGATATCTGAACTTTGCCACACCCCAGAAGATTCACACCATTCGAATCTATCATTGACCTAGCACTATGATTCGGGTAAATAAAGCCACTATAAAGGCTTTCTCTGACAGTGGCGGCGTAGTGTTCCTGTATAATGATATATCATACCCAAATATTTCTGTGAACACTATTGTAGTCACCACACAAGCAACAATGGCACACATTAAGATTGAGTTCTCACCGACCATTTCGCAGGCCGACTGCACTGACGGTGTGTGAGGTGCAAACATTTACAGACACCTATTGTCTGGAAGGGCATTCTTGGTCGTTTTGTGCAGTGTGTAGTGGGTGTAGCAAAGGCTGCAACGTCATCATCGGTACGTGTCACGGCAACTGTTCACATGGGATCTATGGACACGACTGCTCCAGGTCTTGTCTCAGTGTCTGTCCTTTGTGTGAGGGAAAATCCGGCAAATGCCTACAATGTAAACACCTGTAATGACACTTGTCCCGATGGTAATTTTGGGCTACAGTGCAAAAAGACGTGTTCTGATGGCTGTGACATCATATGTGACCCGGAAAGTGCAGACTGTACGTGCAAGGAAACGTACTACGGGTCAGACTGCACTCACAAATGTCCGGACAACTGTTTCAACGACACCTGTGAATAGTTAACGGGGAACTGTACATGCAAGGGAGCATTCTACGGGTCAGACTGCACTCTCAAATCTCTGGACAACTGTTTGAATGAAACCTGTGAACAGTTAATCGGGGCCTGCATCTCGTATGTCGATGATTCCCACCTTAAGAAGAGTCTGCTGACTACAGCAAACCCAAGCATATGGATACCTTAATGTGTTTCTGTGCTAGACATGGTTCATTTCTTGGTGTTTTTCCGTGAAGCCATGGCTCATATCTTGATGTGTTTCTGTGCTAGCTATGGCTCATATCTTGGTGTGTGTCATGTTGGTCATATCGCATATCTTGGTGTGTCCGTGTTAATCATGTCTCATATCTTTATGTGTGTCTGTGTTTAGTCATATCTCATATCTTAGTATGTATCTGTGTTAATCATGTGTCATATCTTTATGTGTGCATGTTTGGGTTAGTGATATCTCATATCTTTGTGTGCATGTTTATGTTAGTTATATCTCATATCTTTGTTTGTGCATGTCTGTTTATGTCACATCTCATCTCCCTGTGTGTACATGGCTATGTTAGTCACATCTCATATCTTTGTGTGTGCATGTCTATGTTGGTCATATCTCATATCTTTATGTGCATATTTGTGTTAGTCATGTGTCATATATATTGATGTGTGTCAGTGTTAGTCATGCCCCGTATCACTGTGTGCATGTCTGTGTTGGTCACATCTCATATCTTTGTGTGTGCATGTCTGTGTTAGTCACCTCTAGTGACTCGGGCAGATGGTGCTCGTAAACCTGGGAGGGCCGACCATCTAAGGGCAGAATCCCCCTACAGAAAAGATCATCTGCTGCCTTGCAGGAAGATTGGGGACAATCAAAGGCTAAGGAAAGCAAACCTGAATAAAATGCTGGCTGAAATCGGATGCACTGGGCCACTGGCGCAGAACACAATGCAATGTTTTAACGGGTGTTCAATCAGAGTGGATCTGGCAGACTCTAATTGTGATGTTCTGTCTGTGGGGGCGATCAACACACTTAACCTTACAGCTGACTTCATGTGAGAGTCTGGAATCCTACTTTGATTGAGTCCTGATCGCAGAGAGAGAGACACCAAAACAAATAACACCAGGGCTAAAACTAATAATAGCAAAATGTTACATCTTCTCAATATTCCTATACGGTGCAGAAACATGGACATTAGACAAGAAAACACAACAGAGAATTGAAGCCTTTGAAATGTGGATATATAGAAGAATAGGTAGAATTCTATCTATCTATCTATTGTCCTTTCGAGCCGAAGACGGCACATAGGGCAGAATCACAATCGCGAAAACAGAAACCTTGCGTGCCAAAAAGGCACATATTGCAGAGATCACTGTTTCTAAAATCTATGGCTCTGTTTTCATAACAATACTTTTTACAATGACAGCTTGTCAAGCCATCGATCAACCTCCTTTGTCGCCTCTTACGACATGCTAGAATTGGATGGAAGGAAAAGAAAACAAACGATGAAGTCTTAAAACAACTAAAAATTAAAAGAGAACTACTAAGCACAATTCAAACAAGACAAATGTGATTTTTGGACCATGTTAAAAGACACAACAGCTTACTAAAAGTAATCCTGGAGGGGAAAATACAAGGTAAAAGAGGCAGAGGCAGACCAAGACTAACATGTTTGAGCAACATCAAAAGATGGACAAATCAGCCTATGACAACCTTCACCATCAAAGCAAGAGACAGAGCAGAATAGCGCTACATGGTAGCCAACCTTCGTTGCGGAGAAGGCACTCGAAGATGATATATATATAAAAATATATATATATAAAATCAAGTACCAAGTTTTAATTCGAAGGCAGTGATACCGGGGCCTTCCATAACCATTTAAGAATTCTTTTCTTGTTTCTATTGTCCAAATGGATTGCATAGTATATTCCTCATTTTTTGGAATGCTACTTTTGCCTGAGCTATTCTGAATCTCACCTCCATTGTACATCTACCATCTGAGGTTAACATTGTTCCCAGATATTTAAATTCATTTACCTGTTTTAATATTGTTCCACTTATCTTTATTGTGCATTGTGGTGAAGTCATTTTCTTTGTTGCCACCATTACTTTTGTCTTTGTACTATTAAGGCTGGGTCCTTTATATGTGCTTTCCTTCACTAATATGTATATGTCTAACATTTCTTGTAACTCATTTTCACTCTTAGCGATTAAGACTGTACCATCAGCATACCTTAGATTATTTATATTATGACCTCCGATTGTTATTCCAAGCATGCCACTGGATCTTAAAATAATCTCACTATACATATTAAATGGAGCTGCGATAACTCAGTGGTTAGTGAACTGGACTATCACGGACAAGGGGTAGGGTTCGATCCCAACCGACGGCTTCCGGGTTCACCCAGCCTTAAATGGGTACCGGATTTTTTTCTGGGAAAGTAAAGCAGCACGGGGTTAATACTGACCACATTACCCCAAAAAGCATGTGCTGAAGGTCTGTAAAATATAGGGTCACTAACACCATATTTCCCTATACGCCACTTGGCGTGATGGGGGTATTTTACTTACATATTAAATAAACATGGTGACAGCACACAACCTTGCCTAACACTATTTTATTTGTTGAAACATTCCCAATTGATTTCCAGCTCTTATTGCCGCTGTTTGTTGCCAGTACATGTTCTTTATTATTCTGAGATCTTTGATATTTTCGTTTATGCCTTCTAAAATTTTGACTATTTCTTGCTTTGTCAAATACTTTGGTGTAATCTATAAAACATAAGTATAGTATAGAGGCGATCCATGATTATACAAAGAATTTACGACAGTGGTTTTCTGTTGCCTTCAATGGATTTGTTTACGGTTGGCTCCGATTGCCTTTGTCTATAAAGTTATGGTTATGGAAGGCCCCAGTATCACTGCAAACGAATTAAAATCCATCATTGCTCAACCGCCTGTGTCAGTGAAACCATCAGAATTACTAAGTCATCTCCCAAACAACGAAAGGTAGCTGTAGTCCCCATCATAGCAGTCTCAGCACACGTCAAAAGACATAAGGCGAAACAGCACAGAAAGTGAACACAGCCAAATGTTCCTTGTCATATGATATCATCATTCATCGTATGACTATGATGGAATATCGAAACACAATCAAAATGGACAAAACACACAGCTCACATGGTGTGCACAGTTTGTTATGTAATGTGTCAAATATAACCTATGTGCTTATCAGCTGTTGTTACATAAAAATTAATATATCTTGGCCTGCTATTCAATATAGGACTCTAGATATATATATTGCTGGGTATTTGTGATATTTATTTTATTAGTGGTGAGAACAACTTGGCCTGCTATTCAATATAGGACTCTACCAAGGCAGATAACTCTGACTTCGGAGGTTCTCATATTTTTTCCGTCGATGAGCAATTGACGTTTCAAGCCAGGCCTAGCTGCTGAGACCAGGTATGGTTGCCGCAAAGACAAATCATAAATAAAAATCTCAACCAGTGTAGCCGGGATTTGAACCCACAACTTCTCTGTCTCTAGGCCAGTGTCGAGACCAACCAGTCCCCCGGCCACAGAGTTTAATGCCAGCATTCAGAGTGGCCAGATTAAGGAGGAGTGGCTACATAGCTATTTACTACCGCTACCGAAGCCAAACAAGGACCATTCTCAGATCAGTGCCTACAGAATCATCACAATGCAGAACACTGTGGGCAAGCTACTGGAGAAAATAGTTGCCCGTGTTCTCACCTGTCACCTTGAACAGAAGCGCACACTACCACCCACACTCGGAGGTTATAAATATAAGAAAGAGACATGGTTCAACGCGGCAGTCTTTGCCTATGACGTCTTCGAAGGCTTCCACAGACGAGAGGAGACATGTGCTGCTGCTATAGATCTGGAGGATATATACAACAGGGTACCATTTGAATACCTCATGCATATGCTCTTCAAACTGGCGGTGCACCCCTTCCTCATTAGATGTACCACTGCGGCACTGTTTCAGAGGATGGTGATACTCAGATGTGGAAGTTGGTCTTCTGAGCCAACATTCATTTGTCCAGGACAGCCACAAGGCTCACCATTGTCACCAGTTCTATTTAACGTGTACACAATAACGATCACGGAACAACAGCTGGATGGGAGGGGAAGAACTATGACTTTTGCTGATGATATTCTGATATATCGACAGGGAAGAGACAGAAGTGAAATCGCCACAATGCAAAACGAACTCGATCGCATCTCTTCCTGACACATTAATCAGATGCATTGGTTAATCTAATAAAGCATCAGTTGCATGGTTCTCACTTAACAATCATATCGTTAATACGGAAACACCGGTGGTACGAATGGGAGCTGATGAGGTGACCAGGGACAGGGTCATGACATACCTCAGAATTAAGTTTGATTGCAGCCTGTGTTTTCGGAACCACATCGACCATGTGATAACAAAATCCCACAAAGGATTGGCCGCCTTGAAGGTCATGGCTGCTGCCAACATCGAGCAGAGGCTACTTACTTTTCTGTTCCAAGGACTAGTCCCTGCACCAATCGAGTATGCCATGGCAATTCTTACTGTCAGTACGACGCAAATTGACAGGCTGGAGAAAATACAGAATGAAGCTATGTACATTATCTTGGGGTGTACAGAAGACACCCCCTGTGTAGCAATGAGGTATCTTCTTGACTTTCCAACCATGGATGACAGAATCAAGATCCGGAGGGCACGAGCATACCTGAAGATAAGTGCAGATAAAGAGCACCCATTGCATCAAGAGTTCAACACAGGCATGGATGTCAGGCTAAAAATAGGCAAATTATGGGTGGGACGAGCAGAAAATGTCATCAAACAGGTATGTGGACTTACCAATATCAACGCTGGCGAGGAGTGGATACCTGTGCCTACGTCATTCAAGGGGACATTCTTGTGTATTGTCACACTTCATAGGAAATGTAAGGAACAGAACCCAGTCATGGTCAATGTGGAGGTCAACAGTCTCATCTGTGCTAACACCAATGAGAAAGATGCAGTCATCTATACAGATGAATCTATAAAACGACATCCAAGGAGTGTATGGACATTTATAACATGCTCGGCAGGCAGAATAGTCAAGGAGGACAGTGGTGCATACGTTATGACCACAAGTAGCATGACAACGGAGGTGATGGCAGTGACCAAGGCATTCATCTGGTTAGAGTCACAAGACTACACCCACGCCTGTATACTGAGTGATTTGATTTGCATGTTAAGAAAAGTGGAGGCGGGATCTGTACGTATACAATGGATAGAGTCATTGCAGAAGTAAAAAATAGGTAAGGTCACCTTTGTCTGCGTCACTGGGCATGCAGGAGTAAAGGGGAATGAAAGGGCGGACAGGTTGGTTAGCTGTGCTATTGTTGAGGACAGTCAACCAATGGATCGGGTGGACATCATCAATGCCCTCCAGGAAGTGGGAAGGACACAGGACTTCAACAACCATGAGTCCACGTCACTCCCTCGGATGAAAGAGATGGAAGTTAAGATGGGCACAGCCAGAAATGAGAAACTTAGTGGGCGTATAAGAAGACTTAACCAACACAGAACTGGAGTCGTCAGTCATTGGACACTGTGAGAATTGCTGAGGTGGGGATCAGAGCACCTATGGACATGTTCGGAGTGCAATGATGATGACCCACAAATAACTTGATAACTGTTTGTTTGAAATGTATTCTATCTGGCTTATGTGTGAGATCCTACAAAGACATTTGTTTTCAAGGGCATTTAACCCTAGATTACGATACCTATCTGTGACTGTTGCGTTTACGATACCATACTTAAATTTAGTACTAATGAATTGTAACATTCTTTTTTTTCTCTTTCCCACGGGTACTGAAAAGGTGTCATGGTTATATCATTTGTCGTTCTTGAGCTGCTCGGACTGTCTGAATTAGTGATTTTCCTTTGTTGTTACATGTCTCTGTCACTGCATCTATCCATCTTCTTCTGGGTCTTCCTCTTGATCTTTTTCCATGCATTCTCGAGAAGAACGCCCTTGATGGTGATTTGTAAGGGTTCATTCTGACTAGGTGGCCAAACCAATCAAGTTGTTTTTCTATATATATACTTGGCAGGGTTTTGTTCCTACCAATTTTCTTATGGTTTCATTTAGGAGCTCTAAAATAGTGTTTTATTTGAACTTTTCGACATACAGCTGTGTGTTTACACTAGGACAGACACAGGGAACATGGCTTTTCTGTCTCAGGTAGATTTATGACCTAAATTTCACCTCAGGGGACGGACGTGTTACAATGTCTGTCGTTATGGACACCTTAAGTAAATCAAAATATTTTCGGCTAACGCATAGTGTTATTCTCTGCGTTTTCCGAGTTACAAAGGGTTGTTTCGGCCAAAGACAGAGCAAATTTCCTTGGTCATAGGTTAAAAAAAAGGAAAACGACCAGTTTGTTGTAATTTGGCGACCTTTTTTTGGTATCTCACAAAATGGAAAAAAAAAATCCTATCAATAGAAACAGATTAAACACTCAGGTGTCACTGGAGGCAGTAGTTACCCTAATTATAATAAATAATATAATAATAGTAATAGGTACATGGAGGGGAAGTAATGCTTGAACACTGCAAACTATCAACTTTGGAAGAATCTGTGTTTTAACGCAGTAATTTTTAAGACTGCATCATAATCTAGGGCTAATTCTTTCCGGACTATTATCCGACATCCCAGTTCTATGAAATTGAATTGATCAGTTCTAACCACTCACCGACACGTCGGTTATTTCGGGTATAGCTGAATATTTGATTCGTTTTCACTGATTTTCGTTTTTATTTCAACCAATACTTGATTTCCGGAAGTAGGAGAGTTCTCTCTCTTGATCTTTCTGTTTATATCAGCATGGTCGAAGTTTCGAACGTTGGAAAATTTTTAATTTATATTCATTGTTTATTTCTCAAATTTTTGTCACATAATGGCCACGCCACTTGTTGATACTTCTTGCAGTCGACCATAACGATATAGTGCATTTAGTAACGAACGTTGTTATTGAGTGATTTCAGAAATAGATTATTCATAGTATTTAGACTTGGATAATAATTTTGTTGTGATAATGGGCCGGAATATGGGTGAAAGTTATGATAAAAAGGTAAGACGATCTGGCTTATGTTTAGCTAGTGGATGCCTTCTATTCCAGCAACATCAGTGTCTCAGAGGAATCGAGTGGTAGTTATTCTGATAATAAAACTGGTACTTTAGGGACATATCACACAAAATAAGTCCAGCTGTGTAAATAAAAATAATAAACTTGACTTGTAAATAATATTGTTCTGACGTCACATAAATCTATAATATTTTTCATTCTGGGATCATTTACAAAAATGTACATAATTTCGTTATTTGTGGACATAAATTATTCAAATAAACTGTATTTTGGAGGAATTTGGATTATGTTGTGTAATATTTCAAGACAAATGGATAGCAACACATTTAAACATGAAAGGGGTAAGTGAATTACAATATTTTAAATTAAAAATGATCTACCTTGAATATTTTATATTTTAAAAAATATTTTATTCCTTTAAATAATCACATATCATAAATATATTACTATTTTCAATTTCTGTATCCATTTCCCATTCCGATAATGTATAACATATGCCACATTTATTTAAATTACTGTATAAAGTAGTCAAATGAAAAAGGTATATGGTAAAATTAACCTGGTCCAAATCTGAAAATTCCTGTTTCCTGTTCTGGTCCTGAAAGAGTTAATATATATATATATATATATATATATATATATATAAATAATATATATAAATAATATATATATATATCATCATCATCAAGTACCGGGCTTGCTGGTGTAGGTGATCATGTCTCTCCACAACTTTCGATCTCGGCAGCTATTTATCATTTCTGTTGTTGACCTACTGCCAAGCCATTCTCTTAAGCTGTCTTGTTATTTTTTCTCTTTGCTTCCCTCTATCTCTTCGTCCCTCAATTTTTCCAGTTGTTACAATATATTCCAGTTTTTTTCTCATTGCATGGCCAAAAAATGATGATTGTTTCTTCCTAATATTGTAAATTAGCTCTTTTTTTGCTTTGACCTCTCTCAGAACATTTTCATTACTCTTCTTAGCTGTCCATGGTACTCTCAACATTCTTCTGTAAAACCACATTTCTACAGACTCCAGTGATTTTCTTGTCTGTTGTCCTATTGTCCATGATTCACATCCATATGTTAAGACTGGCTCTACGTAACATTTAAGAACTCTTTTTCTTGTTTCTATTGTCAAAAATGGATTGCATAGTATCTTCCTCATTTCTTGGAAAGCTGCTTTTGCCTGAGCCATTCTGCATTTCACCCCTTTTGTACATCTTCCGTCTGAGGTTAACAAAGTTCCCAAATATTTTAATTCATTTATCTGTTTTAATATTGTTCCTTTTCTTCTTCTTTCTTTTCTCTTTCACTGATACCTAAAAGGTGTCGTGGTTTATATCATTTGTCGTTCTTGTGCTGCTCGAATTGTCTGAATTAGTGATTTTCCTTTTTTATTACATGTCTCTGTCACTGCATCTATCCATCTTCTTCTGGGTCTTCCTCTTGGTCTTTTTCCATGCATTCTCGATATTCCACTTGTCTTTATTTTTCACTGAGATGATGTCTTTTTCTTTGTTGTTACCATTACCTCTGTCTTTTTGCTATTAAAGCTGAGTCCTTTATTTTTGCTTTCTTTCACTATAATGTCCAACATTTCTTGTAACTCATTTTCACTCTTAGCGCTTAAGACATCAGCATACCTTAGATTATTTATATTATGACTCCAATTGTTATTCCAGGCATGCCCCTTATGGATCTTAAAATAATCTCACTATAAATATTAAACAAATCTGGTGACAGCACACAACCTTGTATAACACCCTGTTTTATTTGTTGAAACATTCCCAATTGGTTTCCAGTTCTTATAGCCGCTGTTTGTTGCCAGTACATGCTCTTTATTATTCTTAGATCTTTGTTGTCTACGTTTATGCTTTCATTTCTAAAATTTTGATTATTTCTTGGTGTTTTACTTTGTCAAATGCCTTGGTGTAATCTATGAAACATAGGTATAGATCTGTTTTCACCTCTATAGCTCTTTCTACTAAAGATCTTATGATATAAATGGCATTGCTTGTTCCTTTATCTCTAACAAAACCACACTGTTCATCGCTAATTTCTGGACTGATTTTGTTTTGCACTCTTCGCATGATGATTCTTAGTAATATCTTAGTCATATGACTCATAAGGCTTATTGTGTGATGATCATCGCATTCAATCGCTCCCGATTTCTTTGGTAGGGCTATGAATATTGATTTGAGCATGTCGTCTGGTATATATCCGCTGTTGTAGATATCATTCAATATTTTTGTTATTATTTCTATTCCAAAATCACCCATGGCTTCAATTTCTTCTTTAGTTATATTATCTGGTCCAGGAGCTTTGCCTGCTTTCATATTGCGTAAGGCGTCTTCCACTTCTTCTCTGAGTAGTTCTGGTCCTTCTCCATTATCCTTAATATTTACTTCTGTTCGTTCATCATTATAAAGATCTTTAATTATATATATAATATAATATATATTATAATTAATTTTAGTCTAGATAGATGAAACATTTAACTTTAACTAGTAAGTAACATAATTATAATATAGAAATAAACCACTACAGACTACAGACAGGATATCGCAAAACTAGATATTAGAGGTGAATAAAATACCTGAATTTCTGTGATTGTCATTGTAATTGTTTAAACTTAAACGAAATTTGTTAGTTGTTCTGGTCAAATTCAAATGTATAAAATTTTAAAAATTGCAAAAATTATGATCAACTCAACAGAATCAACACAACAAAATTCGGAACTGAAAAAAACGCCAATATAAAAATATATATATAATCACTGACTGTTAGTACTAACAGCTTTATATTTAATCTCAAATTATTGTCAGTGATTGTTTTTTGGTTTTATTCTTTCACTTTTAACTTTAATTAACTTGTAGACTTTACTTTTACTTTTAGTTGTTAGTGCTGGTTGGACGGTTAAAACTCACCTCGACTGTGTTTTCCTCCCGTCTGTTGTCCGGGCCATGCGAAATAGATGACATTTTCTTCATTTGCAAAGTTGTTTCAGTTTATTAACGTACAAATGTGTCTATCTAGGTGTAAGTACTATCGAAAGTATGCATTTTCTGCCTGTACTTTGTGATTAGATTTTACGTGCAGACATGAAGACTATTCAGGTTGTTTCCCTTGTAACCACAGACAGGAAGTTCACGCTGATTTCTTCAGATGATAAACCAACCACTACTGTTATTTTCTATGTATTTTTTCAGAATAAATGTTTATTATAAAAATGTATATAACACAGGAATGATATATTTGCTTCAAATGTACCCGTCGCCGTATTAACTAGATTCACATTTCAAGTTGTACATAAGTACACGGTAATTTACGAGTTTAGTGTCCCAAATTATTTCATCTAAACGAGTGATCTCCCTTCACTGACAGAATTAACTTGAATTGTCCACTGTTTCTAGTTTTTGTGCATTTAGTTATATTTTTTCAACAAGGTTTAGGGTTAGTTTTAGGCTATTCCGAACCCTAAGCCTAACACTGGGGTCTTCTAAATTCTAATGATAGATTCGAAAACGACGAAATAAATGCAAGGGGATATTACTCCGAGCAGAACTAATAGTATAATTATAGTAGTTCTGGCACTGAGAAGTCAGTGAGTACTCACCGTGTAGTGTATAGGTAACTAAAAACTTCAAACTCCACACTAAATATGATTTTGTGACTTAGTGAGCTTAGTCCTTTAACTGACTCTTTGTCGGCTTTTAAAAAAAATATTACCTTCATAGTAATTTATTTAACTAATTGTTAAAGTCATGATTGATATTCATTATGATTCATAAACTAAACTTTTCGGACTTTTCCTGCTGGAAAATATTGGATTGCTGAAAACTGGAATAATAATAATATAATACAATTTTTACCATAACTTTAAATTACTTTAATTACAGTTGTATTTAATTGTTATTGAATTTTTTGCATTGCTATATTATTACATAAATCGGGCATGCAGTGCTTAGGCCGATTAGGGTTTTCTTTTTCTTCTCAAGCTTTCATCTCCCGTCTCCTGTTCAACGTTGCAGATCGAAGAGAAGGTATTTAGATTCAATATAATAGTTATAGGTAATTTCCTAGTTTGATCAGATATAGTATTTCAGTTTGGAAGAGTGATTCCCCTAAAATATGTCTGCCAAAATACAGTGGTTCTACGCATTCTTGGCGTTGGGGTCATTACGGCGATTGGTAATCAACCGCACAATTCCCTTCGATCAGAAGATCATAATTAGGCCGAGTGGCGTCGTTTTTGTCACGCGTTATAATATATTTATAAATATTTAACACTAAAGCTAAACCTAACCCCTGGACCCAACGCCCAATCAACAGATACTCCGAAATGATTACATGCCAGCGTAATGACCCCAACGCCAAGAATGCCTAGAACCACTGTATTTTGGCAGACATATTTTAGGGGACATCACTCTTCCAAACTGAATTACTATATCTGATCAAACTAGGAAATTACCTAGTTATAATATATACAGTATTTTGTATAAATGTGTAATGTGATGTACCGTAAAAAGACATCACCTCAGTGCAAAATAGACAAGTGGAACAATATTAAAACAGGTAAATGAATTTAAATATTTGGGAACTTTGTTAACCTCAGACGGAAGATGTACAACAGAGGTGAGATGCAGAATGGCTCAAAAGCAGCTTTCCAAAAAATGAGGAAGATACTATGCAATCTCTCTCTCTCTCTCTCTCTCTCTCTCTCTCTCTCTCTCTCTCTCTCTCTCTCTCTCTCTGCGATCAGGGTTCAATCAGAGTAGGATTCCAGACTCTCACATGAAGTCAGCTGTCAGGTTAAGGGTGTTGATCGCCCCCACAGGCAGAACATCACAATTAGAGTCTGCCAGATCCACTCTGATTGAACACCCGTTAAAACGTTGCACTGTGTTCTGCGCCAGTGGCCCAGTGCATCCGATTTCAGCCAGCATTTTATTCAGGTTTGCATTCCTTAGCCTTTGATTGTCCCCAATCTTCCTGCAAGGCAACAGATGATCTTTTCTGTAGGGGGATTCTGCCCTTAGATGGTCGGCCCTCCCAGGTTTACGAGCACCATGTGCCCGAGTCACTAGAGGAGACTAACACAGACATGCACACACAAAGATAGGAGATGTGACCAACATAGACTTGCACACAGCGATACGAGGCATGACTAACACTGACACACATCAAGATATATGACACATGACTAACATAAACATGCACATAAAGATATGAGATATGACCAACATAGACATGCACACACAAAGATATGACACGTGCCTAACATAGACATGCACACAAAGATATGAGATATGATCAACATAGACATGCACACAAAAGGATATGAGATGTGACATACACCAATATACACGCACAAAGATATGAGATATGACTAACATAAACATGCACACAAAGATATGAGATATCTAACCCAAACATGCACACACAAAGATATGACACATGACTAACACAGATACACACTAAGATATGAAATATGACTAAACACATACACACATAAAGATATGAGACATGATTAACACGGACACACCAAGATATGAGATATGACTAACATAACACACACCAAGATATGAGCCATGGCAAGCACAGAAACACATCAAGATATGAGCCATGGCTAGCACAGAAACACATCAATATATGAGCCATGGCTTCACGGAAAAACACCAAGAAATGAACCATCCATTTTTGACAGTAGAAACAAGAAAAATAGTAGTCTGTAGAAATGTGGTTTTACAGAAGAATGTTGAGAGTACCATGGACAGCTAAGAAGAGTAATGAAGATGTTCTGAGAGAGGTCAAAGCAAAAAGAGAGCTAATTTACAATATTAGGAAGAAACAGTCTTCATTTTTTTGGCCATGTAATGAGAAGAGAACAACTGGAATATATTGTAACAACTGGAAAAATTGAGGGACGAAGAGATAGAGGGAAGCAAAGAGAAAAAATAACAAGACAGCTTAAGAGAATGGCTTGGCAGTAGGTCAACAACAGAAATTATAAATAGCTGCGAAATATAGATAGAAAGTTGTGGAGAGACATGACACCTACGCCAGTAGGCCCGGTACTTGATGATGATGATGTACCGTACTAGTCAATTCACATTGTCCGTCTTTTCCGTCATAGAAAGTCCATCCCATTGTCCGTCTTTTCCGCCTTAGTTTAGATATGTGTTGTGCTTTCTGACTCAGAATTTTTTGTTTAATTGTATATGTTTGATGTGTATGCATTTGACAAAGTAAAGCACATAGAAATAATAAATATGCTGGAGAAATTAAACATTGATGGCAAGGATCTGCGAATCATAAAAAAAACATGTACTGGCAAACAAACAGCAGCTATACGAATTAACAACCAAATAGGACAATTTCAATTTATAATACAAAGAGTCAGACAAGGCTGTGTTCTGTCGCCGGATTTGTTTTCACTTTACAGCGAACATTATGAGATCAATAGTAAACAAAAAAGGAATTTAAGTCAACGGTCACAACATAAATAATTTGTGATATGCGGATGACACAGTCTTAATAGCAGAGAATGAGCTACAAGAAATGATAGACATAACAGTAAAAGAAAGCAACAAAAAAGGTCTCAATCTGAATAGTAAGAAAACAGAAGTAATGGTCATATCGAAGAAACAATCATCACCATCATGCAGTATAAAAATAAACAAGACAAATCTGAAACAAGTGCAACGTTTGAAATACTTGGGCACAGTGATAACATCAGATGGAAGATGCAACACAGAAATAAAAAGCAGAATAGCTCAGGCCAAAATAGCATTTCAGAAAATGAAAAATATCTTATGCAACAAATCTATGTCAATAGAGATGAGAAAGAGAGTTCATCGATGCTATATAGAACCAATTCTGACATATGGAAGCGAATCATGGACAATAGACAAACAAATGAAAAGACGATTAGAGGCCACAGAGATGGGATTTCTCAGAAGTATGTTGAAAGTTCCCTGGACAGCTAAAAAGACCAATGAGAAAGTTCTCAAAGAGGCCAACACAAAAAGGGAGCTCTTAAAAAACATCAGAAAGAAGCAATCAACATTTTTCGGACACATTATGAGAAGAGGAAAGTTGGAATACTTGGTTACAACTGGCAAAATAAAAGGAAAGAGAGATCGCGGACGACAAAGAGAGAAAATACTGGATAGCTTGGTGTCATGGCATGGAAAACAGTCAACAACAGAACTCATACGATGCACTGTGGATAGAATATTGTGGAGGGACATGATCGATTACGCCAACCGGTACGGCACATGATGATGATGATATGTTTGATATACTTGATGAAGGCTTTTGCCGAAACGTTGTAGTTTGTCTTGTCTTGCTGTTAGTCTAGCTGCTCAATGCCTTTTTATGTTTATTCTCTTTGTTATCTGCAGCTTTAAATGCATAGTATTCAATATTTGTTTTATTTGATATATGAGCGTATGTCCTTCAATTTTCTCCGAAACTATTTGATGAGCTGCATTGAAGTTTTGCATGCACTCTTAGATTTTCACAGATTAAGATTTTATAACATGTAAGTTCAAATGCATCTTGGATTTTGCACATCTATTTTATTAATGGAATCAGTTTCATTGCAGCTATACTCACTCCAAAACCCATCTCACCATTTCTTGAAGCGCGTGTCGAATGATTGTTCCTATAAGGTGTTGATTGTAGGTTTTGTGTGTGGCTACATCTGCTTTGCCCATTAAACACACCGGACCAACCAGACACCTTTTCCACCATTATACTCAGTCTGTCAATATATACATCATTAACCCACCCATACACATATGGAACTTCCGGTCAATATGGCGGAAAGGCGACAGGAACCGTTAAAGGCTGTGTCTGAAAAATGTTCCTTGTTGCATTTTCCTCATATTCCAAGTCTTGCTTGCTTGCTTCCGTAGCTACTGAGTTAAGTGCTCTTCGCACATCATGAGCTGTGTTTTTCATCCGCTTTGATCGTGTTTCGATATTCCGATTGTTTACGATGAATGATGATATCGTATGACGGAAAACAGATGGCTGTGTTCACTTTCTGTACGGTTTCGCCTTATGTCTTATGGCGTGTGCTGAAACTGCTATGATGGGGACTACAGCTACCTTTCTTTGTTTGGTAGATGAGTTAGTAATTCGGGTGATTCCACTGGCACGGGCGCTTGAGCAATGATGGATTTTTATTCGTTTACAGTGATACCAAGCCTTCTATAACCATAACTATAGCAGTAGAGGCGAACATAAGTGGAAAAAGCTACAAATTATATCTCCCCTCGACGCTGAAAGGAAAATGAAGAAGGAAAGAAGAAGAATATTATATATATATATATATATATATATCCATGATATACCAATTTCCTATTGTCATTAAGATTCTTCTAGCTCCTCACCAAAGGTACGTGTTTCTCCTGGTAAATATGATCTCCATAAATACACTGTAAATAATCTATATCGCTCAGAAAGGTCTGTTAGAAGAGTTCTTCAGACATAACGCGATATTATTCTTTTCACGCTGAATGCCGATAGAAAATGTCAGTCGTATCTTTGATTTTAAAGATTATATCAAAATATTCTTTGGAGTACAAAGAAAATATAGCCTTTTAGCACACTATAATGACAAATCTTGGAAGAAAATAGTTGCTTATTTAGCAAACAACTTAGACTAGCTAAATAAGTGGAACCTAAAATTCAGAGGAAGACAAGCTTCGCTCATTTATTTCCAGGTCTCAAAATTGCCGCCAGAAAATAAATATGGGGAGATGGGTTCAATGTTTGAAAAATTCAGCAGTGTTCTAGAGGAATCTGAAAGCGAACTTGGTGATAATTTGAAGGAGGAGAACTCTGGCCAATCATTGGTATTTGTCGTGAGATTTCGGAAAATGTGCATTTCTGTACTATTTTTTACACTGTTAAAACCCTCCATTGGGGCACACTTTTCTATGGAATTTTACAAAAAGTTACACATTTTACATACCTACACAGCAAAATGTCCAGAGATGGACATAAATATAACATCATGACATGCGTCGCATTAGCATTAAATAAAAAAAAAGTAAAGTGCCATATAGGGAATATGGTTTTAGTGACCATACATTTTACAGACCTTCGGCACATGATTTTTGGGGTAATGTGGTCGGTATTACGCCCGTGCCGCTTTACTTTCCCAGAAAAAATTCGGTACCCATTAAAGACTGGGTGAACCCGGAAGCCGTCGATTGGGATCGAAACCCTACCTCTTGTCATTTGTAGTCCAGTTCACTAACCACTGAGCTATCGCGGCTGCCATTAGCATCAAATGCTTTCAACAAATTAACAAACATATGGAGATCCAAAGTACTCAGTAAATACAATTGAGATTATATATTGTTTTGTGATATCAGTAGATCATATGATCTACTACTAACAAATGGATGTGTAGCTGCACATTTTCCCAGACTTTAGATAGAAATTAAATGCCTTTGAAAAAAAAAATGCCTCCGGAGAATCTCAAACATAAGCCGGAGAGAATGCATTTCAAAAGAAATGATAAGAGACCAATCTAAACAAGAATTCATGGCGAGTTTTATAAGAACACATTGTCAAATACAGTAAAATCCACTTAAAACGAGACCGGTTATATCGAGATTCACGATATGACACCTGTTTTATTTTTTTGTTTTTTTTTAAATCGCCGAATGTTTTCTTCTTTATCCTATAATTTTTATATTCTTTTATAAAACTATTACTCAACCTGAAAATCGGCTATAACGCATTTTGTAGAATTTGCCTAGCCAGCCTCCCCCCCACCCCCCCCCACCAAATAAAAAAGAAACGGTTAGCAGTGTGTACTTTTCTTAAGTCATTAATTTTATTGTCGCAATGGCTTCCAGTATTGACAAGAAACGCAAGTGCATATCACCTAAAACAAACGTGATGTTGATAGAAAGGTGTGAAAAAGTTAAATATAAAAGGCAGAAATATGCAGGGAGGATGCTATTCCTTTAACCACAATACAAACAATCCTGAAGGATAGAAACGTTGTGTTCGCTTCTACAAGCGATGGTTTTAGGCAGAAGAGTGAACAAGTTAGGAAGCCGATTACAAAGACGTTGGTTGCGCTTTGTATAAGTGGTCCCCGCCAGCTATAAGCAAGAATACCCACATTTCAGGACCCATCCTTATTGAAAATGGAAAAGAATTGTTTAGAGTTTATGTTATACCAACTTCAACCTAAGTAAGGGTTGGCTGAATCGTTTGAAAGTGTGACGTGGAATTGCAATGAAAATAGTCTGCGGTGAGGCTGGGTCAGTTTAAAAAAAAGAACAACCGATAAGTGGAAGCAAGGTGAAATACAGAATATTCTTAAGAAATTTGAACCAAAAAAAAATTTATGAAACATGGACAAAAGGGGTCTCTTGCATACGTGTCCCAAATCGCACACTCGCTGAAAAAGGAGAAACTTGCCAGTTGGCAACTTGTTGCAAGATTCCAAAAGACATAATTTCTATTTTGATCGTGGCCACAATGAATGGTGACAAACTACTCCTACTTGCAATAGAAACATTTTAGAAACCAGGTAGTTTTTATTTTTTTATTTTAATATAAGAACATTACCGACAGAGTACACGTTTAACAGAATATCATGTGTGAGGGGGGTCAATGTTTGAATAATTGGTCCCCAAGCTGGATAGAAAATTATTGTTGCAAGTATCGGACTTATTGCGCAGCTTGTCCATATTTAACATGTTTGAAAACCATTTCTTTGTTTACACAGTACATTCCCATATAATAAAAACATAATTTGGATATACCGAGATACGGTTATAATGACAATAATTGGATGGCCCCGAGGATCTCGAATTAACCGGATTCTACATGGGACATGTATTGATAATGAATGAAGATATACTCCCCCTTCTGCCGTTCATGTGGGCACCATCTAGTAAAAGAAAACAAAGAATAACAAGAGAAACGCTACCCATAACAATTACTAGGGAAGGCTCAAGCATGGAAGTATGAAACAACCAAGACCTATGACTTCCGCCCAATGTGGCCATTTAGACCCAAGTGGAAAATTAATTAATTTAAGACAAAGGCATTCTTTCTTTCTTTCTTTCTTTCTTTCTTTCTTTCTTTCTTTCTTTCTTTCTTTCTTTCTTTCTTTCTTTCTTTCTTTCTTTCTTTCTTTCTTTATTTCTTTCTTTCTTTCTTCACTTCGTATTGTGACTGTTCGGGTGTCGAAGGAGATACAAAGTTCTGGTTCTCGCGTTTTTGGCGGCTTCACTCATTGTCAGTTGATGTTGTTGTAGCGCTTTTTTTTATGTTGTCTGTCCATCTTACTCTGGGTCTGCCTTTTGCTCTTCTGTCCTATCCACTTTTAATATATGCTTTATATGTTAATGAATTGCATGGCATTCTTTCTAGATGGGAAACCAGTTCTTTTGTTTGTTTCTGTATGTAGCTTATAATTGGTTCAATGTTACTCTTTCTCTCATAATATCATTTCTGATTCTGTCTTTTCTGGTCTCTCCAATGTTTTTCTCAGACATCTCATATCTATGGTATGGTTAGACGTAAGTGACCATGTCTTGCATTGGTAGTGCAATGTTGGAATGAATATACTCCGTATTAGATGTTTCTTGATGGTGATAGGCATTGCTTTGTGTTGAAGTATTATACGGGAGGGACAATAGGATCGCAGTCAAGAAAATCACTGGAGGTTGTAGAAATGTGGTTTTACAGAAGAATGTTGAGAATACAATGGGCAGCTAAGAAAAGTAATGAAAACGTTATGAAAGAGGGCAAAGCAAAAAGAGAGCTAATATCCAATACTAGGAAGAAACAATCATCATTTCTTGGCCACGTAATGAGAAGGGAACAGCTGGAATATATTGTAACAACTTGGATGAATTGAGGGACGAGGAGATAGAGGGAAGCAAAGAGAAAAGATACCAGACAGCTTAAGAGACTGGCTTGGCAGAAGGTCAACAACAGAAATGATCAATAACTATCGAGATCGAAAGTTGTGGACAGATATGATCACCTACGCCAGCAGGCATGGTACTTGATGATGATGATGATATGGGATATCTGTCCTAGAGTTTGGTTTGGCTTGTTGCATTTTATATCTATTTTTTAAAATCGATTTTACCATCTCCAGAGAATGCTGATCCCAGATATTTAAAGTCTTTTACTTGTTTCTTAACTTGGTGATCTATACCTATGTTTAATTCTTCTTTTGTCTTCGTATTGATATAACTTCTGTTTTTTTTCAGTGCTTATTTTCATGTTATTTATTTAAATTTTGTATTCAAGGACAGCAAGATGTTGTTGATGTCTCCAATCCTTGCTCTTATTAAAGTTGATAGGGATATACATACCTAAGAAATACCGATTACAATGTACTACAGACAGAAAATCCAAAATGCTACTAGTTAAAGACTAAACTTATGATAATAAACACATAAAACATACATTACACCATTATGCAAAAGGGCTTAAAGAGAGTTGAACAATATAGCTTTCTTGGATATGTGATGACAAATTTGAGACAGAAATAAATATCATAATCGAAAAAAAGGGGGGAGAGATGGAGGAGAGAAGTGTTTTAATAACATGAATTCCATAAAACCGGGACTAAAACTGAAAATACTGCAGTGTTGCATCTACTCACCACTCCTGTATTGTTTAAAAACATGAACATTAAGTAAGAAAACATAACAGAAAAAATTGAGGCATTTGAAATGTTGGTTTTTATTCTTCTTCTTTGCGTGCACCCGGTGACTAAGGAATGGCTATACCTCTTATTCACCTTATATATGTCTACCATGTGGATCAGTGTACTTGTTCATTTTGTGGCCGTGTGTGTTTGTCAAACATAGACAAAACAAATCTTCAACAACAACAAATACACAGTAGCCTCCACTTGACCATCTGACCAGACGAAAAGCGCCATATATAACTTCTCCTTCTTCTTTCCTTCCTCATCTGCCTTTCAGCGTCGAGGGGAGATATAATTTGCGGTCTTTTGCTCTTCTGTTCGCCTCTGCTGTTGTTATATTTCCTATCGAATGATTCCACTGGCACGGGCGGTTGAGCAATTATGGATTTTAATTCGTTTGCTGTGATACCGAGGCCTTCCATAACCAATAACAATATATTTCCTAGTGCTTTTAATATTCCATCGATTCATCTTTTTCGTGGTCGACCCTTAGGTCTGGTGTTCTCACAACGTTTGTTGAAGGCTTGTTGTGTTGTGTTTTGATTTTTCTGCCTTGTCACGTGGCCCAAACCATTTTATCTGTTGTTTCCTTATATATTCTATGGCGGTGGCTATTCCTAGCTTTCTTCTCAGTTCTTAAATTCTGATCGACACAGAACCAAGCTGCCCGTATCATCACTGGTGCTATGAAATCTACACCTATCAAGACTCTAGAAACAGTAACAGGTTATTGAGTTATTTGCGGGTCATCATCATTGGACTCCGAATATGTCCATAGGAGCTCAGGTCCCCTCCTCAGCAATTCCCTCAGTGTCCAGCGACTGACGACTCCAGTTCTATGTTGGTTGATAAGTCCTCTTACACGGCCACTAAGTTTCTCGTTTCTGGCTGTGCCCATCTTAACTCCCATCTCCTTCATCAGAAGAAGGGACGTGGATCTGTGTTTATCGAAGTCCTGTGCTCTCCCAAATCTCGGAGGACATTGATGATGTCCACCCGATCCATTGGTTGACCGTCCTCAACGACAGCGCAGCTAGCCAACCTGTCCGCTCTTTGATTTCCTCGTACTCCCTCATGTCCAGGGACATAGACAAAGTTGACCTTACGTATTTTGGACTTCTGCAACGACCCGACACATTGCATGCGTACAGAGCCCGCCTCCACTTTTTTAATCATGCTCATCAAATCACTCAGTATACATGCGTGGGTGTAGTCTTGTGACTCTAACCATTTGAATGCCTTGGTCACTGCCATCGCCTCCATTGTCATGCTACTCGTGGTCATGACGTATGCACCACTGTCTTCTTTGACTATTCTGCCTGCCGAGCGTGCTGTAAATGCCCATGCACTACTTTGGTGTCGTATTACAGATCCGTCTGTATAGATGACTGCATCTTTCTCATCGGTGTTATCGCAGATGAGACCGTTGACCTCAGCATTAACCACGACCAGGTTCTGTTCCCTACTTTTCCTGTCGAATGTGACAATACACGAGCAAGTTCCCTTGAATGACATACGCACCGGTATCCACTCCTCACCAACGCTGATATTGGTAAGCCCACAGACCTGTTTGATGACATCTTCTGCTCGATCCACCCATGATTTGCCTCTTTTTAGCCTGACACCTTTCACTGCGTTGAGCACGTGGTGCAATGGATGCTCTGTATCTGTACTAATCTTCAGGTATGCTCGTGCTCTCCAAATCTTGATTCTGTCATCCATGGTTGGAAAGTCAAGAAAATACCTCATTGCTACACAGGGAGTGTCCCTCGTACATCCCAGGATAATGCGCAATGGTTTCATTTTGTATTTTCTCCAGCCTATCAATTTGAGTCGTACTGACAGTAAGAATTGCCAGGGCATACTCGATTGGTGCGAGGACTAATCCCTGGAACAGAAGAGTAAGCAGCCTCTGCTCGATGTTGGCAGCTGCCATGGCCTTCAAGGCGGCCAATCCTTTGCGGGATTTTGTTATCACATGGTCGACGTGATCCCGAAAACACTGGCTGCGATCAAACTTAACTCCGTGGTATGTCATCAACTTGTCCCTGGTCACCTCATCAGCTCCCATTCGTACTACCGGTGTGGTCGTATTAACGATATGATTGTTAAGGGAGAACCATGAAACTGATGCTTTATTAGGATTAACCAAGGCACCTGAAACCTCACACCAGGAAGAAATACGATCGAGTTCGTCTTTCATTGTGGAGGCGATTCCCCGTCTGTCTCTTCCCTGTCGATATACCAGAATATCATCAGCAAAAGTCATAGTTCTTCCCTCCCATCCAGCTGTTGTTCCGTGATCGTTATTGTGTACACGTTAAATAGAACTGGTCACAATGGTGAGCTTTGTGGCAGCCCTGGACAAATGGATGTTGGCTCGGAAGACCAACTTCCACATCTGAGTATCACCTTCCTCTGAAACAGTGCCGCGGCGATCCATCTAATGAGGAAGGGGTGCACTGCCAGTTTGAGGAGCATATGCATGAGATATTCAAATGGTACCATGTTGTATGCATCCTCCAGATCTATAGCAGCAGCACATGTCTCCTCTCGTCTGTGGAAGCCTTCGAAGACGTCATAGGCAAAGACTGCCGCATTGAGCCATGTCTCTTTGTTATATCTATAACCTCCGAGCGTGGGTGGGGGCGTTTCTGTTCAAAGTGACAGGTGAGGACAGGGGCAACTATTTTCTCCAGCAGCTTGCCCGCAGTGTTCTGCATTGTGATGATTCTGTAGGCACTGATCTGAGAATGGTCCTTGTTTGGCTTCGGTAGCGGTAGTAGGTAGCTGTGTAGCCACTCCTCCTTAATCTGGCCACTCCGAATACTGGCATTAAACTCATTGGCCAGTTTACAACCCTTAGATGACAGACGGGTCACTAAAGTATTGCAACAAGCGGAGAAATATAGAAGGCTCCTTAGCCACCCCATGCACCAAAGAATATCTGGTTCCGGAATTGTACGACTAAAGAGGAGCAACTTCGCTGCAATTGCCAATGAACTAACTACTGGAGACCCAGTACTCTCTCAAACAATATCGAAACCCTTGGGCCCATCTGATATGTCTCCTCGTGGAAAGCATAAAATACCAGAACTTAACTAAAATATAACAGGAATCATTAAAAAAGGCACCCAATCAGACACAGAAAGAAACACGTAGCAGAAAAATACATACACGATACCTACCCACAGGACTCTTGGTCCCACATATACACAGATGGCTCTGCTACAAATGCCACCAGAAATGGAGGGGGAGGTGTGTTCTTGACGCTGAATAATTAGGACGAGATCACCAAGTCAATAGCACAAAAATAACATGCAGAATATATTGGTGATTCTGACTGATGCACTGTCAGTACTATCAGCTCTAAAAAGTCCCAAGAACAATGAACTAGATGACTTGAGAACAACTCAGACTTCCGTTTCCAAGATAGCGGAACTGAGTCACGTTCTCTCTATCGCTGCAGAAATTCCGTTGGATTCTTATCAACTTCGGGTTTCCGTTCCAATTTTCTGCATTCCAGTCAAAATGATGTTCTACTTGTTATATCTGAGCCATTGAATTGACGTTTCACGCACAGCAATGCTCCGTTTTGACAATTCAAGTGTTGTGAATGCGCCTTCCAACGTCTAATGTTGATCTGCGTTTTACGTCACACTAAGTGCTGTTCAGTGACCATTTGATGGAGATGGTTGACGCAAGTTATTTACAAGTTTCAACACATTAATGTGGTGGGCTCCGTGAAGTCAGCGTCTTTGGGAAGTTTGTACCATGTTTCGTTCGCTGTAGACTGCATTCAGTAGAGTAATAATGAATACATGGGCGCAGACATTTTGTGCGTGCTACGTCATCATAATGGATCATCGTGTGTCCCAAGACCAACCATGCGCTAATCTTGCGATCTTGCGTTTGGTGTGCATCGGGGATAATCTGACGACGAACTGTGTTTTGTATGTTCGGAGTTGGAGTTAAACACGATGTCCTAACATCATCAAGCGCCATAATTTACTATTACGATCATCATTTTCGGGAGGACGTGATCTTCCGGGCAATGTGATGGATAGGCGGCAGGAACCATTGAAGGCTATGTCTGCAAAGTGTTCCTTGTTGCAGTTTCCTCATGTTCCAAGTCCGACTTGTTGCAGGAGCTGCTGAGTTAAGTGCTCTGTGCACACCGTGAGCTGTGTGTCTCATCCATTTTGATCATGTTTCGATACTCCAATTGTGTACGATGAATGATGATATCGTATGACAGGAAACAGTTGGCTGTGTTCACTTTCTGTGCGGTTTCGCCTTATGTCTTTTGGCGTGTGCTGAGACTGCTATGATGGGGACTACAGTTACCTTTCTTTGTTTGGAAGATGAGTTATAATTCGAATGATTCCACTGGCACGGGCGGTTGAGAAATTATGGATTTTAATTCGCTTACAGTGATACAGAGGCCTTCCATAACCAATAACCAATAACTCTGGACAAACTATGCAATAACTTCCAGAGAGTAGTCATTCAATGGATACCATCAGACTGTAATATACACGGGAACGAACGCGCAGACAAATTAGCTAAAGAGGGAGGGAGATTACCACAGGAGAACAGTCCGCTCAGTTATGATGAAGCCAAATCCATCCTCAAGGGTCAGTTCCATGAAAAATGGAAATCAGAACACCCAAAGCATAACGAGAGTGACGGTTACCACCACATATCAAGGAGGGATCAAGTCATCATACTTCGCCTACGCACTGGCCACAATAGAATGAGAAATCACATGTTCACCAAATTCAAAATAGGTACAACCAGCCTATGCCACTGTACACTGGACAATATGACTACAAAACATGTTCTACAGGATTGCCCCCAGTACACAGACCTGAGAAGAGCAATGTGGTCCACGCCCACCTCCCAATTAAGAAAAACTATATGGGGCAATCGATTTGCTTAAACAGACAGCTGCCTTCATGAGAGAGTCTGGAATCTTACTCTGATTGAGTCTTGATCGCAGAGAGAGAGAGAGAGAGAGAGAGAGAGAGAGAGAGAGAGATTTGATCTTATCTCTCAGACTGTTTCCTGTCATTCGTCTATCACATTTCAACTCTGTAGAGGTTAATTTTCTTATTGTTCTTGCATCTAGAGTCCAAGTCTGGCTTTGGTAGCACAACGTTGGAATGAAGATTGTATTGTATAGTGCTCGTTTTGCCTCCAGAGTTATTTCCTTGTTGGACAATAGTGGTGATAACTGTCCAATGATTTGACAAGCTTTGTTGCATCTTGATTCTGTTGTTTGAGAATTATCGTTTGTCATTTAACTTCCTAGGTATTTGATTTGAATTCCTCTACTTGTGCCATATAAGTAGTAGTATATTACCAGTGAAATGGGGATTTTCTTGCCCCCAGCGGCAAAATATTACTTATATAAATAGTCTACCGGCAGATTTTTACATAAAAAGTATACCCCATCCGCCGCTCTACCGCCCGGAGTTGACCATGACCGCTCGTGTCGGGACGTTGACCTCTTGTGTCGGTGACCTTGAAGTGACCTGTTTATGCCTGGTGTATTGAAGAAAGAGTGTTCCGCTCCTGTGTGTAGGATCTTATTTTTTATCGCTCAGGTTGAATGTTTTCTCACTTCATCAGGGCAGGTGCGTGCTTGTAAATACTGTGCTATAATGATTTTTTTTTAAATGGAGGAAAGCCGGTGTTATCTCTTCCTTGGTCCTCAGTGTTAGTGGTTCGCTCTCTCTCTCTCTCCCTATCTCTCTCTCCTCATTATGATTGTTCCTTAACTTTTCATAACTGTCTTTCTTCTGTATTAGTGAGACTAAGCATCTCTCTCCCCTCCCTTTTTCCCTCCTATTTCCTCATAGACTACTCTCCTTCTATACCACCCTTGCTCCTCTCTTTTCCACCATCCCTCATAATTGTAACTTCCCTCATAGAATTCCCTACATTATAACACTTACTCATTCTCGACATTTACGACTATCAGCTCTCCTTCCCCCTCCCAGACTTCTCTCTCTCTCTCTCGTTCTCTCTCCGATTCCCTCATAGACTTCCCTCCATTGTAACACTTACTCATTCTCGACATTTACTCCTATCAGCTCTCCTTCCCCCTCCCAGACATCTCTCTCTCTCTCCCTTTCTCTCTTCTCGCCGTCTCTCTCTCTCTCTCTCCCTCCCTCTGACAAATGAATTAATCAAGACAAATAAAATAAACAAATATGAGACTTTCTATGTAATTTGCACAATAAAGCCTTTATTAATACAGCACGAGAACAGATATTTTATAAATGCACAGTAAAAGTTTAACCTCTCTGTCTCTCTCTCTCTCTCCTATCCACTCCTACCCTTCGCTCCTACCATGTCACCTTCTCACCTATCTTTCCCACTTTTGACCACGCAAACTGGAACGTGACGACTAATCAACTGATCGGGAAGTCATGTAGGTGAAATAAATAAAAAACTAGTGGCGGGAATGCTCTCCACCATCCACTTAGTGTCGGGTCTGTTGAGCATGGCAATGTCTACAGGATCGTGTTCCGTTAGAGAATCAACGAAGCTGGTGAAATCTCCAAGATTATTGATCAAACGGGGGAACTCGAGAACAGCCGAGTTATTGAGGGAAGAGTGGAAGAAGCGTAGATCACCTCTCTCTCTATGTCTGAGGATAAGGTGGTGACCATAGTTAATTTTGAATCGGGTTTTCTGACTATCAAACACATCACTTAGAAGCGCAGACCAGTCTGTGATAAATGGGCGATCAGGGGAGTGGAAGAATGTATATGTGGAAACTGTCTTGTTAATTGAAGCGTGGGTGTTTATAACTGACCAGTTTTGTTGATATACAGCCCGCACATCATCCGACAGTGGTGTTAAAGGGTCATCGTTCTTGTACTTTTAATCTCAGGTGATTGTTCTTCGTCTATCTTTCGATCGGTCGCTGGTAAAGGGGCAACCGGTGGCGATGAAGTTGGTGTTTTAGCAGGTACTAAGTCTGAAGTTGATGTTGTAGCAGGTACCGAGTCTGAAGTTGGTGTTGTAGCAGGTACCGAGTCTGAAGTTGTTGTTGTTGTAGCAGGTATCGAGGGTGAAACTATCGAGGTAGACGGTGCCACTGGTGAAGCTGGTGTTGTTGTAGAATGTTTTAGCCTCCTATGATTGGCTAAAGAACTTCTACTCGTATACGTTCGTTGACAAATGGTACAAGCAATGCGTATAAGGCGATGCACAGCTCGAGTGTGTTGCAACATATCTTTGCGCCATTTAAACTTCTGTGGACACAATAGACACTGATGTTCTCCAGAAAATACCTCATTATGAGAAACCATCTGTAGAAAATCAAAGAACCCGTGTCAACAATACATAACTAATCTAGTTTAAATACATTAAGAAAACTAGCCATCAAGACTTAAAATACTTAGTTTAAGTATCCAATAAGAAAAAAAAAACGAACGAATTCAACAATACTTATCATTCCTACTTTAAACACATCAATAAAATTAAATAACCTGTTATCGATAACCCTTAACATACTTTAAGAGAAAACAAAATATTCAAACTTACAGCGTAAAATATAGTCTCAATCATCTACACTGAATATAACCTATTATCGATAAGCGTTAACATACTTTAAGAGAAAACAATCCAACTTACTGTGTAAAATACAATCTCAATTCACTAGAATGAACATTAGTATGACTTTCCTTGAAGCAACCAAACTTATAACACAAATTCTCGTATGAGACTATTTTAAATATAAGCTGGTAACAGATTTTAGCCAATCAGCGAGTGACTATGCCAACCTCGACTGATATCTGGATTAACCAATCAGAGAAGAGTATTAACATTGGAGGCGGAACAAAGTTATGACTGACAGCTGGATTAACCAATCAGAGAAGCGCGTTAGCCGAAGCGTAGGTAGTGGCTGTCGGCTCAGCGGTGGGGGAAAAAATGCGAGGTGGTGGATTACTTGAACTCGTTTTGACCCCTGAGGCAATTCCAGAAGAGTTCTATGATCTCATTTTGACATCTGAAGGCTTTAATACCAATGTTTCCCACTTCAACGAACGACAGACATCATTAAAGGTGATTACTTCAGATCTTAGACTTTGGAGTTCCATATCTTTATCACTTGATTGAATGACAGACAACAGTAAAGGTGATCATTTCAGGTCAGAAAACTTAGTTCCAACGCCCAACATTTTGGCTCATTGGCAAAAAGTTGAACACGAACTCTACAAATTTAGTCCCAAAGTCGTAATTGTTAGACACGAAAGTCGTAAATGTTATATGCAAAGTCTAAAAGTTTGTCAAAAAGACAACCCAAACTCAAAATAGTTAGACACAAAGCCCAACAATTTATATGCAAAGTCCAAAAAGTTACTCAAAAGACAACTAATGTAACACTTAACCCCAAAGTTTCGTCTCATAACCAAAAAGTTGAACTCAAAACCCTAAAAATTTAATCCCAATGTGATACTAGTTCGACACAAAAGTCGTTAATGTTATATTCAAATTCAAAAGTTTGTCAAAAAGACAACCCAAACACAAAATAGTTAGACGCAAAGCTCAAAAATGTATATGCAAAGTCCAAAAAGTTACTCCAAAAAACAACTAATGTAACACTTAACCCCAAAATTTCGTCTCATAACCAAAAAGTTGAACTCAAAACCCTAAAAATTTAGTCCCAAAGTGATACTAGTTCGACACAGAAGTCGTAAATGTTATATTCAAATCCAAAAGTTTGTCAAAAAGACAACCCAAACTCAAAATAATTAGACGCAAAGCTGAAAAATTTATATGCAAAGTCCAAAAAGTTACTCCAAAAGACAACTAATGTAACACTTAACCCCAAAATTTCGTCTCATAACCAAAAAGTTGAACTCAAAACCCTAAAAATTTAGTCCCAAAGTGATACTTGTTCGACACAAAAGTCGTAAATGTTATATTCAAATCCAAAAATTTGTCAAAAAGACAACCCAAACTCAAAATAGACGCAAAGCTGAACAATTTATATGCAAAGTCCAAAAAGTTACTCCAAAAGACAACTAATGTAACACTTAACCCCAAAATTTCGTCTCATGACCAAAAAGTTGAACTCAAAACCCTAAAAATTTAGGCCCAAAGTAAAAATAGTTAGTTACGAAATACCACAAAGGTATATTCAAAGGCCAAAATGTTACTCCAAAAGACAACTAATGTAACAAACAAGCCCTAAAATTTCGACTCATACTCACGAACTTGGACACAAAACCCTACAAAATTTAGACCCAAAGTCAAAATAGTTAGACACGAAAGACCAAATAGTTATATACAAAGTCCAAAAGTTTGTCAAAAAGACAACCCAAACTCAAAATAGTTATACACGAAAGACCAAAAAGGGATATTCAAAGTCCAAAATGTTACTCCAAAAGACAATTAATGTAACACCAAGCTCTACAATTTCGACTTATACTCACAAATTTGGACACAAAACCCTAAAAAATCTAGACCCAAAGTCCAGAAGACAAAATAATTTATCCCCAAAGCACAAAAATCTCATCTCATAAGCAAAAAGTTGAAAATGCAGGCTGTCTAGTATGTCTAGATTTTGACCTAATAAGTTTCTAAAAATAGATTTTAACCTATGATGCAATACCAAAGTGTCCACTTATCAATCAAAGACTTTAACACAGCCGTGAAAACCCTAATAAATAATTAGAATTCACTAAAAAAAATATTTCCATTAGGACTGTGTCTAAACGATTACTGAAAGTATTGCTACAACCCTAGAAAACTCCATACACACTAAAAACACCACATTCAAAGACTAAAGTTAAAGTTCACGCCCCCATCACAACTCTGATAAGAAAAGTACGACAAAACATGAAAGTTAAACCCCCTGTCACAACTGCTAAGAAAAGTACTGCAAAGCATGAAAGTTATGTCCCCTGCTATAATTCTACTAAACGAAAGTATTACCAAATACGTAGGTTACACCCTGGACATAACCTCACCAAAAGACAAAATTGTACTTAAAAATCACTTTTATGACTGTTACCGCCTTGACCATTTTTGGTGGTTACGCCCAAGAAACTGTTAAAGATAGTAAATTTAACTTCTAGGATTACTCTAAACCTTATTTTAGTCATCCCCATAGCAAAAATTTACTTAAAAACCACTTTTAAAATGTTTACCCCATTACCCATTTTTGGTGGTTACGCCCATGATACTGTTAAAGATAGTAAATGTAACCTCTAGGCATACTCCAAACTTTATTTTAGACATTCCCATAGCAAAAAATATTTTTTTGAAAAACAATTTTAAGTTTCTTACCCCCAACCACCTTTTGATAGCTACGCAAATGAAACTGTTAAAGATAGTAAATTTAACCTCTAGGCATACTCCAAATTTTATTTTAGACATTCCCATAGCAAAAAATTTACTTAAAAAACACTTTTAGGTTCCTTACCCCCAACCACCTTTTGATGGCTACGCCCATGAAATAGATAAAATCCGTAAATTTACACGCTAGGTTTACTCTAAACTTTATTTTAGTCATCCCCATAGCAAAAATTTACTTAAAAAGCACTTAAATATGTTTTACCCCCTTACCCATTTTTGGTGCTTACGCCCATGAAATCGATAAAAATAGTAAATTTATTACACTCAAGGCTTACCCCAAATTTTACATTAAACATGCCCATAGCAAAAATATACTTAAAAATCACTTTTATGATTGTTACCCCCCCCCCACCATTTTTTAGGGATACGCCCATGAAATCGATAAAAAATTTAAATTTAACCTATTGGTATACCCCAAACATAATATTTGACACGCCCATGTATCAAATTTGCCTGAAAAATCAACCAAAAATGAGTAGTATAGTATTCAGTGAAATTATGCGTATAGACTCTTATATAAGGAAAACAAAAATCGACGGATAGACTATTTATATAAGGAAAAAAAAAGCTGCGGATAGACTATTTATATAACGAATAAGCTGCGGGGGGCCGCAAGAAAATCCATCATTTCACTGAATACTATTTTGGCCTTTGAATATACCTTTGCGGTCTTTCGTGTCTAACTATTTTTACTTTGGGCCTAAATTTTTAGGGTTTTGAGTTCAACTTTTTGGGTTTGAGACGAAATTTTGGGGTTAAGTGTTACATTATAGCTTGTTTCATAACTCGTGCCCAACTTTTAAAATCGATAGGTTTTTAACCGCTTGTTGTAAGTTGTTCAAAATTTGCATGCAAAGTTATAATGATTAGAACCCAACAGGGAATTAATTTCATAAAAAAAAAAACATTTGGTTACTATTGTTGCTTATTTGATTTATATAAATTTATAACGGCCCATTGATGTAGTCAAAACTTAATGTTTACAGTATTTTAAGTTAAAAATAGCAAGTAAAAATCCATACACGGTAAAATTGACGTGTTTGCACGCTTTTACCGTGGTTTTTTGACACAATTAGACACTTGTAAAAAAACACGAGAAATTGTGTGTTCCATTTCCGTTCATTCATAGGTGAAGACGTGGAACGATAACATTTATCCTGAGTCTTAAAATGAAATTCTGCAGTTTACAAAACATCGCAATAAAAATGTATGACTATTTTTGCAAAGAGGCTAAACGAGGAAGATTATTTCATTCTTTAGAAAACCCTGAGAATAGGACAAGACACATTTTGGATTTATCTAAACGGTCATTTAATCGCTGGTTTCAAGCACGTGACCGTCAATGTTCAAAATATACAAAATCACAAGGAAGAGCAAAAATGTTGGATCATTTCGACAGTGAACTTATTAGAAGTGAAATTCGCAAAATGTTGGGTATGAATGAAACCGTTACAATAAGAAAATTAAAAGTATCGCTGAAAAAGAACAACAGTATTGAATTATCAAAGTCTACATTATGGAGGAATGTGAGAGCTGCAGGCTTTACATTCAGAAAGTATTCCAATGGACGAAACATCATCTGTGAGAAGCCACATATAGTAGTCATGAGAAGCAAGTACTTACGTGAAGTAAAAGAGGTGCGCAAGCAAGGTTATGATATTGTGTACTTGGATGAAACATGGATCAATGCTCACCACACTAACCAAAGGGAATGGCAGTCATCAGATGGAAAGATTAAGAGATTAATACCTAGCAGCAAAGGACAGCGCTTGATAATTGCTCATGCAGGTAGTCGACAACATGGACTAATACAGAATGCAGAGCTCATTTTTCTTTCAAAATCCATAGACAATCGGGATTATCACTCTGAGATGAATGGTCACATATTTAGACATTGGATTGAAAATTATGTTCTCCCATCACTAGATCGACCATCTTGCCTAATAATGGACAATGCAGCGTACCACAACATTGTTGCACTTTAAGATAAAGTCCCAACGTCATCCAGTACAAAAGATGCTATTAAGATATGGCTCACAAAGGAGCACATACAATTTAATAACATGTACTTAAAACCTGAATTACTATCTCTAGTAAAGCAAAAACAGAGGACAAAGATTTTTCAAATAGATAAGATTATCCAAGAGCACGGTCATATAAGTTTGAGGCTGCCACCTTACCATGCTCATTTAAATCCAATAGAACTAATCTGGGGAAAATTAAAAGGACAAGTGGCAGATGAAAATACAACATTCAAAATATGCGATGTAAAGACTCTTGCTAATCTCGCTTTATTAAATATAGACAAAGATTATTGGGCTAAATGTGAAGACCACGTCTTAAAACAGGAAGAGGAATATTGGAAAAATGATGGTTTGTGGAATGTTCAACCCCAAACAGTTATTAATCTTTTAGACTCGTCTGATTCAGAATGAAAGTATATAGCCCCCACAATGTTGGCCCCTATATTACCTTAAATTAGTTCAACAAACGCTCCTTTTCAGGACCACACAACTATGAAAATTGGACATACAGGTATACCTTGATATTATCGTCCGTCCTCGAACTGAGAAGACAATAATTCTCCTGGTGTTTTGTTTTATTCAGTTATTTCCCCATTACGGCCACGCCTTTACCTAGTGAAAATTAATCATAGACCAGCAACTACGGTAATTTCTATTATTTAGGGGTTCACAATTTACAATTTTGACAAACATCAAAGAAATTCGCCACTTTAAGAAAATTGCAGCTGCAAGCTGTATTGTTAAATATACATTTAAAGGGTCTTTTGCATTCTAATAACATTTGGAAAATTTCAACAGTTTTTTAACAAATGGTTACTGAGTAATAGCGTTTTGAAGTTGTATATATATGATGAAATGACGTTACTGGTCGTAAATGGTCTGTTTGCAGTAAAAGTGATATTTCCACTTCGAGTCGCTGGCAGCTTTCAGTTATATTTTCGTCGGATTTAGATAAGAATGGGAACAATTGGGTAGACATAAGGAGCAAACAAATATTACAGTTACGTAACTGAAAATTATTATTGAAATAAAATTCGAGGAAAGCCATTTTTTTGTAAACCAGTGATTCACTAAAGCCACTTTAGAATGTAAAATGCAAGAAAAATAAGGTCAACAAAGGCAAAAGTGGACTTCAAACATCGAGAAACGCAGAACTATGACAGCGTATACCATCAGAGCATGAAAGATTTTGAAATGGCGTACCGTGGTAGCCAACTTTTGATGTCGAGAACGGCACAAAATGATGACTAAACTTTTCGTTTTTTTTTTGGTTTTTTTTTTTTTGCTGTCTTTTTCACATATATTTTATCTTTGGGATCCAACACTGATGTCGGTATGTGTTGTATATGTTCCAGGTTTTTCCTGTTGATTCTTTCCCTGTGGGTTTCAGGTACAAGTTTTTAGTTGGCTTTCGAAGCGTGTTTCCTACACTTCTACCGCCATTTTCTTAGTATCTTCCATTGTGGGTTGATTTGATGTAAACTAAGCACTAAATTGTATCTATAGTCCGTTCAAAAATTCATAATCACACCTGAATTAGTTTTGCGTGAAAACCGTTTGTTATTTTGCTTTCAAATTTTGCACCCATTCTAAGAATATTGATGACGTTATAGAAATATTTTTTTGCTCTGAGAAATTTGATCTAGTTTAAAAGTTTTCTTCTTTAGGCTATATCAAATTCACCCTGTTCGAATTTGACACCATTTTATGATATATACATTAATTTGGTGCGGTCGTTCACGTAAAATAGATTGGCTATTGCAGAAACACTAACTTCAGGAAAATCCCGTGCACAAAACTTAATTGTTATTGAACGACATGACGCACCACGGCTTTGGCATTAATTACCGAAGGGAAGGCATATCTTTATTTATTTTGTGAAGACTCAGTAGACAATTTTGTTGACTTTAAATACCAACATTTATATCTAACTTACAATGAATTTGAAATGCAAATTTATAACTATGCAAAAGGTTATTTTTTTACTATATCAGCACTTCCTTAGGGAATCCAAGATGGGGCATTTATATTGTGATATTCATGACCCAGAGAGACGAACGCAACTCGCGCTTGGTCTTAATAAATCGTCATTTTCTCGTTGGATTAAACAAGACTCAGAGTGCACTCATGTCAATCAAGGAAGGAAAAGGAAAGTCGACAGCTTTGACATGGATGTCATAAAACGTGAGATATTGAAAATGTTTGCTAATAATGTACTTGTTACTCTCAGGAATTTGAAATTAAAATTGCATGTAGACTGCAACATTGACATTTCTAAAAGTACTCTATGGAAGATTGTGCGAGGAGCCAGCTTCACTTTCAGAAAAACTGTTGGGGGCAGGAATATTATTTGTGAAAAACCACACTTGGTCATTGCTGGAAGCAAATACCTGAGACAGATCCGTGAGCGGCGGAGTGTACGGTATAATATTGTATATTTGGACGAATCGTGGGTCAACGCACACCACACCTATGCTAAAGAATGGCAGTCAGTAAATTGCAAACTCATAAGAACAATTCCTAGCAGCAAAGGCCAGCGCATTATATTAACGCATGCTGGAAGCACTGAAAACGGCCTTGTCCATGATGCGGGACTTATTTTCCAATCAAAAGTACCGACGGTAGGGACTACCATACTGAAATGAATGGAAACATTTTCAGGCACTGGTTGGAGAACGATCTTTTACCAATCCTGGAGAGACCTTCATGCATAGTCATGGATAATGCATCATACCACAATGTTGTATCAGAGGAAGACAAAGTGCCTACTGCATCAAATACAAAAGAGCAAATTAGGACATGGCTTGCGAATGAAAATGTCAAATTTGACGACACATATTTAAAACCCTAATTGTTACAACTTGTAAAGAATACGAATAAGAAAAAGGTGTACCATGTTGACAAAATCATTGAGAAATACGGCCACACCTCTCTTCGACTTCCTGCATATCATGCGCACCTTAATCCAATCGAACTTGTCTGGGCTCACGTCAAAGGACAAGTTGCAGAACAGAACAGGACGTTTAAAATGTGTGATGTTGAAGTTCTGACACGCGAGTCTCTCTCAAAAATAGACATTCCGTTCTGGAAGAAGTGTGTTGAACATGTGCTGCGGGTGGAGGATGAGTACTGGAAACGAGATGGATTACTATTTGTCCAGCCAGTAATGATTATCAACCTCTTGGAATCGTCAGATTCTGAATGATTAAAATTAAGATGAATTCAATTCCAGCTGCAGTTAGGACGTCCTGGGGTCTAATGGTGACCGAAGGACAAGACTAATTGTAACCAATTGAATTCATGTTTGCAAATACACATAACGAACAACACCCACAATTAAGCACTATGTAGATACGCCTCTGACAAGAATTGTAGTAAACTGGAAAATTTATCACGATTACTGTAAACTCTAGGGAGCCGCGATAGCTCAGTGGTTAGTGAACTGGACCACAAAGGGCAAGGGGTAGAGTTCGATCCCAACCGACGGCTTCCCGGTTCACCCAGCCTTAAATGGGTACCGGATTTTTTTCTGGGACAGTAAAGCAGCACGGGCGTAATACTGACCACATTACCCCAAAAATCATGTGCTGAAGGTCTGTAAAATATAGGGTCACTAACACCATATTTCCCTATACGCCACTTGGCGTGACGGGGGTACTTTACTTTTACTGTAAAATCTAAAATTTGAATCAACTTGTGTGATATCGTCATAAAAGATCAAAGAAATTCGCTGATGTGCAAAATCTGTTGTGTTTGTGGAATAAAAAATACCAAAATCTTTGCGTCATCAATATTCTAAGATTGCATGCAAAATCTGAAACCAAAATTACAAGCGGTTATCACGCAAAATTAATTCAGGTGTGATTATGAATTTCTGAACGGACTATAGCAGCTAAATTATTAGAGAGGCTAGACAAACAACAACGTTTCAACAAAAGCCTTCATCAAGTACACAAAATATACAGAGATCAATACGATAGGCTAGTACTGTTCTAAAATAAGCAAGGAAACGTTAACACAGAAGCCAAATACTGATCTGAAAAATGGCGAAAAGAAACGGTGGACCAAAAGGAGCCAAGTTAAAAATTAGAAAGGAGGTCTCATGGGGATCGATGAAAGGTGTCCCATAGGGTACGGTGAAAGAGATAAAAAGAGGGACAGAGAGAGAAGACAGCGGAGGAAGGAGGTAGAAGAGCAGAAAAGGTAATAAAGATAACGCAAGGAGGAATAAACAAAGGACACAGGAAAAAATGGGACAGGAGACCAGTGACTAAAGAAAAGAGTGGAAAGAGTTCAGCCCCCTCGGATGGAGAGCGCCAAGACGTGCTATGAGTCGGTTATCCAAGGTGAATATACTGTGGGTATCAGAGGAACAAAAGATGATGGCAGTAATGCGAAGCCCTGGGTTGATTTAATGTTTCCCATGGAACAGTTCATCATTTTTAAAAGTGTCTGGCAATCTGATCTGAAGTATCCTCCTTAGCCAGGTACTACTAAATGCCTACAGTTTTATTCTGCTTTTTGTCACGTGGCCAAACCATTTTATCTGTTGTTTCCTTATATATTCTATGGGTGAGGGGGGGGCGCTATTCCTAGCTTTTCTCTCAGTTCTTCCTTTCTGACCTTGTCTCTCAAGCTGTTTCCTGTTATTCGTCTAAGACATTTCATCTCAGTGTAGGTTATTTATCTTATTGTTCTTGCATCTAGGGTCCTGGTCTGGAATTGGGAGCACAACGTTGGGATGAAGATTGTATTGTACAGTGCACGTTTTGCCTCCAGAGTTATTTCCTTGTTGGACAATAGTGGTGATAGCTGTCCAATGATTTGTCAAGATTTCATGCATCTTGAGTCTGTCTCTGCTATTTGAGAATTATAGTTTGTCACTAAACTGTCTAGGTGTTTGAATTTCTCTTCCTGTTTTAGTTGCATGCCATTTATAGTTATGTTAATGTTAATGTTCTGTTTCTCTTTTGCGACATTAATGATTTATGTTTTGTTGATTATGATTTTCATGTTGTATTTTGTGCCTGTGCTGTTGAGTTTATTTAAGTTTTCTTGTAGGTCTTCTATTTTTCCATGTATGAGTGCCTGATCGTCTGCAATCGTCTGCTTTTGGTTGATGTTTATAATTGTTATTTATTTATGATCTATATAGTAGGACCAATATGACATTTCTCTTGAACAGTCTAAATTCAATTGTTTGGGACATGTTTTCTAGATATTCTTCAATTGTTGAACTTGAAGAGATAAAGAAAAGAGTCCGAACTTCAAATTGATATGTTACCTGATAATTTGTAACATAACGGTTACTGCAATTTAATCAATTATATTCTCGACCAATGCGACTTCCAAGATAGATAAAGTGATCGATCTCTTCTACTGGTTTGCTTTCCATGTATATTTTGTCGTCTGTTGGAATTAAACTTTTCATGACTTTAGTCTTTTCATGATTGATCTCAAGCCCAGTTTCTATTGGGAAATATTCGCTCAGTCCTTCCTCTGTTCGAACTGCACATGTGTAACCATCATACCTTTGTAATATTTATGATTTTTGATGGTAAGCTATATTGCTTCAGAATTTTCCACAAAGAACCTCTATGAATACTGTCAAATGCTTTTTGAAGTCGATGAAAGAACTACAGAACTAGAACTACAGTCCCCACTTTATACTGGATTCATAGATTACGAAAAGGCATTTGATAGTTTAGACAGAGGAATGCTTTGGAAGTTGCTGAGTCATTACGGAATCCCCATAAAGTTTATTAACCTGATAAAAACAATGTATGAAGGAATGAAATGTAGTGGGGTGCATGAAGGGCAGCTTACAGAAACATTTGGAATAAGAACAGGAGTAAAGCAGGGGTGATTCTGTATCCATTACTCTTTCTACTGGCCATATATTGGATTATGAGAATAACTCAAAACAACATAAATGGAATCCAGTGGTCACTGACAAAGCAACTTAATGATTTAGACTTTGCTGATGACACAGCTCTCCTATCACATAGCCATCAACAGATGCAGGATAAAATGAACATACTTGATGAGAGATCACAACAGCTAGGACTGAAAATTAATAGAGATAAGACCAACATTATGAGGATTAATGCAGTTGGCAATAAGCAAATAAAATTAGGAGAAATACCTCTACTAGACGTACAATCTTACATATATTTGGGCAGTATTATAGATAAAGAGGGAGGAACAGAAAATGATATCAAAATAAGGATATCAAAAGCAAGAGGAGCTTTTGTTGCACTGGGAAACATATGGAAATCCAAAATAATTAGGTTAAAACAAAATAAAACTTTTTAATTCCAATGTTAAGTCAGTCCTATTATATGACTGTGAAACATGGAGAACAACAAAATTGACAATCATAAAGATACAGACTTTCATTAATGGATACTTATGCTGAATAAAAGGATAGACATGGCAGGACAAAATTACTAACATAGAAGTATGGAAATGTACCAGTCAAATACCAGTGGATAAAGAGATACGTCGAAGCTGATAGGACACACACTACGGAAGCCAACTGAGAGTATTACACAACAGGCCCTTTATGGAATCCACAGGGGAAAAGACAAAGAGGAAGACAAAGAGATTCTTGGAGAAGACAAACAGAAGCAGAGATGAAAATGTTGGAGAAGAAATGGAATGATCTTAAAAGAATGGAAAAAAACAGAACGATCTGGAAAGTGTTTAGTTGAAGACCTATGCTCCACAGGGAGCTGAAAGGTAGAAGAAGGAAGAATATAAAGGGAATTGAATGTAATTAAAGGAATTTAAGTCTACAATCTCAACATAAACAATGTGCGATGTGCGGATACACAGTCTTAATAGCAGAGACAATTTAATGAACTACAAGAAATGATAGACGTAATTGTAAAAGAAAACAACGAGAAAGGTCCAAGTCTGAATAATAAAAAAACAGAAGTAATGATCAGTAGTGTATATACGTTGATGTTCGTAGGTTAAACTTTTTTTTATTGGGGGGGGGGGGGGGGCTGTGTGACCCCGGATGTATGAAAGTCAGCTGATCGGTGGAAAGTGTTTATGACCTATTGGAGGGTGATAAGGCGGTAATAAGGGCAGGTAGACTGCAATATCGTGTTGGAATAAAATAAAGTTTTGTTAGAAAGTGTCACTCGGCCAGGTGTGCTGAGGAAATTTAAATAGCGTGTAGGAATGATATTTTGTAATAAAGTATATATTTTTAAAATGTCACTTCCTCGATGTTATTAGGACAAGCGTAAATACCCAGCATCATGTGCCTCATCACCATCATGTGCCGTGATCATCATCATGCACCATACCCTACCCTCAACATCATCAGCATCATCATCATCATCATCATGTGCCATGCTGTAACCTCATCATTATCATGGGCCCTCCCCTCAACATCACCAGCATCATGCGCCATATCATTCACTCAACATCACCATCATGTGCCGTCATCATCATCATGCACCATACTCTACCCTCCCCTCAATATCATTTTCATGTCATCATCATCAGCATGTGCCCTCCCCTCAACATCACCAGCATAATGCGCCATACCCTCAACCAGCCATACTCTCCCCTCAAGATCACCATCATGTGCCACCATTATCATGTGCCATACCGTAACCTAATCATAGTCATGTAGCCTCCCATCAACATCACCAGCATCATGCGCCATGCCATTCACTCAACATCACCATCATGTGCCGTCATCACCATCATGCACCATACTCTACCCTCCCCTCAACATCATTCTCATGTCATCATCATCAGCATGTGCCCCCCCCTCAACATCACCAGCATATTGCGCCATACCCTCCCCTCAACATCACCATCATATGCCGTCATCATCATCATTCACCATACTATACCCTCCCTCCAACATTATTCTCATGTCATCATCATCATCATGTGCCATCCCCTCAACATCACCAGCATCACGATGCACCGTCACACACACACACACACACACACACACACACACACACACACACACACACACACACACACACACACACTCTCTCTCTCTCTCTCTCTCTCTCTCATTAAACCAAGTCAAATAAAACAAACAAAATATTTGGCTTTCCTATAAAATTTACACAATAAAGATTTTGTTTATACAGCAGAGAACAGATATTTGAAAATAGAAATATAAAACTGTCCGGTTGCAGAGTTTATTAATTTTAACCGTCTGGGCTTCCTCCCTGTTTTGCTGGCACTGTCTTTTTTGTGTTAAATTTCTATCAAACACTGTGTATATGAAGGCTGATTAGCGTTAAAAACACAACCACCCTCCATATTGACAAAACCTTGATCAAAGACGGAATAGGTAATTGGCGATTCTGTTGAATCACCCTGGGAATCCTTGCGCCCCCCTCTCCCCCCCCCCCACGAAGCCGAAATATCGGCGGAGTGAGCAAACGATAATGATACGGTCTTTAATGTGTTGTCTCGACGAAAATGGCATGAGAGTTCTGTTAAGCCTCGCACCACGACACTTTAAAATTTACAATATAAACCACACGTCTTGCTAAAAAAAATCCTGCAACTCCCGTGGGTTGTAGACGAATGGAACGTGTGAATTCCTTTCGATAAAGTTTAAAATATCCATGTGTCTGGGAAGTAAACAATAGGAATCGAAATACTCACATTCCAGGCACACTCAATACAATAGGTCGTTGTAAAAGAGGGCTACACAATGCTCACCCAGTTTGTGGGCAGGGTCGGTGTTTATGACAAAGGTTGCAGTCTTGGTAGGGCCAATGCTGGGCAGTAAGTGTTTTCGTGGAAAGACATTAACAAGGGAACAACGTCGAATAGAAATATCCGACATCAAGAGGTTGTAAATATCCACTGTGTTCATTTTTCTCAAACGGCGAAGTCTGTTAGAACCTCGCATGTCTTGAACACCTCGAGTACTAAGTCCAACTCGGCGTTGACGATAACTTGCAGGGGAGTTGTTGTGTGATCGGCGAACTTGGGCTCTATCGACAAGAGCCCGCGAGTAGCTAGCTCAAAGTGAGATCCGTCTAGTAGGCTGGAGGAGTGGTGAAAACCAAATAGACAAAATCCGTCCTTGAACTCTTGATAATCATCGTTATTTTCAGCGTCTTTACCAATCAGACCCAAGGCCAGATTTGTACCAAAGAAGGCTCGCGCATTTTGATTTCGTTCAAAGTCTATAGTTAGAGGCTTTCCGGACATACATCTCCCGTCGACCGTTAGGTTCATATAAGTCAAACCAAAGTGTTGACAATTGAACGGGTTAGCGGTATAACACCATTAAAAGCACTGGCGGTAATCAGACCTATCACTATACGGGTTGGTGTCTGAGACAAAAATAAATTGTCTTGACAGTGGCAGAACATGTCAATAGCAGTCGTTAATGATTTGATGGTAACCCTCTTGATCAGGTACCGAGCATTCCCGTTTAAAAGAGCCTTTTCTTGGGCCAGAGAAATCGCCGAGTTTCGCTTAGCTTTCCTGACCACGAGTGCGGCGTAAGTGATCACACTCTTATAACCCACAGACCTATCCTGGGCAATGATGTTGAATACGTCCTTAGAAGGTGTGAGTTTGATCTTTACGTGGACTCTGTTTAACATGTAACGATCCTGCACAAAGACATCAGAGTGCAAACGACCCATCATTTCAACCTCTTTACTACCCGAAGACAAATTGCGCCGTGTTTTAAATCCCTCGTTATCATACATATTATCGTGGTAGCCTGCTGTGTCTTTGTAAAACAGAGCAGCCGTCGAGTGTCACGTTTTTGCATCCTCCTCGTAGTTTAGCGTAGCCTCGAACACTGCTATAAAATAATAGGTTTTCTCCGATGGTGTAATCAACGTGTCGTTTAGAAATACGTCGACTTGTGAAAATAGACTGTGAAGATAATTGTTGACTGGCCCTACCTCGGCATCCGATGGTAAACTATCCCTGTTGGGGAGGGTGATCATGGCCTGGAGATGCAAAAACGTGTTGAAAAGATCTAGATACTCGTCGCTGTTTCCAGAAATGAAAAACTCGATGGGTGTACCATGCGATAAGGCCGCGATCGGACGAATTTCAATGAATTGGCCCGAGTCTAGATATGTCTGTGTCAGTGGAACGCTAAATAAATCCAAACCTGAGTGAAGACATTCACACGACTTGGGGTGAATGAGAGACATTATTAATCGAAAATATCCTTTGCCACCTACACCCTCGTCTTCTTGTTGTGTGCAGATTGAAGGGGTAATTGTCTAGCTGGCCGTTTTATCCTCCCGGTAACGGGTTTTCCGGGTGGTGTTACCTTCATGACTCGCTTTCTGCTTTGTCGTAAACCACTACTTGATTGGTTGTTACCTGTCAGGTGGTCTACGGCCCCGTGTATCAACCGCTGGCCGGCCTCCTTATCTCGTTCTTTGAAAGTTTCACCGATATTTCTCACGGCTATTGAGTCCTGTGCGACCTGCAGACCGGTCCCCAATCCCGGTCCCCAATCCTTCTTTGAGCAAGGCTTTACCCCCTGTTTTTAACCAAGGTAATATAGCCCTCCCGATTCCCCCAAAGAAAATGCTGATTCTTCGACCGCTCTGATTTCTACCTCCTATAAACACGGGCATTCCATCACCCGCCTGACAGCAGTAAAAGTCTTCGTATAAATCAACATCGCGATGAAGGGGTGTGTGTCTCACCATTATACCAGATCAAGATGTTTCTTCACTCGTAAGTGTACTGTTAGCACCGACTTCCCGCTGGTGAATGGAATGGTTTTTCCGTGTTCGTCGACTAAAAAAGTTTCCACAGTGTCGAATGAAAATCTGCTCAGGGGGATGTAGTGAGGCTTGTCTTAGATCTGAAACACCATGATGTGTTTTCTTTTGAGAACAGCCACGCTCCTGAGGAGGGGTACCTTCACATCCCCGACCGGTCTGGGTGAAACGATATCGCAGTAGACGTAGACATTTTTCGTAACACTATCCAAGTCCATTGCGCTCACGCTGTAGATATCGGGAGTCGCGTCTGTTATGCATGTCCTGGGGAAGGCTAATACGTTGCATTTCATCGTCTAAAACTCTCAAGTTGTCATTGATCTCCTCGGGTGGGGTATACGTGGTAATAGTCAGTTTCAGACCCTCGGGTAATCGAGGATCCATCAAGATCGTTTTTTTGGCCATAGTTATGCACCTAGTATTCCGCCGAGAACACTTAATATAGGTCGGAACAAAGCACCTATAAACTCACCAGTTTGTAGAATCTCTTTCCGCCGCTTAAGACAGTTTCTTGGTTTATTTTTAGTGAGGAGTCTTAACTTGTTCTTGTGTCGACGTTGCTCGCACTTCTATCGGTGAGTGAGTCTAAAATTAATTTTTAATATGTTATGACACCACTCGCACAAAAAGTGAATGAGTTTGGGAGAGGCTGTTTACAATATGACTCTTAAACCGCTCGGCGTGGCGGCGCGCATACATTTTAACATTTCACCGTGTCGTCTAAGTGATTCAACGCCCATTTTTGTTACTTTGGCACGTAGACGATTTATCTCTCCCTGGGAATATCTTTGTTCTTAACCAAAGATGATCCGGTTTTTCCTGACGAAGGTCCACCAACAAGTAACAGTGAGGTGACGGTGTTGCGTCCTTAAAATTGTCTTGGAGGTAGGCCACCTGTCGTGAGTACATTTGTTTAGACAGATTGATAATCTGACTTCCGTCTCTTGGGTTCTTGAAAAGGACTTAATAATGTGTATGAGGCTTATGGTTCGATGTTCCTTATTTTTTCCGAAGAGGTTTTGAACAATGTACATCACACTTATATCTTTGTGATGACTACCTTTGGTGAATAATTTTATTACCCTTTCATCCGTCTCCGACATCAGGTCATATAACTTCCTCCGGTACGGGGACAACTAACTCGTGAAGATTCTGTATAAGCTTTTCACAAATACTGTTTCCCACACCCTGTAGGCCCGACTATCACAGCTGTAAAGGGTTGTTTCCATTGGTTATCCATCTTCATAAATGACACTTTGGTGGAGTAGAGTAAGTTTTGTATTAATTGTTACCGATATCTCCACTATTAAAAAACGGTCAATATCACTCCGATATACGTCAGTATTGTGTTGTGTTCCTCCCTTGTAAAGCTGTCTTCATACCTTGGAGTGTTTAACACTCTTCACCACTGGTTCCTTGCTTTTACTCATCCTACGTCCCCTCATGTAGCTTTCTTCTTCTTTTTTTCATTTTTCTACATCCTACTTCCCTCTTTTCTGTCCACCTCTTCTTTCTTATGATCATGTAGTTATCGATAATTATGTTTCATCGTTTGTTTTCGTTGTCATTGTATTCTGAAGAAGGCCTCAGGCCGAAACGTCAGTATTGTGTTGTGTTCCTCCCTTGTAAAGCTGTCTTCATACCTTGGAGTGTTTAACACTCCTCACCACTGGTTCCTCACTCCGATATAACCAATATACACTTCAATGATATCGATACTGTCGAGTCAGCTTCAGGGGTTTCTAGCCTCAGGGCGCGTTACCTAAGACGGAACTGCTACACACATAAACTTATCGATCATCGAGGTTTTCCACGTTAACTGGGATTTTCCATGTCACCGACGAGGTCAGCCCGGATTTCCCACACATCAGCGCTTGGCTCAGTCCAAGAGGTCACTTCCGAGGGGTCATCATTGAACATTTCTCATCACGGCTAATAATGTATTGCATTAGTTACTATAAATAGACGGTCCGCGATCCGATTACAATGGCGTATAAAGGACACTCGACCAGTGTTCATGTACATACAGTTGTATGTATAGATAACCAAAACGTGTTACTGAGTGGTGTATTTTTTTAATATGGAGCCGTGTAGCATGAATATGCCAACTTCCTTTGATATTTGGGATCAACGGATTTTCATGTCCCGTGGCAAAGAGAATATAGAGAGAATAATGAGCCGTTGTCAAAGGATGGTATTAAGGCAGTCTCTTTGTGTTTTTCGTAACAGACCATTGATAAAAATAAGGTCATACCGTGGTGAGAGTCTATTAAAGTTTCCTACCTGAACTGGGATAACACTCTCGAGAGAGGAATTTATCACGCTAGTTGAGGTGCGAGATGAAATTTTATCGGCTTATGCTAACCTCAACTACACTGCACCTCTCTGTAACCAACCGAAACATCCCGGAGTCCTGGATGCCCAGGGTGATTCAGCAGAGTCACCAATTACCTATTCCGTCTTTGATCAAGGTTTTGTCAATATGGAGGGTGGTTGTATTTTTAACGCTAATCAACCTTCATATACACCCGTGTTTGATATAAATTTAACACAAACAGACAGTGCCAGCAAAACAGGGAGGAAGCCCAGACGGTTAAAATTAATAAATTCTGCAACCGGACAGTAATATATTTTTATTTTCAAATATCTGTTCTCTGTAAAATCTTTATTGTGTAAATTATATAGGAAAGCCAAATATTTTGTTTATTTTATTTGACTTGGCTTAATGAGATAGAGAGAGAGAGAGAGAGAGAGAGAGAGAGAGATGTGTGTGTGTGTGTGTGTGTGTGTGTGTGACGGTGCATCGTGATGCTGGTGATGTTGAGGGAAGGGCACATGATAATGGTGATTATGACATGAGAATGATATTGGGGGGAGGGTAAAGTATGGTGCATGATGATGATCACGGCACATGATGGTGATGAGGCACATGATGCTGGGTATTTACGCTTGCCCTAATAACATCGAGGAAGTGACATTTTAAAAATATATACTGTATTACAAAATATCATTCCTACACGCTATTTAAATTTCCTCAGCACACCTGGCCGAGTGACACTTTATAACAAAACTTGATTCTATTCCTACACGATATTGCAGTCTTCCTGCCCTTATCACCGCCTTATCACCCTCCAATGGACTCCAAGGACTCAGCCTTAATAGCAAAAAGACAGAAGTAATGGTAACAACAAAGAAAAAGACATCATCTCAGTGCAAAATAAAGACTAGTGGAACAATATTAAAACAGGTAAATGAATTTAAATATTTGGGAACTTTGTTAACCTCAGACGGAAGATGTACAAAAAGAGGTGAGATGCAGAATGGCTCAGGCAAAAGCAGCTTTCCAGAAAATGAGGAAGATGCTATGCATTTTTGACAATAAAAGTAAAGTACCCCCGTCACGCCAAGTGGCGTATAGGGAATATGGTGTTAGTGGCCATATATTTTATAGACCTTCGGTACATGATTTTTGGGATAACGGGGTCGGTATTACGCCCGTGCCGCTTCACTTTCCCTAAAAAAATCAGGTACCCATTAAAGGCTGGGTGAACCCGAAAGCCGTCGGTTGGGATCGCACCCTACCTCTTGTCCTTTGTAGTCCATTTCACTAACCACTGAGCTATCGCGGCTATTTTTGACAATAGAAACAAGAAAAAGAGTTCTTGAATGTTATGTAGAGCCAGTCTTAACATATGGATGTAAATCATGGACAATAGGACAACAGACAAGAAAATCACTAGAGTCTGTAGAAATGTGGTTTTACAGAATAATGTTGAGAATACCATGGACAGCTAAGAATTGTAATGAAAATATTCTGAAAGAGGCCAAAGCAAAAAGAGAGCTAATTTCCAATATTAGGAAGAAACAATCATCATTTTTTGGCCATGTAATGAGAAGAGAACAACTGGAATATATTGAAACAACTGGAAAAATTGAGGGACAAAAGATAAAGGGAAGCAAAGAGAAAATAAAGCAGACAGCTTAAGAGAATGGCTTGGCAGAAGGTCAACAACCGAAATAATAAAGAACTGTCGAGATTGAAAGTTGTGGAGAGACATGATCACCTACGCCAGTAGGCCCGGTACTTGATGATGATCACCCTCCAGGAGGTCATACAGACTTTCCACCGATCAGGTGACTTTCACAACATCCGGGGTCACGCGCTGCCCCCCCCCCCCCCCCCCCCCCACAAAAAAAAATTTAACTCACATTTTAACCCACCAAAATGTGGGTTTAACCCACATTTAAACCCACGTTTACACATCAACGTATATACACTACTATGGTCATATAGAAGAAACAATCGTCACCATTATGCAGCATAAAAATAGGACAAATCTAAAATAAGTGCAACGCGTCAAATACTTGGGCACAGTAATAACAGCAGATGGAATATGAACCAGACGAAAATAGCTTTTTAAAAAATGAAAAAAAGTCTTATGCACCAAATCTATGTGAATAGAAATGAGAGAGAGAGTTCATCGATGCTATATAGAACCAATTCTGACCTATGGAAGTGAATCATGGATAGTAAACAAACAAATGAAAAGACAATTAGAGGCCACAGATATGGGATTTCTCAGAAGAATGTTGAAAGTTCCCTGGACAGCTAAAACGACCAATGAGGAAATTCTCAAAGAAGCATACACAAAAAGAGAGTTCCTAAAAAACAGAAAGAAACAATCAACATTTTTTGGTCACATCGTGAGAAGAGAAAAGTCGGAATACTTGGTTACAACTGGCAAAATACAGGGAAAGAGAGATCGCGGACGACAAAGAGAGAAAACACTAAATTACTTGGTGTCATGACCTATAAAGCAGTCAACAACAGAATTGATACGATGCACGATGGATAGAAGGTTGTGGAAGGACACGATCGTCTACGCCAACCGGTTTGGTACATTATGATGATGATACTATGGAATGAATTCAATACCAGTACAGAGATAAGAGAAATGGCAATGCATCCAACAATTTAATCTATAATCAAGAGTAGAAGGTGGTTATAGGTTGGTCATGGTGATGAGAAGAGATAACCAGAGATTCTCAATAATTACGTAAGTATTTTTACATTTGAATCCAGATGTGAATTTCAGTTCATATGACTTGTGCATGCGCATATTTCATGCAACCTTTGCATTAAATATCTGGCATGACAAGGAGAACACTTCTCTTGCACCAATCTTCGCTTTTTTCTAAGATACTTTTCGATAAATTATGGTACTTGCATTTTAATTAATATACATTGACTCTTTGTGAGAAACAACATTTGTTCATAGTAGATACAGATAACAACCAGCACATTACACCCAGGACAGCTATAAAGAGGTTATGTCCCTTACAATAGATAACAAAAGTTATCATCACCATGTACCATGCCTACTGACGCAGTTTATCTTGTCTCTCCACAACTTGTGATCTCTGCATTTGTTTATCAATTCTCTTGTTCACACCCTACAAAGTCCTAACTTTAAATTTTCGTATATTTTCTCTTTTGCATCCTTCTATCCCTTCTTCTTACAAGAAATGTTGGATATTATAGTGAAAGAAAGCAAAATAAAGGACTCAGCCTTAATAGTAAAAAGACAGAGGTAATGATAACAACAAAGAAAAAGACATCACCTCAGTGTAAAATAAAAACAAGTGGAACAATATTAAAACAGGTAAATGAATTTAAATATTTGGGAACTTTGTTAACCTCAGACGGAAGATGTACAAAGGAGGTGAGATGCAGAATGGCTCAGGCAAAAGCATCTTCATTGAGTGCCGTCTCCGCATCGAAGTTTGGCTACCATGGAGCGCCATTCCACTCTGTCACTTGCTTTGATGGTGCAGATTGCCATAGACTGACTTGTCCATCTTTTGATGTTACTCGTCCATGTTAGTCTTGGTCTGCCTCTGCCTCTTTTGCTTTGTATTTTCCCTTCTAAAATTACTTTTATTAGACTGATGTGTCTTTTAACATGACCAAAAAATTTCATTTGTCTTGCTCTAATTGTGTTTAGTAGTTCTTTCTTCATTTTTAGTTGTTTTAAAACGTCCTCGTTTGTTTTCTTTTCTTTCCATCCAATTCTACCTATTCTTCTATAAATCCAAATTTCAAAGGCCTCAATTTTCTGTTGTCTGTGGTCTAATGTCCATGTTTCTGCACCATGCAGGAATATTGAGAAGATGTAACATTTTGCTATTCTTAGTTTTAGCCCTGGTGTTATTTGTTTTGATTTTAGTATATTTTTCATGGTATTGAAATTACTTTTTGCCATTCCTATTCTTTATTTCTTTCAGTTGTACATTTTCCATCATTGGTTATAGTATGTCCCAGTTAGTTGTAGCTCTGGACTGTCTCTAGATGTATTCCTTCAACTTTGATATTTAATTGTAGGTCTTGTAAATTTTCTTTGTTTATGATCATAGTTTTAGTCTTTCATATCTAGTCCATATTTTTTGCTTGTTATGTTTATCACATTAAGCAATTGTTGTAGATCTTTAGGATTTTCTGCTAGTAGAACAGTATCATTAGCATATCTTAGGTTATTGGTTATCTTTCCATTAATGTCTAGGCCTGGCATCTCTGTGATGTTTTTAAAGATTTGCTCAGTGTATAGATTGAACAAGCTTGGTGATAGGATGCATCCTTGTCTTACTCCTCTTTTTATGTCCATGGGTGTAGAGGTTTCCTTGTTATATCTTATTATTACAGTTTGCTCCCAGTACAAATTACATATTAGTCGTATGTCTGTGTCGTCTAGATTTATATCCATTAGGCAGTCTATAAGTTGGTTATGGTGTATTCTATCAAATGCTTTGGTGTAGTCTATAAAGCAGGCATATATTGGTTTGTTTACTTCTGTGTACTTTTCTATCAATGTCCTCATGTTGAATATGGCTTCTTTTGTTCCACTGTTTTTCCTGAATCCGAATTGCTGCTCATCGAATTCATTATTAATTTTATTCTGAATCCTTCCTTGTATAACTTTTAGGAAAATTTTGGTTACCTGGCTCATTAGGCTTCATCATCATCATCATTGAGTGCCGTCTCCGCAACGAAGGTTGGCTACCATGGAGCGCCATTCTGCTCTATCTCTTGCTTTGATGGTGCAGGTTGTCATCGGTTGATTTGTCCATCTTTTGATGTTACTCGTCCATGTTAATCTTGGTCTGTCTCTGCCTCTTTTACCTTGTACTTTCCCTCCAGGATTACTTTCAGTAGGCTGTTGTGTCTTTTAACATGGCCCAAGAATCGCATTTGTCTTGTTCTAATTCCAAGTACTTATTTTAAGATCTTTCCTCCGACATAAGTTCGAATTTCTCCGACTCTCCATGGCTTCCTCTGGACTAGTACGTGATGAAGCTCCAATCTCTTTCACGGTGGTCAGCCATGTTCGTCTTTCGTGTTCTGAACATGCCTCTTGTGTACCACACACTTTGCTGTTTTCGCTTTCTGGGCCGTTGATCATTCTTGATTCCTCCGCCTCCATCCACCGTCACAGACTTTCCACATACGGGTTGAACATACCCAGTTTGCCGGCGACATTTTGTCGAACCATGTGCTTGCCTATCGAACCGCGAACACACGACACAAAGAAGAATAAATCATATTCCACTTAAATATCGGTAATCACAGTCCATCCACACGTCAGAAGTAAAACATACACCAAACGGGAGAATAGCAACACATAATTTCGCAACTAGGCCGTCGCGTAAATCATTTAAATATATCAGCAATTGCCGAATTATAAAAATCGACTACACGAAGCCGCCATGACACCGGAACTCATTAGGCTTTTTGTTCTAAAATCGTTGCATTCAAATGCACCATTCTTTTTAGGCAATGCTATAAAAGTTGACGTTTTTAGATCCTTTGGTATGTATCCTGTACGGTATATGTCATTGCATATGTCTGTGATCACTTCAATGCCAAAATCTTCTAGTGCCTGTATCATCTCTATCTGTATATTGTCAGGTCCTGCTGCTTTTCCCTTTTTCATTGTTTTTATAGCTTTTTCTCTTCAGATTTTAGGATTTTATAGCTGGATGTACATTTTATAAATGGTTTTTTGTCCCTTTCGTCATGAAATAATTCTGTTACGTATTCCTGCCATCTATCGAATATATCTTTGTTGTCTGTTAGCATTCTTCCTTCTTTGTTTGCAATACATCCGTTTCCTACAGCTTTTTTGTCTTTATTAGTCATTCTTTTTATTTATGTGTGCATTCTTCTTAAAAATTTGTTTACTTTCCATAGTTTCGACTTCTAGACATCTTTGGTTGAGCCAGTCTTCTTTTGCCTTTTTGCACATTTTGTCGTATTTCATTATCAATTTCCTTGTATTTGGCAGTGTTCTTCGCTTGTCTTCTCTCTTCCATTTTTTCTAAAATGTTGTCAGTCTATTCCAAAGAAAGCCAGGCAAAAACAGCTTTCCAAAAAATGAGGAAGATACTATGCAATCCATTTTTGACAATAGAAACAAGGAAAAGAGTTCTTAAATGTTATGTAGAGCCAGTCTTAACATATGGATGCCAATCATGGACAATAGGACAACAGACAAGAAAATCACCGGAGTCTGTAGAAATGTGGTTTTACAGAAGAATGTTGAGAATACCATGGACAGCTAGGAAGAGTAATTAAGATGTTCTGAGAGAGGTCAAAGCAGAAAGAGAGCTAATTTCCAATATTAGGAAGAAACAATCATTATTTTTTGGCCATGTATTGAGAAGAGAACAACTGGAAAAATTGAGGGACGAAGAGATAGAGGGAAGCAAAGAGAAAAGATACCAGACAGCTTAAGAGAATGGCTTGGCAGAAGGTCAACAACAGAAATGATAAATAATCCCAGTGCTTTTGTTGCACTGGGAAACATATGGAAGTCCAAAGAAATTAGGTTAAATACAAAAATAAAACTTTTTAATTCCAATGTTAAGTCAGTCCTATTATATGACTGTGAAACATGGAGAACAACAAAATTGACAATCATAAAGATACCGACTTTCATTAATGGATACTTATGCAGAATAAAAGGATGGTAATGGCAGGACCAAATTACTAATATAGAATTATGGAAATGTACCAGTCAAATACCAGTGGATAAAGAGATACGGCGAAGACGATGGCGCTGGATAGGACAAACACTACAGAAGCCAACAGAGAGTATTTCATAACTGGCCCTTTTTTGGAATCCCCAGGGGAAAAGACAAAGAGGAAGACCAAGGAATTCTTGGAGAAGACAGATAGAAGCGTAGATGAAGATGATGGGGAAGACATGGAATGATCTTAAAAGAATGGCAATAAACAGAATGACTTGGAAAGTGTTTGTTGGAGACCTATGCTCCACTGGGAGATAAAAAGGTAGAAGAAGAAGAAAGAGAAAAATAACAGACAGCTTAAGAGAATGGCTTGGCAGAAGGTCAACAACAGAAATGATAAATAGCTGTCGGGATCGAAAGTTGTGGAGAGACATGATCACCTACGCCAGCTGGCCCGGTACTTGCTGATGATGATCCCTTCTTCCCTTAATTTGACAGCTAACGTTCCAGTTATTATGTTCTCATGACATAACCAAACAAATTAGACTTTTCTCCTTGCATCTGATGTTGGAAACTACCTTTTTTTTTTTTTTTTTTTTTTTTTTTTTGCAATGACCTCTTTTAGATGGGTCCCATAACTTCTTTTCGCTGTCCATGATATTCTCAATACCGCATTTATGTGAACTCCAACTATTGTTAACAATGTTATGCGCGATGATAATTCATGCAGCAATGCGAAATGTTATAGTAGAATAATATGTTGTTTATGTGACCATAAGAATTATTATATAATCACCATCACATTCTGTCGCAGCAGGTTTCTTTGGTTGAGTTATGAATAGATGTTTTAGTAGATCATCTGGTATATATATATATATATCCGCAGTTGTAGGTGCATTCAGCAGCTTTGCTGTTGTTTCTATTCCACATTCTCTCATTACTTTCAGTTTTGTGTTGTATATATATATATATATTATCTGGTCCAGATAACTTTCATGGTGTTTTTTTTTTTGCTGCGCATGTTCATCCTCTCTTAAAGTATTGGTGGTCCTTCCTCGTTATCTTGAATATCTATTTCTGCTCTCTCGCCATCATAGACTCCCTTGACGTACTTGTATTTTGTGCATCTTTCTCTTGCACTTCTTATTTTCTTCAACATTTCTCTTTTTTTTGCACATTATTACATTAATGGTAATTTTTTGGCTATTAAGTTGCGATGGCTGTGCGACCTTTGTATATCTCCCTTGTCCATACATAATTATCCAACACCAGACTATTAGATCCACACACATTTCTATATATAATCATCTTTTAACATATTTTCTCCAGTTTTTTTTTCTTCAAAATTAGTTGTTTAAAAAAATGAACGCGTTCTTATTGATCACCTGTACACCCCTACCACTAACCTCAAGTCCTCCTACCTGAATAAAGACACATGTTATCCAGTGGCTCCACTGGGAGCTTAAAAAGGTAGAAGAATCCAGTGGCGTATACTGGTTTTGGGGTCTGGGCTACCGCTGACATAATAAATAAAGACATATTATATTCAGTAGGCTAACATGAAGTAATATTTGCTAATGACATCACTACATTTTAAATGACTTATTTATATGTAAACTCTATCCGTCTTGTTTGGGACGAAAATGTCTCGATGACTTTGTCATTGAAAGTACTGTTGAGTTGGTTTCTAAGTTTCTGAAGGAATGATTTCTCAATGGACATTATTGCTAAACCAGATAAGCGTTCTTGTGTCTGAGCTGAGCGACAATAAGATTTGATTCTCTTGAGAGCGGAAATAGTTCTTTCTACAGATGCTGATGCGCATAACGTAGTTATAAATAGGTTAGGAAGTTCTGGTAATCAGACATAGTTTCATTTTCACTTTGTGACAATTCTGATTGGCTAGAGCTAAAAATAACCCATGAAACCGCATTAGTGTATAGGTAGCTTAGCAGTATTATTTGGACGGGAATATTTGAATGTCAAGGTCATTAATTCAAATTCGGAGAAAAGAGAAATGTACCGCTGCTGGTTAGCAGTTTCATGTACTATTTTTTATAGTATTTCGGTCTCATTCACAAACGTTATAGTGGCCATAGGAAAACCTTGCTTTAATAAATGCAAATCAAAGCAAATAAATCATATTGACCTACGAAATGTGAATAGAATATTCGAACATTTGTAATATAATTATGAAAAAAAATATAATAAATCATCATTTCCTTTTGTATTTCGTTAATATGTTCAGGCCACCGGCGGTAGTTGCGGTAGCATAGAGAATACGCCACTGATGTAATCGACCTAGTTGTTTTCTTGGGGCTTTATAGTTATTCCGCCTGGAAACAAACAGCATTTCTACTTACAAATAGGGTCCCCTATTCTTCATTCAATCTGTACTCTACACGTGATCTTTACTTCACGATTAGGCTAGAAAGTAGAACAATTTTGAGTGTATACTTGTGCTCCTCTTAACTCACTCACTGTATCCTAATTTAAATACTAACTATCTGTCTGTCTGTATATTTGTTCATCAGTTTATTTCCGAGTCTGCTTTCTCTTTGTCTACAGATAATCTTTCTTTCTCAATGTTGAGAATGCGACAACCCCTTCTATAACGTTTTTGACATTCGGCTATTTCCCCATGCCGTTATCCTTTCCTCTCAGCAATATACCAGAAGCTCAGACCTATGACTGTCAGTCTTGTTTCACGTACGGCACGTGGTCAGATGATCCAATCAAAATGCGTTTATCCGGTGCGAAGATTTATCCAGTCTCTTTATAAATGAGTCTTAAATCTTGTCTTTCCGTCTGAAGTACTCTACTTGAAACTTGACTGTCATGTAGCATCCACCGTCTGCAATCAAAATTATATTCGGTACAAACAACTCGACCACTTTCAATACCAGTTTCGGCCATCATAGTTCACCAACATGATAGCTAAAATGTAACATATGATGAAACATTAAAATTCTTTGGCTCAATGTTATTTTTCACATTAATTTCACGATATAGAGTTTTGTAACTTGTATTTGTTTGCTTTTATTTCTCGTCATTATCATCATCGCCATCATCATCAGCGTCATCATCATCATCATCACTGAGTGCCTTCTCCGCAACGAAGGTTGGTTACCATGGATCGCCATTTTACTCTGTTTCATGCTTTGATGGTGCAGGTTGTCATAGGCTGACTTGTCCATCTTTTGATGTTACTCGTCCATGTTAGTCTTGGTCTGCGTCTGCCATTTTACCTTGTATTTTCCCTTCCAAGATTACTTTTAGTAGGCTGCTGCGTCTTTTATCATGCCTAAAAAATAAATTTCATTTGTCTTGTTTGAATTGTCTTTAGTAGTTCTCTTTTCATTTTTAGTTGTTTTAAGACTTCCTGGTTTGTTTTATTTTCTTTCCATCCAATTCTACCTATTCTTCTACAAATCCACATTTCAAAGGCTTTCATTCCCTGTTCTGTTTTCTTGTATAATGTCCATGTTTCTGCACCATATAGCAATGTTGAGAAGATACAACATTTTACTATTCTTAGTTTTAGCCCTAGTGTTATTTGTTTTGATGTTAGTATATTTTTCATGACATTAACATTACATTTTGCCATTCCTATTCTTTTGTTTATTTCAATTTTACATTTTCCATCACTGGTTATAGTATGTCCAAGGTACTGTATTTTGAACAGTCTCCATATCTATTCTTATCACTTTGATATCCACTTGTAGGTTTTGAGTATTATCTTTGTTTATGATCATAGATTTCATCTTTTTGATATTCAGATCTAACCCATATTTTGTGCTAGTCATGTTTATTTCGTGAAGTAATTGTTCTGGATCTTTCGGATTTTCTGCTAGTAGTACAGCATCTTCAACACATCTTTAGTAGTATACAATGTTGTATTTGACCCCCATTTGGCCCGTAAATTAACAAAGATATATAGCGCGGCGCGCAAGGCGCCTAAAGCTCGCGGAGCAGGGGGAGTTAACCGTGACATCTCATGTTGGGATGTTGATCTCTCGTGTCGGTGACACATGAAGTGACCTGTGTATGTCTGGTGTGTGTACTGAATTTGGAGTTCTTGATGTATTTGATCGATAGTGACAGTTTAGTAGATTATACAACATCAATGAAAACCAATAACATTAAATATATAAATCAGAAAACAAAAGATATATTTTATTCGTTTATTATCTCAGTATATATATAGCATACAGTGGATATTATATAAAATTAAAAAATATTTAGTACATGGAGTAAATATATAGTACACGGGTAACATTTATTTATAGCTATGTAGTTGGGTTTCTGCTTAGCAATATGTCATAAATGAATCATAAGGGGTGAAACTGTTAGAGATTACTGGTTAGTCTAAACTGGTAGTGTAAAGAGTTAAATATCTAAAGGCGTAGTCGAGACGTTATCATCAGCTACCTTTCTTTTTTATATAGAATTAGGAAAGATCTTTTCTTGTTTGACTGTAGGAAAATATGGAATTATTTAAGACTTTGAAACCTATATTTTCCCATCCTTAGCCTTTTGCGTGGCGAGAACCTCTAAAAACATATCTTTATCTAATTTGTTGTGTTGCTTGCTTAACTCTTTACAACTGATTTTATTGTAATCCCCACTACAATGGTACGTCTTACTACATAAGCTAACAAGAGCTGTCCCTTCGTACTCTAATTTAAAAAGACAGGGCGTTCGTTTGGTGTATGCTTTAATACCCTTACAGTTTATACAGTCTTAAAGTCGGACCTGGCTACAAACTTATCTAAGAACTCGAAATAAAAATCTAATATACGAAGTTTCACATATTGATAGACGAAGAAACGGATTTTTAAGTCCCATAGATACATAGTCAAAAATTGTTAGACTCAGAGTGAAACAAAATTTAGACGCAAAGTAAACAATCTTAGATACACACTCAAAATTTGACAAAGGACATGTTTGTATTGACAAAGGACGTGTTTGAAAGTGTTAGAAGATGTGTTTGTAATAATTGAAGCCGTATTTTGATTAGAACATGATGTGTTTGCATTATCAGCAGATGTGTTTGTATTGACATAGGACGGATTTATATTAGCAGGGGACGGATCTAAAGGTGTTAGAAGACGTGTTTGTATTAGCAGACAAAGTGTTTGTATTAGCAGAGGACGACTTTGAAAGTGTTAGAAGACGTGTTTATTTTAGCAGAGGACGTTTCGGAATAGCAGAGGACGACTTTTGAATTATCAGAAAATGTCTTTCAAATTAGTTAGCAGTGGACGACTTTCGAATTAGCAGAGAACGACTTTTGAATTAGCAGAGGACGACTTTTGTATTAGCAAAGGAAAACTATCGAATTAGCAGAGGACGGGTTTGTAATAGCAGAGGAAGTGTTTGTATTAGCAGAGGACGACTTTGAAGTTGTTACAAGAAGTGTTTGTATTAGCAGAGGACGACTTTGAAGGTGTTACAAGAAGTGTTTGTATTAGCAGAGGACGACTTTGAAGGTGTTAGAAGACGTGTTTGTATTAGCAGAGGACGACTTTTTATTAGCGGAGGAAGGCTTTTGTAATGACAAAGGACGTGTATGTTGGACTGACTTAATAAGCGAGTTGGAAATTTTGTTCTTGTACTTATCCTAACTGCTTTGGAGTTCCATATCTTTATCACTTCAACGAATGACAGCCAACAGTAAAGGTGATCATTTCAGGTTAGAAAACTTAGTTCCAACTCCCAAAATTTTAGCTCATAGTCAAAAAATTGAACACGAACTCTAAAAATTTAGTCCCAAATCATAATTGTTAGACTCAAAACCACAACAACAAAAATCGTAGATGCATACTCAAAAACATATCCCCAAACTCATATTCAAAGTCCAAAAAGTTAAACCAAAAGACAGAATAATTTAACAACAAAACACGAAAACGTCGTTCCATAATAAAAAAGTTGGACTCAAAACGCTAAAAATTTAGTCCCAAAGTGATACTACTGATACTCAAAGGGCGAAAAAAGTTTATCCAAAGTCCAAAAGTTTGTCAAAAAGACAGTCCAAACTCAAAATAGTTAGACACAAGGCCCAAAAATGTATATTCAAAGTTCAAAAATTTAGACCAAAAGACAAAATAATTTAACTACAAAACACGAAAACATCGTACGATAATCAAAAAGTTGGACTCAAAAGCATAAAATTTAGCTCCAAAGTAATACTAGTTGGACACAAAATGCGAAAATGTTATAATCAGACACCAAAAAGTTACACCAAAAGAAATTAATTTTAATGCACAAAACACAAACATTTCGTCTCATAAGCAAAAATTTTAATTCAAAACCCTAACAATTTAGTCCCAAAATGATACTAGTTAGATACAAAAGTCGAAAAAGTTATATCAAAAGTCCAAAAGTTTGTCAAAAAGACAGCCTAAACTCAAAATACTTAGACACAAAGCCTAAAAATGTATATGCAAAGTCCAAAAAGTTACCCGAAAAGACAAATTAATTTAACTTCAAAACATAAACATTACCCCACACTTATAACTCTACTAAAAGAAAAATGGTACCACCTGACCATTTTTATGGCCACGCCTATGAAATCACTAAAAACAGTAAATTTACACTGTAGGCTTACCCCAAACTTTATATTTGACACCCCCGTATCAAGAATTTACTTAAAAAAACAACTTTATGAATTTTACCCCTAACTACTTTTTGATGACTACCCCTATGAAACTTTTGAGAATAGTACATTTAACCTCTAGGCTTACCCGAAACTTTATATTAGACATCCCCCTAGCAAATATTTGCTTAAAAACACTTTTATGCTTTTTACCCCTGACCATTTTTGAGGGATACGCCTATGAAATCAATAAAAATAGTAAATTTAAATTCTAGGCATACTCTAAACTTTATTTTAGACATGACCATATCAAGAAGTTGCTCAAAAAACCACTTTTATGTTTCTTAAACCCCTGCCCATTTTTGGTGGATACGCATAAGAAATCGATAAAAATAGTAAATGTACACGCTAGACTTACCCCAAACGTTATATTAAACATCCCCGTAGCAAAAATTTACTTTACAAATAACTTTTATGATTTTACCCCCATGGCCATTTTTGATGGCCTTTGAAATCGATAAAATATCTAAATGTACACTCTAGGCTTACCCTAAACTTTATTTTAGACATGACCATATCAAGAAGTTACTTAAAAAAGCGTTTTTTATGATTTTGACCTCCAACCACTTTTTGATGGATACACCTAGGGGTATCGATAAAAAAATCTAAATTTACACTCTAGGCTTCCCCAACCTTTATGTTAGACATCGCCGTAGCAAAAATTTACTTAAGCTATCACTTTTATGCTTCTTAACCCCCATCCATTTTTTATGGCTACGCCTATGAAATCGATAAAAAAAACTTTTAATTGAACCTCTAAGCCTACCCCAAACTTATGTTAGACATCCCCGCATCAAGAATTTACTTAAAAATCACTTTATGCTTTTTACACCCCCCCCCCCTGACTATTTTTGATGGCTACGCCTATGAAATTGATAAAGTAATCTAAATTTACACTCTAGGCTTCTCCAAACCTTATATTAGACATCGCCGTAGCAAACATTTACTTAAAATATCACTTTTATGCTTCTTAACCCCCATCCATTTTTTATGGCTACGCCTGTGAAATAGATTTAAAAAATTAATTTAACCTCTAGGCATACCCCAAACTTAATATTAGACATCCCCGCATCAAGAATTTACTTTAAAATCACTTTTATGCTTTTTAACCCCCTGACTATTTTTGCGGGATACGCCTATGAAACTGTTAAAAATAGTAAATTTAACCTCTAGGCTTACCTCAAACTTTGTATTTGACACGCCCATGCATCAAATTTACGTAAAAAATCAACTAAAAATTAGTAGTGAAGTATGGTATTTACAGGCACGGGTAGACTAATTATATAAGGAAATATTTTGAACATTTTCGTGTAGACCTTTATATAGAAAAAATTTTTCGCACATGTTCGTGTAGACCTTTATATAGTAAAAAATGTTCGTCTTGACGAACATTTACCCGTCGTAATGCTGGTAATAATGGTCAGGAGGTACCATGTTTTCTTTTAGTAGAGTTATGAGTGTGGGGTAATGTTTGTTTTAAAATTAAATTAATTTGTCTTTTGGGGTAACTTTTTGGACTTTGCATATACATTTTTGGGCTTTGTGTCTAATTATTTTGAGTTTGGGCTGTCTTTTTGACAAACTTTTGGACTTTGGTGGATATAACTTTTTGGGCCTTGTGTCTAACTAGTTTCACTTTGGGACTAAATTTTTAAGGTTCTGAGTTCAACTTTTTGCTTATGGGATGACGTTTTTGTGTTTTGAAGTTAAATTAATTTGTTTTAGATAAAACAGAAAAAAATAAGAATAATTTAATTCTTAACAAGAAATGCTCTTTCCTATCTCTATATAAAGAGGAAGGTATATGATGATAACGTCTCGACTACGCCTTTAGATATTTAACTTTTTACACTACCAGTTTAGACTAACCAGTAATCTCTAACAGTTTCACCCCTTATGATTCATTTATGACATATTGCTAAGCAGACACCCAAGTACACAGCTATAAATAAATGTTATCCGTGTACTATATATTCACTCCATGTACTAAATATTTTTGTAATGTTATATAATATCCACTGTATGCTATATATCTACTGAGATAATAAACGAATAAAATATATCTTTTGTTTTCTGTTTTACATTTAATGTTATTGTTTTTCATTGATGGGAGCCGCAATAGCTCAGTGATTAGTGAACTGGACTACCACGGACAAGGGGTAGGGTTCGATCCCAACCGACGGCTTCCAGGTTCACCCAGCCTTAAAATGGGTACCGGATTTTTTTCTGGGAAAGTAAAGCAGCACGGGCGTAATACTGACCACATTACCCCAAAAAGCATGTGCTGAAGGTCTGTAAAATATAGGGTCACTAACACCATATTTCCCTATACGCCACTTGGCGTGACGGGGGTACTTTACTTTTTTAAATACTTTTTCATTGATGTTGTATAATCTACTAAACTGTCACTATCAATCCAGTACATCAAGAACTCCAAAGTTAGCATACACAGGTCACTTCATGTGTCACCAACACGAGAGATCAACACCCCAACACGAGATGTCACGGTTAACTCCCCCGGCGCCGCGAGCTTTAGGCGCCTTGCGCGCCGCGCTATATATCTTTGTTAATTTACGGGCCAAATGGGGTCGAATACAACATTGTGTACTACTATCTTAGGTTATTGATTATCTTTCCATTATTGTTTAGGTCTGGTATCGCTGTGATTATTTTTAATATTTGCTCAGTGTATAGATTGAACAGAATTTGTGATAGGATGCATCTCTGTCTTACTCCTTTCTTTATATCAATAAGTGTAGTTCTCTTTGTTATATTTTATTATTGCTGCGTTCCCCCAGTATAAATTACATATTAGTCGTATGTCCGTGTCATCTAGATGTATATCGTTTACGCATTCTATAAATTGTTTATGGTGTATTCTATCAAAAGCTTTGGTGTAGTCTATGAAGCAGACATATATTGGCTTGTTTACTTCTGTGTCCTTTTCGATTAACGTCCTCATGCAGAATATGACTTCATTTGTCCCACTGTTTTTCCTAAATCCAAATTGTTGATCTTCTAATTTCATATTAATTGTATTGTTAATTCTTCCTTGTATGACTACTGCGGACATTTTAACTTTAATTTTTCTCTCAATGTTTTGACATTTTGAGAAGAGCACTCATTCTTCTAGTTGAACGATAATTGCATCAAGCTGACAGTTACTGTAAACGCCCCACCACTGCCCTTGATGTAAAGCTCATTCAGAACAGCAAACAATCCGCAGCTGCTGCGTAACCAAGCTTTCGACCTGTTGTGATTTGATGTAAACGCTTCTCCTAAATATATATTTCGGCAGGCGCCGTGATGTTTAGATCGTTGATAAATGTAGACAAACATGCACACAAAGAATCGACTCCGCTGGAAAAGTTATTTTGGTTAGGACTGGATTTCGAGTATACTTTTAAAGAATAATTTGTAGGGGTATTACTTCTTTAACCACAGACCTTCGTTTATATTCTAACGTTTTTCATTTAAACTATAATATGAGCGTTCATTTACTTGGCCCCGAAAGGCACAATGTTCCCCAGGGAAATATACAGGAAAATGTTTTCTGGGCGCAAAATGAGATTGATTTGGTGGAGCTTTTAGACAGCAATAATTTACACCCTGGGCTACTCGTAAGCCAAGAGTGTGGGAAAAATACAAATGTCATATCTGGAACTTCAACATTGTAAGTTTTTACTGACATTTTTTTTCTAATATGATGGGTACAAATTATTAAAATAAACCTCCAAAGGATTGACAAGTGAATAAAAGGTAGACTGTTGATCATGGATTATGAAATGCTGTTTTATTTAAACCACAACTACCATGTATTCAATCAATCGCTATAGTACGTTCAGAAATTCATAATCACCCCTGAATTATTGGTTATTGTTATTGGTTATAGAAGGCCTCGGTATCACAGCAAACGAATTAAAATCCATAATTGCTCAACCGCCCGTGCCAGTGGAATCATCCGAATTACTAACTCATCTCCCAAACAAAGAAAGGTAACTGTAGTCACCATCGTAGCAGTCTCAGCACACGCCAAAAGACATAAGGCAAAACCGCGCAGAAAGTGAACACAGCCAACTGTTCCCTGTCATACGATATCATCATTCATCGTTAAAAAAGCGGGATATCGAAGCAGGATCAAAACGGATGAGACACACAGCTCACGGTGTGCACAGAACACTTAACTCAGTAGCTCCTGCAACAAGCCGGACTTGGAATATGAGGAAACTGCAAGAAGGAACACTTTTCAGATATAGCCTTCAATGGTTCCTGCCGCCTATCCACCATATACCATGGGAGTTCACGTCCTCCCGAAAATGATGATCGTCATAGCACTTGATGATGTTAGGCCATCATTGATGACTCCAATTCCAAACATATAGACACACAGTGGTGGTAAGTTATCATTTCCAATCCAACAGAAGCCACATGACCTGTAGTTAGTAAAACCACAGAGAGAATATGATTTTGTGACCTTCACTGATTCACTCTTAGATGTGAATGTGTAGTTTACACAAGAGGAGAAGTTTTCAACTACAGTGGTCCCATTTAAGGCAATTCTAGGATAGCAAGGCAAGTCTCCTTTATAGCAGCAGAACTTGATGTATTCCGCTCCCTTCTTGTAGCTGCCGCCACACGATTCTGATGTCTCATTAACTTGGACATCATTCAAGAACAATGTCAGATTAACATTCCATAGATATGGCTCTGCTGATGAAATGCTTGGTGCAACAGTTTTATCAATCATACTGGAGGCTCCTGGTCTGTGGTCATTAATATCACAGACGGCACATGATGTTGTTATATTCAGTATTTCTTTCTGGGGTGTAAATATGTGGCACACACATGGAGAGTGGTTTGTGGTCACAGTAATCCCATTAAAGGCAATTCTAGGGTAGCATGGCATAGCTGTTTCAGAACAGCACAATCCTGTGATGTTTTCTGTGTTCGCTATAAAGCTGCTGCTGCTACACAATCCTGACCAATTATAGGTGTGGACATTATTCACTTGCAATGACAAAACTGCTTTGTTTACATCATAAACCTCTGGAAGCGAATCATTTATGGGACTAATAGTACAATTTATTCTTCCATCGGGGATATTTTCATTGAGTCCCCAAAAAAAGGTCTTCGGTTAAAAAGCACATATGCTTTTGAGTTAAACACAAAATGAGCCCACTTCATAAATTCAAAATGATCCTTGCCAATGCCATCCGTTTGCACAAGTTAGGTCCTTAGCTACGAAGGTCACAAACGTCCGAAACGAAGCCATTGAATTAACGACTTTATCTACAGCGAAGGTTAACGAAGGTTAACGAACTGTGAACAAACATTTATGTTCAAACCCTTGAAAACATTTTCAAAAATCTGCCAACTCGCTACAATAACATATATCTTGGTGTTCAATGTAAACCTTGCTTAGTCCATAGCTCGAATATAAATAAGCTGCCATTTTGGTGCGTCCCATGACGTCATCTCATCCCTGAATCAGTTTTGCGTGATAACCGTTTGTAATTTTGCTTTCAAAATTTGCATGCAATCTTAGAATATTGATGTCGTTTTAGATATATTTTTTGCTCAGAGAAATTTGATCTAGTTTAAAAGTTTTCTTCTTTAGGCTATATTACATTCACCCTGTTCGAATTTGACACCATTTTAGGATATATACATTAATTTGGTGCGGTCGTTCACGTAAAATAGTTTGGCTATTGCAGAAACACTAACTTCAGGAAAATCCCGTGCACAAAACTTAATTGTTATTAAACAACATGAAGCACCACGGCATTGGCATTAATTACCGAAGGGAAGGCGTATCTTTATTAATTTTGTGAAGACTTACTAGACAATTTGTTGACTTTAAATACCAACATTTATATCTAAATTACAATGAGATTGAAATGCAAATTTATAACTATGCAAAAGGTTACTGTTTTACTATATCTGCACTTCCTTAGGGAATCCAAGATGGGGCATTTATATTGTGATATTCATGACCCAGAGAGACGAACGCAACTCGCGCTTGGTCTTAATAAATCGTCATTTTCTCGTTGGATTAAACAAGACTCAGAGTGCACTCATGTCAATCAAGGAAGGAAAAGGAAAGTCGACAGCTTTGACATGGATGTCATAAAACGTGAGATATTGAAAATGTTTGCTAATAATGTACTTGTTACTCTCAGGAATTTGAAATTCAAACTCATAAGAACAATTCCTAGCAGCAAAGGCCAGCGCATTATATTAACGCATGCTGGAAGCACTAAAAACGGCCTTGTCCATGATGCGGGAATTATTTTCCAATCAAAAAGTACCGACGGTAGGGACTACCATACTGAAATGAATGGAAACATTTTCAGGCACTGGTTGGAGAACGATCTTTTACCAATCCTGGAGAGACCTTCATGCATAGTCATGGATAATGCATCATACCACAATGTCGTATCAGAGGAAGACAAAGTGCCTACTGCATCAAATACGAAAAACAAATTAGGACATGGCTTGCGAATGAAAATGTCAAATTTGACGACACATAATTAAAATCCGAATTGTTACAACTTGTGAAGAATACGAATAAGAAAATAGTGTACCATGTTGACAAAATCATTGAGAAATACGGCCACACCTCTCTTCGACTCCCTGCATATCATGCGCACCTTAATACAATCGAACTTGTCTGGGCTCACGTCAAAGGACAAGTTGCAGAACAGAACAGGACGTTTAAAATGTGTGATGTTGAAGTTCTGACACGCGAGTCTCTCTAAAAATAGACATTCCGTTCTGGAAGAAGTGTGTTGAAGTGTCTAATGGTGACCGAAGGACAAGACTAATTGTAACCAATTTAATTCATGTTTGCAAATACACATAACGAACAACACCTACAATTAAGCACTATGTAGATACGCCTCTGACAAGAATTGCAGTAAACTGGAAAATTTAACACGATTACTGTAAAGTCTAAAATTTGAATCAACTTGTGTGATATCGTCATAAAAGATGAAAGAAATTCGCTGATGTCCAATATCTGTAGTGTTTGTGGAATAAAAAATACCAAAATCTTTGCGTCATCAATATTCTAAGATTGCATGCAAAATCTGAAACCAAAATAACAAGCGGTTATCACGCAAAACTAATTCAGGTGTGATTATGAATTTCTGAACGGACTATAGTATATCTTTATGTTGTGATTTTTACATAAATGGTCGAGCTCGGAAACAATGCATGGATGGCGTGTTGTTTTTTCTCGTGATTACAGTCAATCAAGATAAACAAACATGTTTTAATGCAGTTCACACTTTACCTATAATAGTTTAACAGCTTACTTACAGATCGAAAATTATGTGTTGTTAGGTTACCTTTGCCAAACAATACTTCTAATCCACTTTTACTGTACTGACCTCACAGAAATAAGCCGCAACATTATAGAATAAGATGATAAGAAATATTTTGTCATTATCATCAGCTTTACAGCAGCTTCGCATCTCTATGCATCTTGGTGCATCTTGATGCCTTTACTCCTAGAATGATGAGCAGCATTCTTCCTCGCTGATATTACATTTCCTTACTGTTATTAGTGGGCCGACTTTATCGTATCATTCCTGGAAGGAGGTCACAATCAAGAAGCCAGTTGCACAGGTGGGTGGCATACCGCAGATCTACAAGGCTATGACAAAATGTCAACTAATCAGAAAAAAAATCAGTTTATGTTTAACAACAAAAGAAATCCACTTCATCGTTCTGGTTTTTTCTTTTTCTTTGTTTTTTTCTTCCTCTTTTTTGTCTTTTTATTTCCTTTCTAATTTGCCTTTCAGCATAAAGCGGAGATATAGTTTGCGGTCTTTTCCTTTTCTGTTAGCCTCTACTGCTGTTGTGTTTTCTAGTGTTTCTAATACTCCCACCAATCCATTTTTTTCGTAGTCGGCCCTTGAGTCTGGTATTCTCTAAACGTTTATTAGGCTCGTTGTGTTTTGGTCTTTCTGTCTTGTCACGTGGGTAAACCATTTTATTTGCTGTTTCTTTATTTATTCTTAGTTCGGAAATATTCCTATTTTCTCAGTTCTTCATTTCTGATCTTGTCTCTCAGGCTGTTTCCTGTCATTCCTCTAACACATTTCATATGTTTGACATATTTCATATGTTGCATATATATCATATTGCTGCATATATTTCAAATGTCTAACACATTTCATATGTTGCATATAATGTTTAGGCCTGGCATCTCTGTGGTGTTTTTAAGATATGCTCAGATGATATGAACGAATATATATATTTATAATGTATATATATATATATATATTTTATATATATATATATATATATATAAAATATATGTATACAATAATATCAACATAATTCAAGCTTATGCACCAACAAGTAATAGCGAAGAAGAGGATATTGACACTTTTTACAATGAGCTAGAGATGACCATGGAACAGTGTAAATCCCAAGAAATAACTATTATATTAGGGGATTTCAATGCAAAGGTAGGAACAGCTAAAGTGCAAAATGTGACTGGGGGGCATGGCCTTGGAGAGACGAATGACAGAGGGAATAGATTGATAGGTTGGGCAAAGACACATGAAATGATTATAGGTAACACCTGGTTCAAACAACACCCTAGGCGACTATGGACATGAGTAGTATAGCAGGAAGGATTTGGACGAATTTAGGCGCTAAATTAACAAAGATATATAGTGTGGTGCGCAGCGCACCACATGTACACGCGAGACAGGGGGAGTTAACCGTGACATTTCGTGTCGGGATGCCTGGTGACCTCTCGTTGACCTCTCGTGGCGTCGGGTGACCTCTCGTGGTGGGGGCGGCGGTGGTATTGTGAAGGGGTGACCTCCCGCGGTGGTATCATAACTTTCATATTCTTTGTACTTTCAATGGGGCCGTAACTTTATACATTATACTCTCAGGCAATAAAAACAGTGACTTCCAAAACAGTTCTATTCAAGATAAGTTTTAAAAACTTCCTTTAGAATTAAAGGTAACAGCTTAGGCCGTTACACATACTACACGAAGGCGCATTAACGAACTTAGTAACTACACGCCAAACGCGAAACACCGCGTTAATAACGTTAAGCGAGATCAAAGAGCCCGGTGAGTACTTACTTCCCGTTAGACGGGCCGCGAGATCAAAGAGCCCGGTGAGTACTTACTTCCGGTTAGACGGTCCGCGAGATCAAAGGATAATGCTGTAGACCTCCCGCATGGACATCAAAGGATTATCTAGTGTTTACCCTTGACCACACTAATAAATTTAGGGGTGGGATGGGGTGGTTGGGGAAAGTGGGGACTCATGAAACTAGGGTGACATAGCTTTTACATTCTTTCTTTGTATGGTCGCTCAAATGTCTTGACCAAGATAACTTATTCAAGACAACTTTTAATGTGTATCTAACATTTTCTTTACAACTAAAGGTAACAACTTAGTCCGTTACACATGCCTTGCTATAGACAGGATGGCGTGCTAATGACTTTAACAGCTAAATGGTAGATGAATATTAAAGGCTAACTTGAGAGTCGTGGCGATCTCTCGGCGCCATGGTCGGGGTGAGCTCTCGCAGGGGGAGACCTGTTATGATCAAAGACCCTATTTCTCTGTGAAATTTCTCACTTGGGTAACTTAAGCTGGTCTAGTCGTCTAACAGAGAGACAGTAAATTAATGTACTTTTGATATTCTATTACTGTTGTGTTTTTTGTAGTGGTTGTAGTAATAGTAGTAGTAGTAGTTGTTGTTGTTGTAGTTGTAGTAGTGAAAGATGTTGTTGGAAATTTAAGGGGCGTAATCTACTTGAGTGGTACTGTGATTAACTTTCTTGGACTTTGTAAATAATCATTTTGCTGAATTGAGCCATTGAATGGAACTTATTTGGAAATACACACGAGTCCAAACCATCTTCAGCATCATCAAGGTTCACCGACAAAACCAACTAGGTCGACAAGAAGTATTCAGACGACACCTTAACGGTGACATTAAAGTTAAAATCTCTCTCTCTCTCTCTCTCTCTCTCTCTCTCTCTCTCTTGTAGTAGTAGTAGCAGGAGTAGTAGTTGTTGTATTAGTAGAAGTAGTGGCAGTAGTATTTAAAGTCGTTGTTGAAGTTGTACAACTAGTGTGACTTGTATTTTGTAGAGTTATAACAGACAAGTGGGGGCTATGCCTTTTTTCATGTATAGTAGAGAGATTGTAGAGTCTTATAGTTATTTTTATGCATGACAACTTTAATGTATCTATAAAATTTATTTTGAAATTAATGGAAACATACAACTTACTCAGGGCTTGGCCAACTAACAGCAACGGTCTTGCTAATATATTTAACCCGTGGAAACATCAGCATCATGAGACTTATTAATGTCCAAATTGACCGCTTGTTCATAACACGATACGACAGCGATGATGACTTTAACGGGTACGCAATCAAAGATCCCGTGGGTTTTGTTTTAGTCGATGACAACTTTTGAAATAGTAGCTGACAACTTTTGTATTAGCAGATGACAGCTTTCAATGACTGTTTACATGCTATGTCATTGTAGCAGTCATGCATGTTATGTCGATGTAGTAGACACGTATGTCATGTCATTGTAACAGTCATGTCAATGTAACAGTCATTTCGTTGTAATAGTCATCTCGTTGTAACAGTCACGTATGTCATGTCGTTTTATCAGAGACGTATGGTATGTCGTTGTAACAGACAGGTCGTTGTATCAGTCATGTCGTTGTAACAGACACGTATGGGATGTCGTTATAATAGTCACAGATGGCGTGTCGTTGTATCAGTCATGTCGTTGTAACAGACACGTATGTCATGTCGTTTTATCAGAGACGTATGGTATGTCGTTGTAACAGTCATTTCGTTGTAATAGTCATGTCGTTGTAACAGACACGTATGTCATGTCGTTATAACAGTCACAGGTAGCGTGTTGTTGTATCAGACACGTGTGTCATGTCGTTGTATGAGACACAGATCTCATGTCATGATGTTGTTGTTGTAGTTGTGCAAGTAGTTGTTGATGTTGTAGTAGTAGTGGAAGATGTTAGAAGACGTGTTTATTTTAGCAGAGGAAGTTTCTGAATAGTAAAGGACAACTTTCGAAATAGCAGATGACAACATTTGTTTTAGCCGAGGACAACGTTCGAAATAGTAGGTGACAACTTTTGAATTACAGTGAGATGACTTTCGAATTACCATATGAGGGATACAAGTTCCAATAGGCGACCATGGCCTTTCACAGTACATCGTGTCAGTTCTGTTGTTAACTGTTTTCCATGTCATGTCGTTGTAGTAGTCATATGTGTCATACCGTCGTATGTATGTTGTCCAGTGTGACATGATAGTTGTATGTAGGTTGTCTAGTTTGTCGTGATGGCTGTATGTAGGTTGTCTAGTGTGTCGTGATGGCTGTATGTAGATTGTCTAGTGTGTCGGGATGGATGAATGTAGGTTGTCTAGTGTAGCATGATGGTCGTATGTATGTTGTCCAGTGTGACATGATAGTTGTATGTAGGTTGTCTAGTTTCGTGATGGCTGTATGTAGGTTGTCTAGTGTGTCGTGATGGCTGTATGTAGGTTGTCTAGAGTGTCGGGATGGATGAATGTAGGTTGTCGACTGTGTCATGATGCTTGTATGTATGTTGTCCAGTGTGACATGATAGTTGTAGGTAGATTGTCTGGTGTGTCATGATGATTGTATGTAGGTTGTCGAGTGTGCTCCAACAAATCACCGCGCCATTTAAACTTCTTTGAACACATTGAAAACACAGGTGTTCACCAGAAGAAACCTCATTATGAGAAACCATCTAGAGAAAATCCAATAACCCTTTAGTCAACCATACTTAACATACCTAGTTTAAATTCATCAAACATCAATCTCAACAATACTTAGCATACCTACTTTAAACACAAACAATGTTTAAACAATGAAAATCATAAACTAGCCAAAATTGTTTTAAATAAAATATTTTATTAAAAATAAAATGAAATTATTCGATGACTATTATGTACTCGTCCTCCTCCACCTCGTTTTGAGGCGAAGGTGGTGGTGATGCATACCCAGCATCGACGTCACCAGCTGGTTGAGGAATATTAGCCACTAGCTGGAGTGTTAGTGTTTGAAGCACATGATTAAACATTCAGTTTGCTAATTCGGCATGTGATATGTCAAAGTATAATACACCGAATAATTGGTGTCGCAGTCGGGTGCCGATATCTAAGTGGCAGGTGTGATTGAACATGTTTGGTGATAATTCCTGACAACCAGCACAGTGACGATGAGGGTTGTCATGTAGTAGGCCTGAGATTTTATTAAGGATGTCGTGTTCCATCTTTGAAATCTGAAATTTTCACACAAAGAGATGGTGTTACTCAGTGCCTCTATTAATGAGGATGTTGAGTTACTAAAATAGATTTTGACCTATGATGCAATAACAGAATACTCATTGTACTGGTGACCAATTGAGACTGTATGTACTCATTCACCCAATACTCTCACATCAATATGGAAAAGTGAATTTCTCAGTCATAGAAAAGTATGTTGTCACGATAGGTGTGTCAATAACAAGGAACAAAAATCATTAAAGAGATCATAATTAAGTTGTGAAATTTTGGTGGTTGAGAGATAAATCTGAAGATAAGCACGTCAAACTATAAGAACAAGGAAACAATAGTATATTACATACACTTAGAACCAGTGTTAAGTTAACACGTATTTATCTGTAGTTAAAATAGAAGGTTATAAATTGAGTAGAGGTAAACTTATACCTTATGGCTCATCTACTTTTTCGAATAAACTCAAGTTCAGAAGACAGTGATGAAGATAGTGATTTGTCAATTGGCACGCAAACCACGATAATATCCCCTAGTGGTTATTTTAATAATGGTTTAACTTTAGAATCAATTTTCAAAAAGACAAATATACTTGAAAGGGTTTTAAACTCTAGTGAAACCTATGCCACCTATTCTCAAAAGCAGGGAGCTGGAAAACTGGAGATTCCAACTGAAATAAGTAACAACCACTCCTCGACTGGTAATAGAGATATACAAATCTTTGAGGTTTACCTTTTGATTTTTGAAATCATTCTCTGTTCCTCCTTCGTTATCTTTATTACTGGGTTATTATTCAGCTTGTAGCTGTATTTCTATTATTGCCAAAGCTATTAATTCTAATGTTTCCAACATTATCTTTGTTGATGATGATAAATAGTAAATTTCCACATGTAATGACAATTTTGAAACTAGTTGCTAATAATGATAGACGTTATAGTAAAGGAAACCGAAAACATAAAGGACTCATCCTTAATACCATAAAGAATTAACTGTAACATCAAAGAAAAAGACAAGTAGAATAATATTAAAAATGGTAGCCTCTCTCTCTGGGGAGTATATGGAATATTAGCCGCTGTCTTAAGAGTACTCGAGATACTTTTATAGTAGACTTTTCAAACATAGGCAAGATATGGCTTTGATCTAAAGATATCAAAGAGAAGCTATGACCAACGGGAAGGTTGTGAAGATATTTCAAATACCACGGATGACCACTTGACCGCCAGACTGACCTCCCTGGTCATCATGACTTTTTATCATCTAAATGATGGAATGTCATTTGATCAGGGGAATTTTACTGGGTGGTTGTTTGAATTTTACTGGGTGGTTGTTTTAATGTGAGATGTTTGGGGGAAATTAATATGTTTGAACTAGAGAGTTCTTGATCGAATGACATTGTGAAGTGGAGGACACAATTCAACACATGAAAAGAGGCAAAACTCCAGGTCCCGACAATATAACAATTGAAGAGATAAATGCATTAGGAGAGCTAGTAGTACAAGTCATAACAAAACTACTCAATGACATATATAACACTGGACACATACCCGAAGATCTACTAAAATCTATCTTTATAGCCATATCAAAGAAGTCAGGCGCCACTGATTGTGAGGACCATCGCACTATTAGTCTCATGAGCCATATGACGAAAATATTACTAAGAATCATGAAGCAAAATAAAACCAGAAATAAGTGAGGAACAATGTGGATTTGTGGAAGGAAGGGCACCAATAATGCAATATACATCTTAAGAAAATTGATAGAAAGATCTATAGAGTTAAAGAAAGATCTATATATGTGCTTTATAGACTACACAAAAGCTTTTGATAAAGTAAAGCATGTGGAAATAATCAATATGCTGGAGAAATTAAACATTGATGGCAAGGATCTGCGAATCATAAAAAACATGTACAGGCAACAAACAGCAGCTATACGAATTAACAACAAACAGGACAATTCCAATATATAAAGCAATGAGTCAGACAAGGCTGTGTTCTGTCGCCAGATTGGTTTTCACTTTACAGCGAACATATTATGAGATCAATAGTAGACAAAAGAGGAATTGAAGTCAACGGTCACAACATAAATAATTTACGATATGTGGATGACCCAGTCTTAATAGCAGAGACAGAGAATGAACTACAAGAAATGATAGCCATAATAGTAAAAGAAAGCATCAACAAAGGTCTCAATCTGAATAGTAAGAAAACAGAAGTAATGGTCATATCGAAGAAACAATCATCACCAGCATGCAGTATAAAAATAAACAGGACAAATTTGAAACAAGTGCAACGCGTCAAATACTTGGACACAATAATAACATCGGATGGAAGATGAACCACGGAAATAAAAAGTAGAATAGCTCAGGCCAAAATGGCATTTCAGAAAATGATAAATATCTTATGCAACAAATCTATGTCAATGGAAATGAAAAAGAGAGTTCATCGGTGCTATATAGAACCAATTCTGACCTATGGAAGCGAATCATGGACAGTACACAAACAAATGAAAAGGCGATTAGAAGCCACAGAGATGGGATTTCTCAGAAGAATGTTGAAAGTTCCCTGGACAGCTAAAAAGACCAATGAGGAAGTTCTCAAAGAGGCCAATACAAAAAGGCAGCTCCTAAAAAACATCAGAAAGAAACAATCAACATTCTTCGGGTACATCATGAGAAGAGGAAAGTTGGAATACTTGGTTACAACTGGCATATAAAAGGAAAGAGAGATCGCGGACGACAAAGAGAGAAAATACTGGATAGCTTGGTGTCATGGCATGGAAAGCAGTCAACAACAGAGCTGATACAATGCACTGTAGATAGAAGATTATTGAAGGACATGATCGCCTACGCCAACCGGTATAGTACATGATGATGATGAAGATGATGATGTAATAATATATATATATATATATATATATATATATATATATATATATATGTATTCGTTCATATCATATGTCTAACTAATACAGTACGCTTGTTATACGCCAGTATTAACATATGGATGTGAATCATGGACAATGGAACAACGTACAAGAAAAACATTGAAGACTGTAGAAATGTTGTTTTACAGAAGAATGTTGAGAATGTCATGCACAGCAAAGAAGAGTGATGAAAACGTTCTGAATAATGCAAGAGCAAAAAAAAACTAAAACTAATTCCCAATATTATAAAGAAATAATCATATTTTTTGGGGCGTGTTATAAGAAGGGAACAGCTGAAATATATTTTGAGAACTGGGAAAATTGAGGGACGAAGAGATAGAGTGAAGCAAAGAGAAAAGATACCAGACAGCTTAAGGAAATGCCTTGGCAGAAGATCAACAACAGAAGTGATAAATAACTGAGATAGAAAGTTGGGGAGAGGCATGATCACCTACGCCAGCAGCCATGATTCTTGATGATGATATTATTATAAACATATATATATATATATAATAATAAGGCTTATTACCATTCATATATACATATATATATAACCATATGTATTGGACTCTGAATTATTGAGTGCGAGTTGGGAAAGAGAGAAAACACTCAATACAGGTTTTTAATTTAGCGATCTATTTAGCGCTGTACAATCGATACCAATTTATGATTTAATTTGCAAGGCAGCTGGTGTATTGATATTAGTTTTCGTTCTCTGGGTAAACAGCGATAACATAGAAAAAAGATCAATATCAGACTTGTACTCTAGAAGATCACAGATGAGCAAATGTGTAACTTGTGTAACTAGCTTTTACTAGAAGAAGGAACATTGGGCCGTCATTATTGCAGCATTCTGATACAACACTGATTAAGACTGTTAACATGTGGGAATTTCTATGCATCATTTACAAGGATAAAAAAAAAAGTAACGGTCGCGACAGGCCAAGATAGTTGCGTACTTGTAACGTTTTCAGTACTAGTAACATTTTTGTTGCAGCTTGATTTTGAGTGATTTTTTTTTCTTTCTCGTTTATCGAGAAAGCTGTAGTCCAATCATGATAAGTCAGTACTTTGATAAAAACCTAGTGTATACTGAAAGTAATGCACCGCACCGGTTTTCTCGGGAACCGCCAATTCAACTTATGAAATTTTTACAGTTTGTATGGATATGTCATGTAAACATTGGTATCATTCAACATAATCCCCACCCACTTGTACAGCTTTGCGCTAGCGCGCAACAATTACATGTGTTCCTCGCCTATACCAGTCTTTGTCTTGATCATGTAACTATTTCTTCACTGCATGAATTACTCCTTTATCATCTTCAAACCTTGTTCCACGGAGGGCATCTTAAAGTGGACCAAAAAGATGGAAATCAGAGGGTGCCATATCATGGATGTATAGTGGACAGGGGTGGTTGGGGGGGGGGGTTGTACAGTCCAACCCTATGTGGTGATTTATTCCCGTGTTGCCAGACTTGTGTGAGGGCGCGCATTGTTGTGAAGGAGAAGCAGCAAGATTCCTGTGCGGCCGAACTCTGCGAAAACGTTGATTGAGTTTTTTTTTAAATGTCTTAATGTAAGCTTGCAAATTGACTGTCTCTCCTCCTGGCATAACATCCACAAGAACCACACTTTCATTGTCCCAAAAAACTGACCATGACCTTCCAGCTGAAGGAGATGCCTTGAATTTCTTTCTTCGTGGTGAGAGCGGATGATGGCACACAATTGCCTGTCTTAGGTTCAACATGATGTGTCCAGGTTTCGTCGCCTACAACAGTCTTATCTAAAAAGTTCTCTCCATCAACAGTGAAACGTTCCAATAGCTCAGAAGAAATTACTTTTTTGCAAACGATGCTCATTTGTGAGATTTCGTGGAACCCATTTTACACAAACTTTAGAGAATCTGAGAGTTTTTGTTATTGCATTTGCACTATCAATGCCGACTGACAACTTTAAGGCCAATTGCTGAGTAGTGATGCGCCTATCAGCAAAAATAAAACACTTAGCGCATTTCAACACATTGATGGATGTGGTAGGACGTCCACAGCGCGGCCTATAAAGAAGCTCCATATCTACGCTTTCCGATTCTTTTATTCTCTGAACCCATCAACTTACTGTGCTCCTGTCGATTGCAAAATTTACATACATATCACATAGGCCCTTGTGAATGTTCACAACAGTTTCCAGCTCTAAAGCAAGATATTATATCACAATTCACTGCTTATAATGCAAGTTGCTAACATGCTCCATTTCAACGATTTAGTGCAATCGTATTATTTGGCTAATTGCAGTGCAATTTGGTACACACAATCGACACATGACATATTTAAAGTTTGCAAATTTCACGCTTCTGTGTTTGTTTTTAGCTGAGTAAACCTATGACATTTTCAACGCCCCTTGCACTTGCGTGTTATGCGGATGATCTTTTACTGAACATCTTCTATAATGAGTGAAGGTGCTAATAATGGATAGACAGATCCCAACGCAGAATGAACAAGATGTATTTCTAGTCCCTGGCCTCATCCTTCTCCTGCGCCTTTTGTCTTCTGACTGTGATATCAGCGCTTCCTCGAGTGTTGCGGTGCCATTTTTTTTCTCTGTGTTCTATGATCTGCAGTCCGATTTACCCAGTTTCTTTCGCTGATAGAGAGTTCACACATGAAACACTGTAAACATCCTTATATCGCTGCACTGGTCTACCCGTTCGTCTCTTTCTGTCCCTAAGTTTGCCATAACTATTTGTTTGGCAAATAATTGCTTTCCATTCGTCTTATATGGCCCCGCCACCGTAGTCTCCAACTCCAAAGTGTTGCCATGATGGATGGGAGCTTGGCTCGTTGCAAGACGTTACAGTTGGTTACTTTGTCCGGCCATATGATGTTCATTAGCTGGCGAAAGTAAGGCATATAAAAACCGCATTAACCTCTTATCTTGATTGGCATAGATAGTCCAAGTTTCTGTTACATATAAAAGTGTACAAAGCACAACATGTTAATAAAGTAGAATGCTAGTCCTGAGTGTTGGCTTGGGGCTGACCATTGCGCTATCTTTAAATTTACCAAATGTCGACGCTGCTTTTCCTGGAATTTCTGGAATTTATTTTTTCCTCAAATGAGATGATGGTTGTGACCATGAAAAAATATGACAGTGATGTTAGATTGTTGTTAAAAGTTTGAGGTTCTCATCCTAAATATTTTACATTCATAAAACGGTCGACTGCTTCCAATTTATATGCTTGTTATGCTAATTCTTCTTAAGTAGTACTGTCATTGAGAAAACGGTAAAACAGAAAACTACTGACACGTCATGTTAGTTATTATCGTGTGGTTTCTTGGTAATTGATGTTGCATATGTAAAATAAGCCAAGATCGCTGATTTTATGCGACTACTTTGTTAGCATCACGTTATTTTTCAATTATAATTTTTCAAAACAATCACACACAAGCAATATTAATATGAACATGTCCGGATTCATTAGGTATCAACGGCATCTACAGTTCGCAGCTCGTGCAGAACGATTCAGTCTCCAAAACCAAAAATATCTGTCATTAACGTTCTTTACAACCACCCGTGTCTTGTGATGTGCCCATTGTGTTTTAATTTCCTCGGTAAGACAATGTTAAGAAGCCAGATCATTTAAATATTAGAATCCTTTATTAAATCGTCTCTAAACTAAAAGTACACTAGGTTAAATAGTCCCAGAAGGTATACAAGGCTGACGTCATTACAACAACAACCGACCTTCCTCGCTAAAAACGGCATTAACATTATGATATTCCATTCTAACATATTTCTAGAATACTATATATAGTAACATATGAATATAATGAACTGTTAAGTGGATGAGTCGTCCTGCGTGTTATTTGTGTATTCGTAGATGGTGTCATATTTTAGCGTATCAAACCATTTGACGGGCAGAATTTTACTGAAAAGATTCTCTAAATGTAACTATTGTCTCACTTCGAATATAGGGGCTATCCTATTTGTGTAAACCTCTCCCCTTTTCCTATTAGGTGATAGGAACATGTAGTTTCACCTACTCAAATTTGTATTAAACAAATTTCAGTTGCATTGCACATATGTAGGTGTGTAGAAAGATAGAATGTAATGGAACCTTCTTGTGTAAACTCAAATGTACTAGAAGAAATTATAGATTTTAAATATCATCATCATCATCAATTACCAGGCCTACTGGCGTAGGTGATCATGTCTCTCCACAACTTTCGATCTCGGCAGCTATTTATCATTTCTGTTGTTGACCTTCTGTCAAGCCATTCTCTTAAGCTGTCTGTTATTTTTTTCTCTTTGCTTCCCTCTATTTCTTCCTCCCTCAATTTTTCCAGTTGTTACAATATATTCCAGTTGTTCTCTTCTCATTACATGGCCAAAAAATGATGATTGTTTCTTCCTAATATTGGAAATTAGCTCTCTTTTTGCTTTGACCTCTCTCAGAACCTCTTCATTACTTTTCATAGCTGTCCATGGTACTCTCAACATTCTTCTGTAAAACCACATTTCTACAGACTCCATTGATTTTCTTGTCTGTTGTCCTATTGTCCATGATTCGCATCCATATGTTAAGACTGGCTCTACGTAACATTTAAGATCTCTTTTTCTTGTTTCTATTGTCAAAAATGGATTGCATAGTATCTTCCTCATTTTTTGGAAAGCTGCTTTTGCCTGAGCCATTTTGCATCTCACTTCTTTTGTACATCTTCCGTCTGAGGTTAACAAAGTTCCCAAATATTTAAATTAATTTACCTGTTTTAATATTGTTCCACTTGTCTTTATTTTGCACTGTCTTTTTCTTTGTTGTTATCATTACCTCTGTCTTTTTGCTATTAAGGCTGAGTCCTTTATTTTTGCTTTCTTTTACTATAATGTCCAACATTTCTTGTAACTCATTTTCACTGTTAGCGATTAAGACTGTATCATACCTTAGATTATTTATGTTATGACCTCCAATTGTTATTCCAGGCATGCCACTTATGAATCTTAAAATAATCTCACTATAAATATTAAACAAATCTGGTGACAGCACACAACCTTGCCTAACACCCTGTTTTATTTGTTGAAACATTCCCTATTGGTTTTCAGTTCTTATGGCCGCTGTTTGTTGCCAGTACATGTTCTTTATTATTCTTAGATCTCTGCTGTCTACGTTTATGCTCTCTAAAATGTTCATTATTTCATTTTAATCGTCATTTCATTTTATTTTAAATATATATATATAATCCAGAGTCCATAATAAAGTCAACATGTCCAACTCGAATATGGTGTATTTTGGCGTGACAGAAACCAATCAATCGATATTTCGCAGCGCGGCAGTTTTCTTTAAACCAATCGCAGACGCAAGACCAACAGATCCATCCAGAGACCAGTGAGGTAAATTCTCTCAAAATTCCCGTCGATTAGCACACAAAAACAACAACGGATTATTTTTATACTTGTACAAGCTTTTGGTATCAAGCATCGTTTTTTTATGTGTTCATTACCGACAATTCAACATAGATTTTTTCCCTTTCAGGTCCTCCAATGTTACGCTTATTTTGGAAGTACTACCTATCATATTTGTAGCACACGTGACTTCCTACCGTCCAGCTTAGTTTATATGTTTTCTTTGTGTGGAGAAAATAGAGGGAAGCAAAGAAAAAAGATACCAGACAGCCTAAGTGAATGGCTTGGCTAAAGGTCAACAACAGAAATGATAAATAAATGTCGTGATCTGAAGTTGTGGAGAGACATGATAACCTACGCCAGCAGGCTTGGTACTTGATGATAATGATGTGTGGAGAAAGTGAGAAAAACGTAGATATGCTTTTCGTATAGTATTTTTTAAAAAATACCTAATACCCTTTGTCCAGTTTTTCTACTGTGGCTGTGATGAATATATTCTATGGCTCCACAGAGAAGAGCAAAATCAGCTGCGTGTTGACTGAAACATGTTGGTGCCAGTATTCTGTTATGTCATTTATGTATATTAGGAAGAGTGTGGTGCTATAACTTATAGCTCTTCCCCAAGGAAGCCCCATCTTGCAGTGTGACTGACTTGCTAAGATGATTGTTTTAGCTCCTGTGATTCTTTGGAATAAATTGTCTTTGGTCGAGGAGAACATGGTTCGCGTGACTCTGCTTGTAGAATTTTCAGCATCCGTCCTTCCTTCCTTACAGTGTCAAAGAAAATAACCATTAATTAATGTGTTTTTTTTCGTTATGAAAGCATTTTATATGGTTTGTGTACGATATGCCATCTGAATTTCTGTTTTGTCCGTAACCTGGGTATGTTAGTTGGTTCTCAAGTCCAAGATAGGCCTTCTGCTGACCATCCTCTCCAGCAATTTCTTATACAACGGAGAAGGTTGATGGGTCTGTTGTTCTTGGGAACCTTTTTGTGCTTTCCTGGTTTTAAGGTAGGCTGCGGATGGGCCTCCTTCAAGGTTGATGAAACTTGTTCTGAGGGTCAACTTTGGTTAAAGATACTGAAGATTACTTGGCGACGGAATCCAGGTGTGTGTGTGTGTGTGTGTGTGTGTGTGTGTGTGTGTGTGTGTGTGTGTGTGTGTGTGTGTGTGTGAGAGAGAGAGAGAGAGAGAGAGAGAGAGAGAGAGAGAGAGGAATTCATTGCTAAGACCATCAGCTCCGGTATACTTGAGTCTGACAGGCGATGGACGAAAGGTGAGCGGGAAGCCGTTAACTATCATCTCAGTACGCAAACAGTACGTGAGAACCTTCTGCGGGACCAATCTACCCATGGACCTGATTGTGATATCTGTCTAACTATTTGACACTAGCCCCCCTACTTTTCAACGCCCACACTTGAAAAATAACAGGTGAGTCGACAAAGGGTATTGAGAGGATACAGTCTTTAACTGACGCTATTTTGCTCTACCGCTACTATACAGATAGAGGCCATCATGTTCGCGGACTTAACTTACCCGTTTGTTCAGAGGATGCAAAGAGGAGGATCACTGTTCAACCAAACGAAGACAACTGGAACTTGGTTCTCCGTGGGCAAACATATTGTCAACACACCTACAGCAGTTGTGAACCTGGGTTCAGAAAATGTTGTGAGGACCCATACAAAACGGTGTTCTGGAACACAATGTGATCGAATCTTCCTTTCAGCCAGCACATTGATGACATTAAATGGAAGACTAGCAACGGTTAAGTATTCGCAATCTGTTTATCTAAATAGCTACTGGTTACCTGCAACGTCATCGACATCACCTTGAAATAAGTAATACCGCACCCTCTGGTGTAAAATCCGATCCATTACACGTCCAACATCCTAGGCACCCGTTTAAATCAAGCTAGCAACTCGTTTATTTTAGCTACTGGAAAATTCTCAAATAACTTTAAAGCAGAAACTGAGGCCATCAGAGATGCTGCAACACTGGCTACTCAACACAAAAATAACATGCCACATAAATTGGTGATTCTGACTGATGCACTGCCAGTATTATCAGCTCTAAAAAGCCCCAAGAACAATGAACTAGATGACTTGAGAACAACCCTGGACCAACTATGCAATAACTTCCAGAGAGTAGTCATTCAGTGGATACCATCACACTGTAATATACACGGGAACGAACGCGCAGACAAATTAGCTAAAGAGGGAGGGAGATTACCACAAGAGAACCATCCGCTCAGTTATGAAGCCAAATCCATCCTCAAAGGCCAGTTCCATGAAAAATGGAAACGAGAACACCCAAAGCATAACGAGAGGGACGGATACCATCAACTATCAAGGAGGGATCAAGTCATCATACTTTGCCTACGTACTGGTCACAATAGAATGAGAAATCACATGTTCACTAAATTCAAAATAGGTACAACCAACCTATGCCACTGTACACTGGACAATATGACTACAAAACATGTTCTACAGGATTGCCCCCAATACATAGACCTGAGAAGAGCAATGTGGTCCACGCCCACCTCCCTGGAAGAAAAACTATACGGGGCAATAGATTCGCTTAATAAGCAGACAGCTGACTCTATGAGAGAGTCTGCAATCCTACTCTGTTTGAGTCTTGATCGCAGAGAGAGAGAGAGAGAGAGAGAGAGAGAGAGAGAGAGAGAGAGAGAGAGTTTATTTTCCTTTCACAACCGAATATCCAGGGATGAAAAGGAATCAGATCTTTACGGCAACATCTCGAGTCCAGTGCCAGTGCGGAGCTGTGAGATTGCAGCGACGTGTCCCTCAACCTCAGCAGTAGCTGTGAGATTGCAGCGACGTGTCCCTCAACCTCAGCAGTAGCTGTGAGATTGCAGCGACGTGTCCCTCAACCTCAGCAGTAGCTGTGAGATTGCAGCGACGTGTCCCTCAACCTCAGCAGTAGCTGTGAGATTGCAGCGACGTGTCCCTCAACCTCAGCAGTAGCTGTGAGATTGCAGCGACGTGTCCCTCAACCTCAGCAGTAGCTGTGAGATTGCAGCGACGTGTCCCTCAACCTCAGCAGTAGCTGTGAGATTGCAGCGACGTGTCCCTCAACCTCAGCAGTAGCTGTGAGATTGCAGCGACGTGTCCCTCAACCTCAGCAGTAGCTGTGAGATTGCAGCGACGTGTCCCTCATCCTCAGCAGTAGCTGTGAGATTGCAGCGACGTGTCCCTCATCCTCAGCAGTAGCTGTGAGATTGCAGCGACGTGTCCCTCATCCTCAGCAGTAGCTGTGAGATTGCAGCGACGTGTCCCTCAACCTCAGCAGTAGCTGTGAGATTGCAGCGACGTGTCCCTCAACCTCAGCAGTAGCTGGAAAAGATATTTATCCATGACCAACTTTTAACACGACAGTCGGTACTGTGGTGGTTACAGAGGCCCTGAGCATGACCAAGGTAGGCAAGAATATAACTACTGTTACCTGGTATTTTTGTCATAAGAAGCGACTCAAAAAGTTGAGGGGTTAGACTAACAACCATCTGTCACTAGTAAACAATAATCTACAAGTTACAAAAAGAAAAGAATAAATAAAAAGTATACAAGGTGTAAAATCATGACAACATAACTAGACAGGTTGTTGTACCTTGAACGAGGACACGCCGATGTTCCATAAATATAGATAACATACCCAAAACTGGTCAAACATTTGGCTTCAGTTCATCAGCAACAAAACTTATCGCTACTTCAATAAATCAAAATAATATATGCGTAAGAACAGTGGGACAGGATGTGTGATCTGTGTTGGACTCAAAACTATGAATTTGTCAACAGCTGGACTACGTTGGATCGAGTGTTTCGCCGAAGTGGAAGCCTGACTTCAGTTGTTGGGACAGTGATTCATGGGGCACGCTTACTAATGCACACTTTCTGGGTTGCTATAACGGCTGTCTCGGGCAGCACCAATGTGGCCGCGCCAAATTCGTGTAGACTTGGATCAGTTTGTATCATGAGCGTGTGCCCCAAGAATCTGTGTCCCAATAAGTCAGATCTCTACAGGACGGCTCATTAACTTAACAGTTCAATATATTTATTTATTACTATCTATAGTAAAGTAAAAAAAAGTACAGTGCCCCGTCACGCCAAGTGGCGTGTAGGGAATATGGTGTTAGTGACCATACATTTTACTAACCTTCGGCACTTGATTTTTGGGGTAATGTGGTCGGTATTACGCCCGTGCCGCTTTACTTTCCCAGAAAAATATCCGATACCCATTAACGGCTGGGTGAACTCGGAAGCCGTCGGTTGGGTTCGAACCCTACCTCTTGTCCTTTGTAGTCAAGTTCACTAACCCACTGAGCTATCGCGGCTCACTATCTATAGTAGTAAAGAGATTTGTTACAATGGAATCGCCCAATGTTATTGACGTTTTCAGCTTTACGAGAAAGATCGGTTGTTGTTATAATGACGTCAGCCTTGTATACCTTCTGGACTATTTAACCTAGTGTACTTTTAGTTTAGAGACGATTTAATAAAGGATTCTAATATTTAAATGATCTGGCTTCTTAACATTGTCTTACCGAGGAAATTAAAACACAATGGGCATATCACAAGACACGGGTGGTTGTAAAGAACGTTAATGACAGATATTTTTGGTTTTGGAGACTGAATCGTTCTGCACGAGCTGCGAACTGTAGATGCCGTTGATACCTAATGAATCCGGACATGTTCATATTGATATTGCTTGTGTGTGATTGTTTTGAAAAATTATAATTGAAAAATAACGTGATGCTAACAAAGTAGTCGCATAAAATCAGCGATCTTGGCTTATTTTACATATGCAACATCAATTACCAAGAAACCACACGATAATAACTAACATGACGTGTCAGTAGTTATACCGTTTTCTCAATGACAGTACTACTTAAGAATTAGCATAGCAAGTACTGTGTTGTAGTACTACTGCGACCAGTACTGAGATATAAGGATGGTTGCAGGGCTTCCATGTATGAATTCTCTATCAGTGAAAGAAACTGGGTAAATCTGGCAGCAGATCCTAGCATATGGAGAACAACAAATGTCAGATGTATCGCAACATTCGAGGAAGCAGTGATATCACAGTCAGAAAACAAAAGGCGCAGGAGAAAGGAGATGAAGTCATGCACGAGAAATACATCTTGTTCATTCTGCTATCGGATCTGTCTGTCCATTATTAGCACATTCAGCTATTAGTAGAGCTGTTCAGCCAACCTTCGATGCGGAGACGGCACTCAATGATGATGATAATGTTCAGTAAAAGAACATCCAGCCTAAGACGCTAATATTTTACCAAACTTCTGACTAATCATGATTGCTTGCTACCAATGATCTGTCAAGATGTCAATAGCTATATAAGTAAAAATAGGTAAAGAGCCCCCGTCACGTCAAGTGGCGTATAGGGAATATGGTGTTAGTGACCATAAATTTTACAGACCTTCAGCACCTGATTTTTAGGGTAATGTGGTCGGTATTACGCCCGTGCCGCTTCACTTTCCCAGAAAAAAAATCCGGTACCCATTTAAGGCTGGGTGAACCCGGAAACCGTAGGTTGGTATCGAACCCTACCCCTTGTCCTTTGTAGTCCAGTTCACTAACCACTGAGCTATCGCGGCTCCCTAATAGCTATATAGCTTTCCATAAATTCATTACCGATTTAAATTAAAATACCTAGGACATCAAGTAAGGCATGAGATCGGTGGCTGAAATAGACTCATGATGTAGATTATTTGTAACAGCATCGGGCACCTATTACCATCGTGTATGAAAGTACTTGTAGTAAAAACTGAATATAATATAAGGAAATGTAATTAACTATTCAACGATAAAATAATATTTCGCAAAATACGATAAATAGATTCAGAAAAAAAACCAATCATAAAGAAGAAAATGCGCGATCATAGCGGAAATAGCATCATAAGAAGCATAAATACCAAATGAGCACATATTCCCCCCCCCACACACACACACACACTTTTTGAATTCGAATTTCTGGAAAAATAAAGAAACCATACTCCTACTATGTTCAGAGTCACAGAAGAAACACACTCTGAATAATTTCTCATTTCTATGTTAAGCGGTTTGGGCCCAGCGACAGTGAGTCGGATGGGACATTCGTTTGAAAAACAAATGATGTAATTAGTTGAGAAAATTATTAAAGAGAAGAAAGCACGATCACCGAGAAAAAAAAGAACATAAATATTGTTGATCAATGTTACCGTCCATAAGTAACATTGATCTCAGTTGTAATGTGTGTGGAAGAAGCAAAAGTCACCGTCATTCAAAATAAGCGGGACAAATCTGAGATAAGTGCACAACTTCAAATTCTTGGGTACAATAATAACATCAGACGGGAGATGCTCCATAAAAATAAAAAGCACAATAGCACAGGCCAAATTAGCATTTTAGAAAAATGGAAAACACTTCTGCAACAAGTAGGCCCTATATTTCAATAGAAGTGAGATTGAGAGCTTATCGGTGTTATATAGGACCAATTCTGACCTAAGGACAACAGACAAACAAATGAAAAGGCGATTAGAATTCGCAAAAATGGGATTTTTGTCAGAAAAATATTGAGAGTTCACTGGACAACAAAACCATCCAGGAAATTCTCAAAGTGGCCAACAAAAAAAGAGCTAATAAAAACACCAGAAAGAATCAGTCGAAATTGTTCAGGTACATCATGAGAAGAGGAACGTTGGAATATTGTTTACAACTGGCAAAATACACGGAAAGAGAGATCTCAGATGACAAGAAGAGAAGATGCTCGATATTGCTGTCGTCGCTCGTTAAACAGTCAATAACAGACACATTGATACGATGCACTGTGGATAGAGGGAGCGCAATAGCTCAGTGGTTAGTGAACCCGACTACAGAGGACAAGAGGTAGGGTTCGATCCTGATCGACTGCTCCGGGTTCACCCAGTCTTAAATGGGTACCGGATTTTTTCTGGGAAAGTAAAGCGGCACGGGCGTAATACCGAACACATTTCACCAAAAATCGTGTGCTGAAGGTCTGTAAAAATTATGGTCATCAACACCATATTCCCTATATGCCACTTGGCGTGACGGGGGCTCTTTACTTTACTTTTTATATAAAGAAATAGATAAGCCTGTTATAGCACGTTTGTGTCTACGTCTGTACCTTTTTTCACTTTCATTTTGGGATGGAAGATACGTTTTAAGAATCCTATGTAACCTAGAAAATGTAGTTTTAGGTTGGAGGGATGGTGTCTTGCCAAGAGGTTGACAAAATCCCCAAGACAACAAACAACATTTTCGCGATTTTGGTTTGCCGCGAACACTCAACGAGAGTTCCGATGCTGTTTGACATATTGCGAACAGCCCGCAAAAGGCCGCGTGCGAACAGTCTGGTATGCAACGAATAATAGTTGTGTTGTAATTCCTGGACTGAAACCTTCATCAAACTCTCTCCAATAGATCCCCGTTAGATAATGTGTTTTGATGGCATTCTCTGTTTGTACTTAAAAAGAACCGCTACTCACCATTTTTCTTGACTCGCCACTACCACTAAAGAAATACATTCTTCCTAATTATTATGTGTATGTATGTTTGTAACTCTCTATTATTATGTGTATGTATGTTTGTAACTCTCTATTATTATGTGTATGTATGTTTGTAACTCTCTATTATTGTGTGTATGTATGTTTGTAACTCTCTATTATTATGTGTATGTATGTTTGTAACTCTCTATTATTGTGTGTATGTATGTTTGTAACTCTCTATTATTGTGTGTATGTATGTTTGTAACTCTCTATTATTGTGTGTATGTATGTTTGTAACTCTCTATTATTGTGTGTATGTATGTTTGTAACTCTCTATTATTGTGTGTATGTATGTTTGTAACTCTCTATTATTATGTGTATGTATGTTTGTAACTATCTATTATTATGTGTATGTATGTTTGTAACTCTCTATTATTGTGTGTATGTATGTTTGTAACTCTCTATTATTATGTGTATGTATGTTTGTAACTCTCTATTATTATGTGTATGTATGTTTATAACTCTCTATTATTGTGTGTATGTATGTTTGTAACTATCTATTATTATGTGTATGTATGTTTGTAACTCTCTATTATTGTGTGTATGTATGTTTGTAACTCTCTATTATTATGTGTATGTATGTTTGTAACTCTCTATTATTATGTGTATGTATGTTTGTAACTCTCTATTATTATGTGTATGTATGTTTGCAACTCTCTATTATTATGTGTATGTATGTTTGTAACTCTCTATTATTATGTGTATGTATGTTTGTAACTCTCTATTATTATTATATGTATGTTTGTAACTCTCTATTATTGGTGTATGTATGTTTGTAGCTCTCTATTATTATGTGTATGTATGTTTGTACTCTCTATTATTATGTGTATGTATGTTTGTAACTCTCTATTATTATGTGTATGTATGTTTGTAGCTCATCTTATCCATTAAATAAATGTGTAACATTTTGTCTTAAGTCGCCATAGACGATAAATAAACTCTTTCTATTATTTTTGGCATGTGTGTGCGTGTGATACGTACAACTCTCCAAAGCCATTATATAGATTATAATATTATTTTGTTTGTGTGTGTGTGTGACTCGCCAAAGCGTTACATAGATTGTAATATTATATTTGTGTGTGAATGTGTGTGTGTGATTCGCCATATCCGTTACATAGATTATAATATTATGTTTGTTTGTGTGTGTGTGTGTGTGTGACTGCCATATCCGTTACATAGATTGTAATATTATGTTGTTTGTGTGTGTGTGTGTGTGACTCGCCATATCCGTTACATAGATTCTAATATTATGTTTGTTTGTGTGTGTGTGTGTGTGTGTATGTGTTACGTGCCATATCCGTTACAAAGACTCTAATATTATGTTTGTGTGTGTGTGTGACTTGCCATATCCGTTACAAAGATTATAATATTATGTTTGTTTGTGTGTGTGTGTGTGTGTGACTTGCCATATCCGTTACAAAGATTCTAATATTATGTTTGTTTGTGTGTGTGTGTGTGTGTGTGTGTGTGACTTGCCATATTCGTTACAAAGATTCTAATATTATGTTTGTTTGTGTGTGTGTGTGTGTGACTTGCCATATCCGTTACAAAGACTCTAATATTATGTTTGTTTGTGTGTGTGTGTGTGTGACTTGCCATATCCGTTACAAAGATTATAATATTATGTTTGTTTGTGTGTGTGTGTGTGTGTGACTTGCCATATCCGTTACAAAGACTCTAATATTATGTTTGTATGCGTGTGCGTGATCCGCCATATTCATTAAATATGCTCCTCCTAATATTATTTTTTAAAGTGTGACTCGCCATATATGTGTACTAAACTCTTCCCTTTAAATGCATTACATTTGAAAATGTGCTTTCATTTTTGTTTATTCAATTTGATTCACAATTTTACTTGGTTGTATTGACAGTTCCATTTTGTTATTATCTTCCTTTCGAGACCGACTTAACGTGTTGCCAGAATAGTTTTGTTCAGATGCCTTCATGGAAGCGGTACCCTTCACTTGTCTACACCGCTGAATATCAGAAATAGGCTGCCAGACGGTGGATTACACAGAAATAGAAGTTGGCTGTAGATGTGCAGCGTGTAAAGGAGAACCAATGTTTCCGTGCCTCCAGCCTACAGCAGATAAGGGATTCAGAAGGCGTGCACTTTCGCTGGCGTTGTGAGGCTGTTGATTTGTTTGTGAAGACAAGACTGGCATTTGATAGCATAACGGTACGTGATAACACGTTCTATAGTCGTCATAGTTATTGCTCTTCTTATTAGAAGTGTTCCATATTTTACGCTAGTTTGTCAGTTACAGAGTTGATAAACAATAAGCAAGAATGTTGCAGATTTATTCACGCAAATTGAGTTATTATTATAACTTATTTAAAACAAAATAATATTGGCAATAATTCCTGTCTTCGTGTAATTATGAAACATTGTCAATAAAAAAAACCCCATAATATTTTACAATTCTGCCCACGTTACAATGTGCAGTGATAGCGCAGGTTTTGTATTGCTACAAATAGAATTATTATGAATTGTCAACAAATATTTATCATCACGAGTAATGACACCTTTATTTGTAGCAACCACGTCATAATTTATCACCATAGATTCGAATGGTCCGGGACGTCTAGTTGACGTTATTAGCGTTCTTTACCTCACATTTCACAACTGCTTAAAGATTTCACTAATAAAGACTGACATAAAGACTAACATAACGATGTACTAAAAGAAACATGTATTAGCATATATCTCGCTCTTTGTTCGTTTGTAGCACTAAGACAGAGAG